>CM019070.1:142552630-143087630 GCA_009667805.1 Leptobrachium leishanense
CTCTCCCTCCCTGCAGGGATCGCGTTGTAGCCGTGTTCGTTCAAGGTCCTGCTTGGCAGTTTAAGTGCTGGCCGTGGCTCCTGCCGGACGGATCTCCCGTAGACATATTCGCAAAGAGTAAGTTTCCCTCAGTCTCTGTCGCGAGGAAGCAATTTTGCTATGAATTCACTTTGAAAATCGTGGGAAAAGCATAAAAAGCATCACATTTTATTGGCCACTTTGTATCCTCTTATACAAGGCACGTACCCCGCCATGCCGGCTGCCCCCACCATGCCCACCTGCTTTTGGACCCCGCTAATTCCCTAGCTAACATCATCGCGCCCATGCATAATGTCAGCCACCTCCAGGAGAAGTCCCATGAACCGGTGCCGATAGATGCTATTCTGAAATCCAGCACCAAAGGGGTTAAAGAGTGGCATCGCTGAAAAAGTCAGACCTTTCCAGCGATGGTTTTAAAAAAAAAATTCTTTAACTTATCCTGATCAGGAGAGAGTGGGGGGGTTCTTTCCCTTTCGGGCACTCTCACGGGGGGGAGCCTCATACCTCCCATGATCCAACAGTGAGGGCCGGCATCTGGTATGTTGGCCCTCACTCTTTAGCGGCTGGGATCAGAGGCAGATCACCGCAGAGCTGAGACGACGCAAGGGTGCCCTGAGCGTGTCATCTGCATGGAGGGGTAAATATCAACGATGTGCTCAGGGCATCCTCCGCATCGAAGCGGTTAAAGGACGCGTGTGCCTGATCGTCCGCACAGAGTGTGAATGGGTGACTTTAGAAATCTCCTGAAGGGACTGACTGAGCATGTGCAGAGATCTGTCAGGCAGGGCAGCTTGAAGAGACGCCCATGAATCCTGACATGCTCAGTTGCTACAGTTATGGTTTCAAACAGTACTGGGGGAAAAGAGCAATAGATTTGATTTACGTTTTCTCTCCTGAAATTAGTAAGTTAAGGACCCGACACCCGTAAACTCTCCTTTTCTGTTTCCAGTTAAAGCCTTCCACCTCAAATACGACGAAGTCCGCCTGGATCCCAACGTACAGAAATGGGACGTGACGGTCTTGGAGTTAAGTTACCACAAGCGGCACTTGGACAGACCCGTTTTCCTGAAATTCTGGGAGACGTTGGACAGGTGAGCAATAAAAAAACCTAAAAAAACCTTTCCTGTGTAGCCATCCCATCCTGGATGCCAAAACGTGTCTCTCTCCCCCCTCCCCGTCCTGACGCTCCCCTCTCCGTCCTGACGCTCCCCTCCCCCGTGTCATTCCAGATACATGGTGAAGCACAAGTCACACTTGCGTTTCTGAAATGCTCCGGCATTTTCGTGTTTTTGCTGCTGTGGAAGAGACAGGATCGCGGCTTCACCTCCTCTCTCCGGAGACCAGGACTCTGTTCGGCGATGTAACATACCGTATCTCTGCGTCTTGACGAGCCGTGATGTTTTTGATCCGAGGACGCGTCACCATCGGTTTACAATCAGAGCGGACTGCGCGCTATTTTTAAAAAGAAGAAAAAAAACGGAAAAAAATTGCATCGCCTGCAACTAAAATTGTATATTTTGATAAAGTGGAGATTTTTTTTTTTTTCTTTCAAAAATACAGGAACCTGAACGTTGTTACATTCGTTAAAATCCCTGGCTACGTTTTGTGATTTCCTTCGCATAGAATGTGAACACAAAAAAAAAAGCCAAACCTGTGTGTGTGTGGCGCCGGTCCGACGCGGATACCGAGGGGAAAACCCTCAAACGGCTCCTTTAAAAACGGCATTAAATATCATTTGTGATCAATAAAATAAAAAATGTAGATAATTTTTGGAGAACGGATTTTTTTTTTTTTTTTTGGGTTCCACAAAAAACTGAAACCTTTTAAATAAAGAAATGTTGATTTTGAATTTATTCATTTTGCCTGAATTTCTCTCTATTATATATATATCTATCGTGGCGGAGAACGAGCTACTTCAAAGTTTGAAAAACCATAAAGAAAATATCAGATCGAGATCATTCTGCTCGATTTTTCAATCCTGAAACTTTATTGAGAGATTTTAGAACGGCTTCTAGACGCATAGTGACTATATCAACCATTTCTATTTGGAATTTTGTGCCGTACATTAAAGAAAATAAAGAGTAACGTTTCTTGTAATTCTTGTCTTTCTGTATTTTATATTTTTTCTCCTGTATTTTATATATATATATATATATCTCTCTTCAATATTCACTCCGGCCTCCGACCAAGCTGTGACATCGTTCTGTGGGGTAAGGGCTGATGGTCCAGCCAGTAACGTTGCTGCTGTACCAGACCTAAATGTCCTTGGCGCGCCAGATCCCTGCCGGTTTTATCCTAATAGGGGGTGGCTTCCCCAGACCCTCAAACACTCAACTTCTATTAAAGGGTCTTTAGAAAATAATAAAAAGATCTGTTGCAAAATAAAGTATTTTAAAAAAATGAAACTCTTAAAAATAAAATCAAAGTCTTTAAAATATTTTTTTTTTGCTAAAAATTACTTTTTTTTTAATCTGGTATTTATTACATTGAAACAAATCACCGAAAGTGTGACATTTTCTGAAGGACTTGGAGGCGAGTATTTGCTTCTGTAATCTCTCACCAGCAAGGATATGGTTAACATTAACTGCAAAAAAAACCCAGATTCCCACAACAGGGGAAACCCCCCCCCCCCATACAGTGCCCCCCCCCCCCCTTCACCACGTAATGTAGTGCCGCCCCGAGGGCAGTAACCCAAGTCCGGAAAGTGAACCTACAAACTGAACAGGAACACAAAGTCCATATGAAGGCAGAAGAATGAGAAAAAGCAGCACGACATGCTCAGGAGGCGTGACGTGACGTCCCCGTGTCGGGAGCCAGGTGGGACACCGACCTCAGCGATGTTTTGAGTCGGGATAAGGTGGCGCCCGGGGGTAAACAGCAAAAATATCAACACACCGTACACAATACAGGAGACTTATCCTGCCGAGAGGAGGAGCAGCAAGAAAGAGGGGTTACTGCCCATGTGTGGTGAAGGGGGTGTTTCCCTTTTGTGGGGGTGTTTGCTTCATTAATGTTAACTATTTCTTTGCTGCTGAGATTAAAGAAGCAAATACTCGCCGCCGAGTCCTGTTTTAAAATCGGGTATTTTTGGTGCAGTTTGTGTGCTGTGAACAGACTCCTCTCTGGGGCCGTTTCGGTGCCGCCGAGTGTCCCTGGATTTCACGGTCATTTCTCCTGTATTTGGTGAATCGACAGGTTTGTCAAACAAATTGCGCCGAAACGGCAGATGAGATTCACCGTTTGGTGCAATTTGGAGCCAATTTAGGCTAGGGTCAGACTGAGGCAGTGCGAACGCGCGTTCTGGCGCACATAATCACGGCCGCACTAGCAGCAGATGCCGGGCAATGACGGCCAATATACGAAGTACGGTCGCACAAAAGTGCGGCCGCGCAACGCAAGTGGAAAATGAACGCATTTTTTCGAGAACGTTAAACCGCTGGTACTGACGTACAGAGTGCGCTGCGGCCGCATAGCAGCGTGTGTGCGTGATTAGGAGACGTCAGACGCTGCTAGTGTGCGGCCAACATAACGTTCAAACAGCCGGATTTCCCTAGACTTCTTTTCACCCCATCGTCATGAAATACGTCCAGAATTGCGCATCGTCTGACCACTTAAGCGTATTCCGTGAAAAAATGCGTGCGCACGCATCGACGTACATTTTGACGGTGGCCGCAGAAAATGCGCTCATCTGTCCCTAGCCTTAGAGGTTCTTGATCATCCCCTTACGAGGCTGAAGCATTGCTTCGCTGCCGTGCCGGGTGTGCCGTGCGCTGCCGTGCCGTTATCCCCTAATCTGTTTGCATCGTTCTTTGTAACCGCTTGCCGAATAATGACATTTTAGCTGGCGCGGCTCCTGTCGACCTGCCTCCCTGCTTTGCAGAGCACAAAACGCACGCAGCCTCACACTGTGGCTCTGGAAGTGCACGCCACGCAGAGCAGAATGCTCATATAAATGGAATGCATAGAATGTGCTGTATTATTGTTTTCGTTACCTTTATTTCAGCATTCTGCAGACTTCTGTGTAGCGCGCAGTTCCAGAGCCAGGCGGTGTGCGCTGCGCAGTGCGAGGCTGCGTGAATTTTGTGCTTTGCAAAGCAGCGAGACGGGATGATCGAAGCGGCGCCGCCTGAAAGGTAAAATGATGTCATTCTGCAAGCCGTTACAAAGAATGACGACGACCTCTTAAGGGACGACTCTGTGCCTGTTCGAGGCGGCTAAATCTGACAAAACCGCAGAAAGCGGGAAAATAAAGAGCATTTCCGATGAAAAAAATATATAAAGAGGAAATAAAATCGAGTCACACGCGTTCCCCCCCCCCCCCCCGATCTGGTGCTCCTGATCTTTCTCGTGTCACGCGGTGTTTACCATCCACCGACGAACCATAAGCAACCAGATTCAACGCGCGCAGGTCCGTAAACACGACGGTAAATAGTCAAGCACATAATTAAGGATTGTATCTATAATTAGCCCTTTGTTGACGCTTTTTATTGCGCGTCGCGCTGGTAAAGTGCGCCGGGTGATTAATCGCAATCAGCCTCATAGATCTAATTCACAATTAGCGATGGAGATAATCTGCCACGTGATTTATAATTAATGCAGACCTTTATGGGGTTATAATCTGGTTTTATGGCTTTTAATTAGGCCTGATGTTGATGCCTACAAATCCCAGAATTCTTCCAATGCAACGGATGATCAAGGAATCATGGGAGTTGTAGTTCAGGAATCTCTGTGGGGCCGGAGATTGACAGCCCTGACTTAAACTGTTTAGTTTTGAAGAGCCGACTCGTGGTTCCCAAAAAAATGCTCTACAGTTTAATGCCGGGGCATGTAAACTCCGCCCCCCCAGGTGATTCTGAACTACGACTCCCATGATCCTCTAGCCATCTTCTGCATTCAAGGAATTCTGGGAATTTTAGGCCAACATCGGGGGAGGGGGGGGGCACGTGAGTTTGAGATCCCTGGTTTAATGGTTAATTATAGAATTTAGCTAAGCTATGAAGATAAGTTAGAATTTTAATAAAGGACTCAGAGGCGAGTATTGCTTCTCTTTTCTTGCTTTAATAACAGCAGCAAGTAGTAATGTCAAAACGTAACAGACATTAAGAAAAAAACATAGTATCTTCTAACCCCCCCGTCCCATCAGTATAGTCCATTGTTCCATGCCAGTCTATAAATAGGACCGATCTCCCGCCATTTCTTCCTCTTTCTTGCTAATAACAGGTCAGCGGGCGTAGAACATTCCCATGAGATCAATCCATCCTGAACCAGCACGGAAACGAGAGCGCCACAGGGCCACACTGGAACAGACATCATTGGGCTGAAATCGACGCATTGGATGAGACAGAGTTTTGGAAGCCGAACGCATAGCAAACACCTGGAGTCCGCCCCGGGAGGGCAGGGTGGGCAATACTCGCCTCTGAGTCCTTTATTAAAATTCTAACTTATCTTCATAGCTTAGCTAAATTCTATAATTTTAATACAAGAACTCAGAGGCTCCTATTGCAAGTTCAAAGCTGGTCCATAAGAGCGGACGACCAATCGGTTTGAAGTAAAAAGTTCGGAAAGTGGTCTCACGAGACCAGTCTGCGGACTTAAGCAGATCCTCCAAACAACATCCGGCCCCCGAAGCCGACGCGCTGCGAATGGAATGAGCCCCAAAAACTGAAACATCAACCCCAGCCGAAACCAAGAGCCACTTGAGCCAACGCGCTAACGTAGTGGAACCGACCGGTTTATGGGGGGATTTGAATGAGATAAAAAGTGGGGATAGACCTTCCGATCGCAAAAAAACCCGTACGCGTCTCATAGGCTTTTAGGCATTGTACCGGACAAAGGTTCGGGTGTGATGGAAAAGCTGGATAAAAGACAGACGATATGTTCGTTTTCGTTCGCCTAGAAATCTCGAAACATACCCCGTCAGGTACGAAGGACCGGGCACCAAAATCTTATACTTATCTGTCCGAGCAGCAAGAAAAGAGGAAGAAATGGCGGGAGATCGGTCCTATTTATAGACTGGCATGGAACAATGGACTATACTGATGGGACAGGGGGGTTAGAAGATACTATTGTTAGTATGTTTTTTTCTTAATGTCTGTTACGTTTTGACATTACTTTTTGCTGCTGTTATTAAAGCAAGAAAAGAGAAGCAATACTCGCCTCTGAGTCCTTTATTAAAATTGTCAACCTTGGCCCTCTAGATGTCTTGGAACTGCATCTCCCATAATGCTCAGTCCGATCCTCGAGCATTGATGAGACCCCCTGGTGTCGCCTCTTTTAAAAAGACCTGGAAACAAATTATTCCTGACGAATTCTCGGATCTTTCTGTCCAACACCCCCCTCCCCCCGACCGTATGTTTCTGAACTACAACTATGATTCCTTGGCTATCTATTGCACTGAAGGGATTCTGGGTATTGTAGGCATCAACATCTCTCCGGCCGTGAATTTGTCAGGCCTGCCCTAGATGTTTTAGGACTAAATTTCCCATGAGGCTCCACCAAGCTAATGAGTGACTGAGGATCATGGGAGATGTAGTTCTGAAACGTCTGCAGGGCTGAGGTCGCTCGCTCCTCACACTGCGTTCCAAGGTGCGGTGACCTTATCTGCAGGACTTCCAGTTTCGCCCCAGGTGCAGCTCAAGGTTGCCCAGGTTGGTGCGGTTACTAAGTGGGTGTATTTATTTTTTTCGGGATTTTGTTGGCGAAACGCTCTTAAGGTTTTTTTTTTTCCTGTTCAGACCTTTTTATTATTATTCACAGGATCTTTTATATTAATTCCAGGCATTTTCATGTAGGAGTTTTTTTGCAAAGAGCGTTTTAGAAGTTGTGTTGTTTTTTGTTTTTTTACCCCTGTTCGGCGGCTTGTAGGCTTTTTCCGGCAGCTGTTCGGCGGCTTGTAGGCTTTTTCCGGAAGCTGTTCGGCACTCTGTTCGGCAGCTTGTAGGCTTTTTCCGGCAGCTGGTCGGCAGTCTGTTCAGATCGATTTTTGCAGCAGATTCATTCGGCAGGCTTTCAGATCGAATAAGTGTTTTTTCTGCGATCGATTCGGTGGCTCGTTCCCTGCGCTGAATCCCGTTCAGCACATCCCTCCAATACAACTGTGGAGAAGCGAGTCTCGACTTTACGAGAAGCGCGTTCAACCCAACCACCAGATCGCTGCTCTATAATCATGGAAAGCCGACTCGATCCCGCTCAGAAGACGCCACCAGCGAGTGTCCTTCGGCAAAACACCCAGCAATATGGATGCGCCGACCTCACAAAATACTTGTACATCTCATAGATTGTAAGTTCTTGGGAACAGGGACCCCCTGAATCAGGCCGTATCATCCATGTGTGGTATTCCAATGTATTAACCCCTCGTACACTGATCCTGTAAAGCGCCGCGGAATATGTGGCGCTATATCAATAAAGGATAATAGTAATGTGTATGTGTGACTTGATGCAGCTGTGATCCATGTATGTTTTCACGTCCACACACATGAAATGAAGAAAATGTCTTGAAAGTTGTAGGACTGTAAGGCTGAGGTCAGACGAACGCAGAGCGAACGCGCGTGCAGACGCACTTTATCACGGCCGTAGTAGCAGCAAATGACAGGCAATGTACGAAGTGCGGCCGCGCGACGCAAGCGGCAAACAAACACATTTTTTCGAGAACGTGATACCGCTAGTACTGACGTACAGAGTGCGCTGCGTCCGCTAGCGGCGTGTGTGCGTGATTAGGAGACGTCAGATGCTGCTAATGTCCGGCCAACATAACGTCCAGACGCAAAAAGTGTTTTATTGATGATCCGTACAAAATCACGGACGGAAATGCGCATCGTATGACCGCTTTCGCATATTCCGTGAAAAGATACGTCCATTCATTCGAACGCACTTTTTCACGGACGACGCGAAAAATACGTTTTATCCCAAAGCCGACATTTAAGATAAGAAAACACTGTATGACTGATTTTAATAACACCCCCGTCCGTCCGTCTGTCCAGCCGCCTCCTCTCACGTCCTTGTTTCATGGATATTCACGCTCAGGAGGCGTTTAGGTCTCGCGCCGCGACAATGAAATTGTCATTTTATTAGTTGCGGGAATTCGGAAAGTCTCGACACGAAAAGTAAATATTTAATCTGAGGACTCGGGGGTTTGTTCTCCGGAATATCCTGCATATCGGCGTGTTTGTCCATGGCAATGGACGCACGGACGCCATGTACCGGGGACATTACCTCAGCGATAAAACTGTTGATGTCACTGTCTCCACCATGTGTTTCTCCGCACGAGAAGAATTCACTGCGTCCGTCCTGCGTTTAATACATTATCTCCCTCGTTCGGATATTATAGGGATTTATGTAAAATTTCCCCGTGTGATAATAAAAAATATATATATATATCTATCCCAGAATAACAGAAAGCAGCGGCTTATTCACAGAGGGGACGCATGATGCAAAAGGTCAGTGTAAATTTTAACTCCTTCACTCCCAAAATTAAGTTAACTCCGTTTTGCATTGTAATACATTGAAAAGCAATAATGAGCGCATCAAACCTTATTTACACACCTTATTAAAGCCACTTTAGTGTGCCCCCTGTGGAGAAATGAAATCCAATGTCTTATCTCTCTCCTCACCCTGTGTTACAGCCAACAAGCTACAAAGAGCAGCCCCCCCCCCCACACACTGTAACAAACATTACTGCAGCATTCCAGCAGCCAGGGATTTGGCAGAATACAGGAAGAGCTGTGGGATCAGTCGCTGCTGTACAGGGATAAGATTCAGGGGGTTATAATGACTGTAAATCCCTGTACAGTACAGATACAAGGTGTTGCTGTAATTGCCATACACAGGCATTATGCGGCACATACAGATACAAGGTGTTGCTGTAATTGCCATACACAGGCATTATGCAGCACATACAGATACAAGGTGTTGCTGTAATTGCCATACACAGGCATTATGCAGCACATACAGATACAAGGTGTTGCTGTAATTGCCATACACAGGCATTATGCGGCACATACAGATACAAGGTGTTGGTGTAATTGCCATACACAGGCATTATGCAGCACATACAGAGACAAGGTGTTGCTGTAATTGCCATACACAGGCATTATGCAGCACATACAGATATTGCATTGCTAATAATCTCATTCTGATCACTACAAACCCCCATAAGCAGGAGATCTCACCATTTCATTTTCTGTCTGCAGCACATGTACTGACGCAAGGGCCATTTCTGCCTGTATGCTGATAATACAGACCCCATGTAAGCAGGAGATCTCACCATTTTATTTTCTGTCTGCAGCACATGTACTGACGCAAAGGCCATTTCTGCCTGTATACTGATAATGCAGACCCACAGGTATATTCAGAGAGAGGTGAAAACCAGGACAGTTGCCAGGAGAATGAACAATCTAGACCAAATAACCGATTTGGAAAGTGAGATAAATGGGAGAATTTTTCTGGTTTGACTATTTTGACCTAGAATTTTCACTTCTCCAGTCATTCTCCTGGTTTTCACCTCTCTGAATAACCCTGATAGTGTCAGATAAGGGACGCCATCTAGTGTTTACAGGAATAAATCGCTGGGATGAAAGGTTGTAAAGGAGAAACCAATACGTGAAAAATTTAAAGTGAGTGAATTTACATTAATTTTTTTTACTTTTCTCTGAAAATAAATCGCTTTGCAAAATTTCTATTTTACCTGATTGTTACTTTTTCATCCCACGATTCAAATGATATATTTTTTTCCCCAATAAAAAGGGCTTGGTACTGAAGGGGTTAAACACCGGTTCCATTACAGGTAATTATACTCTCCTCTCCTGTAAAAAAAAAAAAAACAATCAAAAAGGGAGCAAAAATACCCAAAACCAGTTTGCCCTCCTCGTCCCCAGGAAGAACTTTATTTCATTAATGCAGGAGGAGCGATCCCTGCGCTAATTAATTTCGGGAAGCATCCAATGCTCCGGAAAAGGCACAGAGGTCCTGGCCGTGATGGGTCGTATTATTCAGGAGACAAGCTGGAATGTAAAAGAGTCGAATCGATACCCTGGACGTGCTCGCTGCGCGCGCTTTAAGAATGTAACAATAATTCATACACCTCGTCTCTTCTCCGATTTCCGTCACGCGCCTCATTTAGGATCCGTAAACCAGGACCCGGCCCGGACGACCTCCGACACCTCAGCTTAACATAACGAGACGGGATGGAGAGGTCTCGTTAAAACCACCGGCTCACCACCCGAATTCCCGCAGACCGGCTCTCTGAAGGGTCATTTTTCAGCTCATAGTTTAACTTCTTTTCGTATCTTAGAACCTTGAGCTAAATTTTCCCGATCAGTAAAATGAGATGTAATATCTGTGTGTGCCTGCGTGTGGGAACAACAACCTGTACAGAGAGATCACTGGGATGATAGGTTGTAACCTCTACATGGCGTCCCTTACCTAGAACAGTGTCTGCATTATCAGCATACAGGCAGAAATATCACTGGGATGAAAAGTTGTAAAGATGGCATCTAGATGGCATCCCTTATCTTGCACAATGTCACACGGGGTCTGCATTATCAGCATACCGGAAGAAATGGCCTTTGTGTCAGCAAATGCGCTGCAGACAGATAATAAAATGGTGAGATCTCCTGCTTATGGCAATTTGTGGTGATCAGAATCAGATTATTAGCAATGCAATATCTGTATGTGCTGCATAATGCCTGTGTATAGCAATTACAGCAACACCTTGTATATGTATGTGCTGCATAATGCCTGTGTATGGCAATTACAGCAACACCTTCTATATGTATGTGCTGCATAATGCCTGTGTATGGCAATTACAGCAACACCTTGTATCTGTATGTGCTGCATAATGCCTGTGTGTGACAATTACAGCAACACCTTGTATCTGTATGTGCTGCATAATGCCTGTGTATGGCAATTACAGCAACACCTTGTATCTGTATGTGCTGCATAATGCCTGTGTGTGGCAATTACAGCAACACCTTCTATATGTATGTGCTGCATAATGCCTGTGTATGGCAATAACAGCAACACCTTGTATCTGTATGTGCTGCATAATGCCTGTGTATGGCAATTACAGCAACACCTTGTATCTGTATGTGCTGCATAATGCCTGTGTGTGACAATTACAGCAACACCTTGTATCTGTATGTGCTGCATAATGCCTGTGTATGGCAATTACAGCAACACCTTGTATCTGTATGTGCTGCATAATGCCTGTGTGTGGCAATTACAGCAACACCTTGTATCTGTATGTGCCGCATAATGCCTGTGTATGGCAATTACAGCAACACCTTGTATCTGTATGTGCTGCATAATGCCTGTGTGTGACAATTACAGCAACACTTTGTATCTGTATGTGCTGCATAATGCCTGTGTATGGCAATTACAGCAACACCTTCTATATGTATGTGCTGCATAATGCCTGTGTATGGCAATTACAGCAACACCTTGTATCTGTATGTGCTGCATAATGCCTGTGTATGGCAATAACAGCAACACCTTGTATCTGTATGTGCTGCATAATGCCTGTGTATGGCAATTACAGCAACACCTTGTATCTGTATGTGCCGCATAATGCCTGTGTATGGCAATTACAGCAACACCTTGCATCTGTATGTGCTGCATAATGCCTGTGTATGGCAATTACAGCAACACTTTGTATCTGTATGTGCTGCATAATGCCTGTGTATGACAATTACAGCAACACCTTCTATATGTATGTGCTGCATAATGCCTGTGTATGGCAATTACAGCAACACCTTGCATCTGTATGTGCTGCATAATGCCTGTGTATGGCAATTACAGCAACACCTTGTATCTGTATGTGCTGCATAATGCCTGTGTATGGCAATTACAGCAACACCTTGTATCTGTATGTGCTGCATAATGCCTGTGTATGGCAATTACAGCAACACCTTGTATCTGTATGTGCCCCCCATAATGCCTGTGTATGACAATTACAGTAACACCTTGTATCTGTATGTGCCGCATAATGCCTGTGTGTGGCAATTACAGCAACACCTTGTATCTGTATGTGCCGCATAATGCCTGTGTATGGCAATTACAGCAACACCTTGTATCTGTATGTGCTGCATAATGCCTGTGTATGGTAATTACAGTAACACCTTGTATCTGTATGTGCTGCATAATGCCCGTGTGTGGCAATTACAACAACACCTTGTATCTGTATGTGCCGCATAATGCCCGTGTATGGCAATTACAGTAACACCTTGTATCTATATGTGCCGCATAATGCCCGTGTATGGCAATTACAGTAACACCTTGTATCTGTATATGCCGCATAATGCCATGTATGGCAATTACAGCAACACCTTGTATCTGTATGTGCTGCATAATGCCTGTGTATGGCAATTACAGCAACACCTTGTATCTGTATGTGCTGCATAATGCCTGTGTATGGCAATTACAGCAACACCTTGTATCTGTATGTGCTGCATAATGCCTGTGTGTGCAATTACAGCAACACCTTGTATCTGTATGTGCTGCATAATGCCCGTGTATGGCAATTACAGTAACACCTTGTATCTGTATGTGCCGCATAATGCCCGTGTATGGCAATTACAACAACACCTTGTATCTGTATGTGCTGCATAATGCCTGTGTATGGCAACTACAGTAACACCTTGTATCTGTAATGTACAGGGATTTACACTCATTATAACCCCCTGAATCTTATCCATGTACAGCAGCGACTGACCCCACAGCTCTCCCTGTATTCTGACACATCCCTGGCTGCTGCAGTAAAGTTTGTTACAGTGAGGATCGGGGCTGCCATTTCCAGCATGTTTTGAGAGATAAAACAAAGGATTTAGTTTCTCCACATGGTACACACTAATCTTTCTTTAAAATGGGTTTTTTATACGCTAATGATTGGTTTCAATGTTAACTCGAGTGAAGGGGTTAAACCTGACAATTCAGGGTCCTGTAAATAAACCCCCAAATCACAGGGATTGATGTCCCTGCGCTCTCGCCTCCGCGCCTTGTTTAAAAGTTGTGGCGAGCGCGGAATCCGGCGCCGTTGTTTTATTTACTGAATTAAAGTCTGATTAATGGCAAGAAGAAACCAAACCCCTGTCTGACGATCACACGCGCCTTCACCCGGTTAAACTGCTTTGCGCTCACCCATAAATCACGCCGGACGGGCTGCGGCTTTTCGGGTTTTGTTTTACTTTCTGGTTTGATAATCCGGGCCAGAAAATATCTGCAACGTTTCCTTATCAATAGCAATTACCCGACGTTTCAGTCTTAAAGCCTCGTTAATAATGCATCATCTCCTAATGATTTAACGAGCGTCACAGACACTGAAGAATTTCAATCGCGCTCAGCCTCTGCCATAACAGAAGCTGGGAGAGGGTTAAGCCTTGCCGCGACGGGATTTACATTAAGGGGGTCTCAACACATTGAAAATAGATCCCCGGAAAGGGGGTGCAGGTCTCTGCTGGGATAAAGTCAGAGAAGGAATAAGGCCGATGACTGGTTTTCATTTATTCCACCCAAATATCATGAAAGAAAAAGGAGAAAACAGATTTTTTTTGGTTTTTTAATTAAGTTTTTCTGTATCCATTTTTTTCTTGTTGTTTAACGCCGGGGAATCCGGTCAATGCTGGGTCAGAGGAGACAAATCATGAATCTACCTGAGCAGGAAGAGAATAACGTGTAAGAGCAAATATACAAAACTTCCATAAGTCGAGTGACGTCTCGAGGAGGAGAAACAATGTATCAACAAATGCAAAACAATCAATAAAGAATGAAACAATGAAGAACAATTATAAACACCCACACACCCTGAATACATGGAGGAGCCCCTATAAAGACACCCGCACACCCTGAATACATGAAGGAACCTATAAAGACACCCGCACACCCTGAATATATGGAGGAACCCCTAAAAACACCCGCACATCCTGAATATATGGAGGAACCCCTAAAAATAAACCCGCACACCCTGAATATATGGAAGAACCCCTAAAAATAAACCCACACACCCTGAATATATGGAGGAGCCCCTAAAAAGACACCCACACACCCTGAATATATGGAGGAACCCCTAAAAAGACACCCGCACACTCTGAATATATGGAGGAACTCCTAAAAAGACACCCGCACACCCTGAATATATGGAGGAGCCCCTAAAAAGACACCCGCACACCCTGAATACATGGAGGAACCCCTAAAAACACACCCGCACACCCTGAATATATGGAGGAGCCCCTAAAAACACACCCGCACACCCTGAATATATGGAGGGGCCCTTAAAAGACACCCGCACACCCTGAATACATGGAGGAGCCCCTAAAAAGACACCCGTACACCCTGAATACATGGAGGAACCCCTAAAAAGACACCCACTCACCCTGAATATAGGGAGGAGCCCCTAAAAATACACCCACACACCCTGAATACAGTATTTGAAGGAACCCCTAAAAAGACACCCATACACCCTGAATATATGGCGGAACCCCTAAAAAGACACCTACACACCTTGAATATATGCAGGAACCCCTAAAAAGACACCCGCACACCCTGAATACATGGAGGAGCCCCTAAAAAGACACCCGCACACCCTGAATATATGGAGGAACCCCTAAAAAGACACCTACACACCTTGAATATATGCAGGAACCCCTAAAAAGACACCCGCACACCCTGAATACATGGAGGAGCCCCTAAAAAGACACCCGCACACCCTGAATATATGGAGGAACCCCTAAAAACACACCCGCACACCCTGAATATATGGAGGAGCCCCTAAAAACACACCCGCACACCCCGAATATATGGGGGGCCCTTAAAAGACACCTGCACACCCTGAATACATGGAGGAGCCCCTAAAAAGACACCCACACCCTGAATATATGGAGGAGCCCCACCCAGGAAGAATTCAGTCTGATTGCACTGGAATTGGAATCGTCTGAATTGATACATGTCTATTGGTGTGTCCGTCCATCTTCCCTGCTCTCGTCGTGTCTCTCCATCTCTCTCTCTCCGCCCGCGCCCTGTAATTATCCGGATAGTCCGTGCACACACGTTATATATATATATATTTGGGTCTATCATTTTGCTGTAGAGATTTAGTGCTGACGGTTTGTTCTATATAAGGGACGTCTTCCAATCCAGGAGATAATTACCTCCCCTGGGTGATCTCTGCTCCAGGCATCAAACGATCCCCTGCAGTCGCACCTGGGGGGACCTGGAGCCCATGGACATTTTCTGGTTTAACGTTGTGGATTTGGGTCCTTGTTTATGTTTTGAATATCGAGACGCACACAGAGCAGGTCACGTGACTGTCCGGGATTAGAGCTTGGCGAGCCGGAGGATGAGAAATCAACTGGTCTGTACTTCGGCAATCTGACCCTACGCATCCTGCGCGCCGCCGAAGACGTGGAATCTGCCGTGACCCCAGGCGCACGAGAATGGATGTTTCCGTCACATTAAGCATTTTACCCTTATTTCTCTTTCACCATTACCTTTCTCTTAAGTTACCTTTACTTCCCTCCAACAACCCAAACCCCCCCCCCACCCCTGCTCTCCCCATAAATAAAACACACAACAAAAGTATTGGCGGTTTGAAAAGGTCACGTCTTTTATTTATTAATTAAGGCAAAAAAATCATTGCCTTTGTGGCAGAATTATCAGAGATCCTCGCTTTCTTGGAATAGGTAACACCAGATAACACTGGTACCATAGATCCAGCCAGATAACACTGGCAACCGCAATGCACCACCAGCATTGCCCAGAAATAGCGGCCGCCCCACGTGGCTAAGCTAGCGAAACCACACGCTGCTCTCTTTATAGCAGATAGCAGGCCGAGAGGATCTGCAAACCAGGAGGCAACTGTGTTTGGCCGAACAAACCACCACACAGACCCCTAACCTACAGACCCTCCCCCTCTATCGCCTCTCCACGTGCCAGGGCCACATATTTCACCGCCACCAAAAATGAGGACCCTCATTTTCCGCCACCAATAAAAGACCGTGACCCTTTCACTTACCTCACCCAAGGTTCTTTATCTCACCTTCTGCACCGCCAACAAAAATGTTGCTCCCCGCCTCAGACAAATGGACCCCTCTTCCCTATCCTCTTAATGCCCACTTTAGTGAGGCTGACCTAGGTTGACTCCCCTCTTTGTGCCCGCAGCGTGAATAGCCGCCCAGCGCACATAGGAGTGTCCCAGGATCCATACGCTCTTGGCCCGTTCTGAAAGAAACCCAAAAACAGAAGCTATTAATGCCCAAAATACATACTAACGTTTATAGCAACTGAAATTAACCAAACCTTAATATAGTTTTTTTTATTATTATTTATTTATTCCCCCCCATTTCTGCGGCAGCCTCAGATAACGCCTATACGCATCCGACTTTCATCTGCACATGTTTTAATATATAGAGACATATAAAATGTCGGCAGATAAGAACCTTTCGGCCCATCTAGTCTGCCCAATTACATGGATACTTTACCTGGATTTATCTTTTGTTTAGGATAGCCTTATGCCTATCCCATGCTTGCTTAAATTCAATTACTGTTTTGGCCTCTACCACTTCTACTGGAAGGCTGTTCCATGTATCCACCACCATCTCAGTAAAATAATGTTTCCTGATGTTACTTTTAAACCTTTACCCCTCTAATCTAAACCTATGTCCTCTTGTCTTGCTCCTTAGGTTAACCAAACTGCGCTGCTGTGGTGGCTGCACACATTCTGAGAGAATGCGGGGCAATGCAATCCCCTTTCTATCCCAGCAACATTACAGCCTTTTCCAAAGCCGCTTTGAATTGAAACCTGGACAAATTGGTTCCATCCTCATGCCTCAAAAAACATATGGCCGTTTGCAGGAGCCGCCTCCAAATAACCTCTTACACACAACACCGGGCATGCCTCCGCTTAACCTCTGTATTACGCTCCAGTCTTTGTATGGTATACACCCCCCTCTAATTAATGGATTCCTTTTGTTTTCACATGCTTCCGTCAGCCCCTCCCCTCCCCCAGCAATGGAGGTCAGCCAGCTCACGGTTATCTGATCCATTGTTCCTAGCTGGGTGTGATTACATTGTCTCTGCACCTTTCCTCTCTGTGTGTGTGTGTCCCTTGCAAAATGTAAATAAACGCAGTCTCCATTTTGAGTTGAAAAAAAGCAAGGATTTATGTACGTTATTGCCCGCATTCTGGGTCAGAAGCAGTATTTCTGCAGAATACTGACTTCAAGGGGAGCAGTCTGCACGTGGACAGGAACCCCCACGTTACAGCCTAGTTCCCCGACTGCCCTCTGGGTTAAGCTAAATGGGGACTTCTCCAAAGGACCAGCCATTCTACCTAACAGCAACTCCTTCCCCCACTTTCTCTCAAGATTTCTGGCAGTTCATATGCTGATTTCAACTGCTTTACTTTCCTACCCCCTTTGCTTCACCCCTAATCAGTATCTTGAAGCCTTCCTTAAAAACCCTTACTCCATTCTCCTTATCCTCCATTTTAAGACTAACCGGCCCTGGAATCCTTTACCAATAGTACGAGGCTACACATGTGAAAGTCTTTAACCCACGTCCACCAATGAAACGGTTTCTTGCTTAGTATATTAATCTATAGGCCCGAAGTTAAGTCAACCTACCCAAAATAAAGAAACAGCATTTGCTAACATACCAAATCACTGTTTAGTTGATACGTCTCTTCAGAAATTATAAACAGCATAAATAAATTCCAAGAACCCATGTATTAAATCAAAAGTGGATTTATTCCAGCACCAACAAGGACGACGTTTCGACCAGAACTGGTCTTCAAGTCTTCACGTCTTCAGAGTCTACACAGTCTTCAAGTCTTCAGACATTATAACAGACACATTTAGATGTGTATTTGGTTAGTAATTGTTATATATTCATAAGTCTGGCAGAAACAATCTGGATTAATTTAGTTGCGCAAATGTAAGCTTAACACAGATTGTACAGTTACTGCTGCAGCACTTCCTCATTGACAGCAGAACATGTGACTTTTTGAGTTTTAAGATGGCTACCAGCCATGCGGTCACTGATTACCTATGTTTATAAGATCATACAGACTATACAAATAATAAGGTTTGATCAAGTATTACAAAGTGAAGCAAATATCAACCAGCATATTCTAGCTAAAAATGCAAATCACTACAACGGGTAAATTAGCGCGTATTTAACCCAATAGATTACACACACACGCATATAGTATAATGTCAAAATAGAGACAAATTCACAGAATTAATACACTTAATACTTATCCACTCCCAGGCTTTCTTACGATGATGGTACGAGTGGGAAAGATGAGGGAGTTACTGCTCATGTTTCCTCCATTTCGGACATAAGTCTACCCTCTCCCTCAATAAAGACAAAGTTAGCGTTCTGAAATAATTATTTACTCAACTGTAGCAAGTGCGCAAAAAATATTGTACATTACTGCTGTGTCACTTCAAAAATGCATCAATTAGTATAGTGAACTTAAATACAGTATACAAATGAATTTATTAACTTATTGCTTAGCTCTTGGAGTTACTTTATTTATTTCACATACACACGGTGAGACAACTCCCTCCCTTCCAGAATACATTACAGATAACAACAGGCTCCAGCCACTGGACAATAGAAAAGACACAATGGAATGTTTACCCATGCGTCTGCTCTAAACAGTGTGCTTAGGGATACACAGGATGCTAGAGTGCAAGCTCTTGAGCAAAGGGCCTCTCCTACTGTTTAATGAGTGCAAAATATAACAACTTATAACTAACTTATGGATACACACTTTGACAACAGCATAGCACATCACACACACTCTACACTATATACAGAGACAATAAACTGTAAAGCAAAATACTTGCAAATAAACATTGGGGCAGCCGTTTCGTCACAGGTTGCTTTGTATGCTTCTGGCCTGTTCAGTACAAAATGACCGCAGCTCATTAAACTTTATCTATTTTAGAGTGCTATTTGGTGCTAGAATACCCACTATTCATGTGTGTGATTCTTAAAATTGACCGTCAGTCATTTGCTAGGGTGAGCACTATAACTATAAAGGCACGGCAATCCTCAGACAGACACAGGCAAAATTACTGAACCCAAATGCACCTAATAAGATACAAAACAACAAATCACTGAATTCTGGCAGAGTTATACCAGGACAATTAACCTATTCATAATTACTATCGCGCAGATACTACACAAAATTAACAAGAGAATACAGTATTGCAAAGTGTAACGAATATCAAAAGCATCTACTAAATAAAACCTACAAATCAATACAATGGAAAAATCTGCACCTATTTATCCAAGTAATAATAGAACTAGGAATATATATATTTAGCAGACTATAATAGTAGAGAATACATAACAGATTGATACAGCCAGTAACACTTATCCAGTCGTTGGTTTTCATATGATGATGGTGATGGTAAAATGGAGTTAGATTTCCACTCCAGAAAGAAAAAAAAGGTTAGACTGATTTTTCTGTCCTTTGGTTTCCCTTTTTTATTACCCCTGCCCCTCCCCTTTCTGTTATCTGCCCCCGAGACCCAATCCAGCGAAAATCCTAAAACAAAAGGGGAACCAATTGTAACTCCTCCCAACTTTCCACTTTTTCTTAAACAGGGAAATTGCTTAAGCTTCTTCGCTCCCATTCAGTCTCTCATCAGTACATAGAAGAGTCTGGGAATGAGTCCGAACTGAAAGACCAAGGTGTGTAAATTCATCTCCTGCAAAGCACTCTGGGAGAACAAGGTAGTCATGGAATTGAAAACATGGGTCACAGGACACCAAGGAACTCACGTGTTAACCGCTCACGGCTGGAGGAGAACCCAGTGTCAGGAGGACATGCCGTCCAGTGCCAGGTCAGACCTACTCACCGCCCAGCGGTCATCTCTTCACAACCACTACCCACTGTCAAGCTCAGTGCTCCAGCTGCCAGATAGACTCCAGTCGCCGGTGCACTGCGTCACCACAGTCCCAATCAAATTCTTCTCACGCAGTCGAAGGAGCTGGGAGAAGCACAAGGCTTCAAGCCCAGGCTGGGCCCCAAAATTGCAGTGCACACTTAGCCTGCCTCCACCAATATGGCAGCAGACACCTGGAATTCGCCGATGATGTCATCGGCAACTCTGTTGTGGTGGGAACAGCCTCTAAAGTGCCGACCTATAAAAGGACGCATCTCTCTTATTTCACCGTAACCCTCCTAGCTCTTACTAAGCCTCGCTCCCTTTTATTTCATGGACTCCTTTGTGGATCCGGACCTGATACCACAACATTGCATGCTCCAGCCTTGGCCTGTACCACAACTATCCTCCTCGCCCTCCCCTTGACCCATCCACGCTCCTGGTTTCAGCATACTGTAGTGTCCTACTACGTTCCTCCTCACCCACTCTGCCACCTTATGGGCCAACCCTGACCAGCTGTCTCAGGAGGTCCCTGACACTACATATAAATCCATAGCATCACGTTTCATGCTTCAGTTATACGGACCCTAATCCAGTCGAGCCGTTACGGTACAAACACATTGGTTAACATAACCAGTGGAGCCATTAAGTGATACGTCTCAAGTCGTCATTACAAACCCTTTTTTTTATGCTCCTCTTCCTGTTATCATTCAGGAGGAACGACGAGAATTTCAGTTTCGGCAAGATTGAGTTTAAGGAAGCGGGAGGACATCCAGGTCGAGACGGCATAGAGACAGTCAGACAGTGACTCGATCCAGGAGAGCCGGAGAGAGATCAGGGGAGGAGAGGTATATCTGGGTGTCTCTATAGGTGGTGCTGGAATCCAAAAGGAGCTGATCAGTTTGCCGAGAGAAGCCATGTAGTTTGAAAAGAGAAGAGGGACCAGTACTAAACCTTGGGGCACCCCAACAGAGACAGGCTGCCGGGAGGAGGTACTTCCAGCAAAGGAGACACTAGACAATCGTTGGGACAGGTAGGAAGAGAACCATGAAAGAACAGATCCTTGAAGGCCTATATCACTAAGAGTTTGAAGGAGGATTGAGTGGTCAACTGTATCAAAGGCAGCAGAGAGAGAGGTCAAGAAGGATCAGCATAGAGTAGCACCCAGTAGATTTAGCAATTACAAGGTCATTGGTCGGTTTCGCAAGAGCCGTTTCCGTCGAGTGCAGTGAGCGGAAGCCAGATTGCAGAGGGTCAATGAGAGAGCGGGTGTGGAGGTCAGGCGGGTATTGGAAAGCTTATCAAGGAGTTTGGAAGCAAAAGGGTGGAGGGACGGGGCGGTAGTTGGAAGGGACAGGGCGGTAGTTAGCTAGGACGAGGCGGTAGTTAGGAGGGACGGGGCGGTAGTTGGGAGGGACGGGGCAGTAGTTGGGAGGGACGGGGCAGTAGTTGGGAGGGGCGTAGTTGGGAGGGACGGGGCGGTAGTTGGGAGGGATGGGGCAGTAGTTGGGAGGGATGGGGCAGTAGTTGGGAGGGACGGGGCGGTAGTTGGGAGGGACGGGGCAGTAGTTGGAGGGACGGGGTGGTAGTTGGAAGGGAGAGGTTGGATCCAGAGATGGCTTTTTTATGATCTGGACAGTGGAATGTCTGAGGGGAGCAGGAAAGACCCCAGAGGTTAAGGACAGAATGAAGGTGTGGGTCAAGGACAGCACCAGAGAAACGGAAAGTGTTTTGGTGAGATGTGAAGGAATAGGGTCGAGGAGGCAGGTAATGGGGTGAGAGGATCCTAATAGACCTCTTGTTCCTCTACTCAATAAGCCCCCCCGGATTCCAGGAGTCTGCGGTCTTCAGGCTATACTGGTGTCATCGTACGAGTTTCCATATGAAAGGATTTCATCCTCCGATCCAAGGCACAAACTCAACAAACAAAGCAATCGATCGGTTCCTGGCGAGGCTGCGTCTCAGGTTAACGTGGCGCTGGTGGATGTGTGTCAGTGGCGCGCGCTCCCTAATAATCTTCATTTAGTGCACTTTTTGTCAGTAAGTGATGTGTGCTGTAACTCCTGTCACATCACTTTTCGCGCCACTAATTGGATTTACCATTGATTTAGCCGTTTGCTAATTTCCTGAGTCTACGCCGAAAATAATGACAATTCACTTTTTTAAGTAATGAGGCTTTCGTGATCCGACGCATTCTGCCAGACGAAAGATGGACACCAAAATAATTGCCTTTATTTCTCCAGGATGTTTCCTGACGCGCAGGACGACGCTCAACGCAGAGTTTCAGGCCATATTTTAACCTCTGGATGTCCCTAATGCTCGTGGCAGAAAAAGGTTTTGGGGTTTCCTCTTTGGGCAAGAAACTCATCCCTGTCACTAGAACTGGGTGGAAAAAGCCCCAGGAGCAGCGGTGGGTGGTGGGGAAGGGGATTTGGCGGAGATAATTCAGTTGCACCAATCGTTCATGTAAGAATGTTTTCTTTAACCCGACTCAACCGAAAAGCACAAACGTCCTCATTTTATCGCATCAGGGAGATCTTCCCTCATATCCCTTCACGGATCCCTTCCATGCACCTTCACCCAACAACCCAATCGCAAATCTGTTTTGTATTATTTCGGCAACTTGGCAAAATGAACCGAGATTTCTGTTTTTTCTTCAATCCACCAAACCGTAACCGAGCAAGAGTAATCGACCTGACCTTTGGCAGGAGGCAACGTCAGTGGACATCTAGATATTCTCCGTCATTCCCTCTGATTGGCTACATAGAATAGCATGTTCCTCATGAAGATTTTTGGACCAATTCAAAACCATTTTGCAACTTGAAAAAAAATCACTCCTGTTCATTCAATACTAACCCTAACCCTGATACAAACATAAAGTGTAACTATAACCTTAACACAGAACCAACAAGCCTAACAATAAACCTAACCTTAAGTAATGCTAACCCGAACAGTAACCCAAACCTGTAAGTGACCCTAGCCCTAACCCGGATACAAAAAGTAACTGTAACCATAACAGTAACCCTAACCCAAACACAACACGTAATCCGAACAGTATCCCAGCCCTAAAATAACACTAACCCTAATACAAACAAAGAGTAACTGTAATCATAACAAACAAAACCAGTAAATCTTACACTAATCCTAACCCTAACAGCAACCCAACCCTAAAATAGCACTAACTCTAATACGAACATAAAGAGTAACTAACCTTAAAACAGAGTAAGTGTAACAATCAACCTAACCCTATAAGTAACACTAGCTCTAACCCTTATACAAACATAAAGAGTAACAGTAACCCAAACACAACACATAAACCTAACACTAATCCTAACCCTAACAGTAACCCAAACATAAAAGTAACCCTTATACAAAGTAACTGTAACGCTAATACAAACAAAATAAATAATCCTATTAGTATCTGTAATGCAAACAGTAACCCTAGCTTTAACCCTAACATGAACAAAAAGTGTAACTGTAACCTTAACAGTAACCCTAACTCAAACAAAATCAGGAAGCATAACACTAATCCTAACCCTAACAGTAACCTAACCTTAAAATAACCCTAATACAAAAATAAAGTGTAACTGTAACCTTAACATCGAGCCAGTAAGTCTAACAATAAACCTAACCCTAACCCTAATACAATCAAAGAGTAACTGTAACTTTAACAGTAAGCCTAGCGCAAACAAAACCAGTAACGTAACAGTGAACTTAACCCGAAGCCTAATATAAGCATAAAGAGTAACAGTCAGTAACCCTAACTCAAACAAAATCAGGAAGCATAACACTAATCCTAACCCTAACAATAACCTAACCTTAAAATAACCCTAATACAAAAATAAAGTGTAACTGTAACCTTAACATCGAGCCAGTAAGTCTAACAATAAACCTAACCCTAACCCTAATACAATCAAAGAGTAACTGTAACTTTAACAGTAAGCCAGGCGCAAACAAAACCAGTAACGTAACAGTGAACTTAACCCGAAGCCTAATATAAGCATAAAGAGTAACAGTAACCCTAACACAAACAAAATCAGGAAGCATAACACTAATCCTAACCCTAAGAGTAACCTAACCTTAAAATAACCCTAATACAAAATAAAGAGTAACTGTAACCTTAACACCAAGCCAGTAAGTCTAACAATAAACCTAACCCTAAAAATAACCCTAGCCCTAACCCTAATACAAACAAAGAGTAACAGTAACTTTAACAGTAACCCTAGCACAAACAAAACCAGTAACGTAACAGTGAACTTAACCCTAACCCTAATATAAGCATAAAGAGTAACAGTAACCCTAACGCAAACACAACATGTAAACCTAACACTCTTTTGTGGATTCACCTGTAAACAAAAGCTCTTCTGCCGCAACACACTAAATATTATTATTGTTGTTATTATTATTAAATATAATTACTATTCTTATTGTTTTTTTTATTATTGTTATATTTGTTATGTTGTTATTAATTAGTATTGTTATTGTTTGTCAGAGGAATAAATTTCTCTCCGATTTGGTATAAATTTTCATATTTTATTTTAATTTCTCCCAGAAGACAGACACCCCCCCCCCCCACCGGATGCATTAACGCATCGCACGGCCCAAATAACCTTCTATGATCTGCAAATCTCGCGGTCTCCCTCCCTGCGCGTTATTGCTGATATTTCACCCGGCGCAAACGAGAAAGAAAACCTGATGAAGCAGCGCGCCAGCTTCTCCGCGCAGATGGGGCGGCAGATTTTTTTAAAAGTCCAGTAAGCACATTAATCCAAGGAAGCCGCTTCGCATTTTAGGCAAAAAAAAAGCGATATTCAGCAAATTGTTTTGTTTTTGATAAATAATGACAAGATATTAAAATCTGAAACGGAAAAAATCCCGAGGATTAATTCCAGCAGACCCGGAAAACGGGAAGGAGGGGCTGCCGGCTGTGAGGAGACTCCCACTCCCATCGCTCCAGCCATTTACTGCGGAGGACGAGCAGGATCGCTTAATGGGACTTGGAGTTAGGCTAGGGTCAAACGAAAGCATTTTTACACGCGAACGTAAAAATGTGCGTCCGAACGAATTGACGTATTTTTTCACGGAGTGCGCGAAAATGGTCATACGATGCGCATTTTCGTGCGTGATTTTTTACGGATCTGCAATTAAACGCGTAATCTAATTTACCAAATCAATAGGTGAATCAAAAATTAAGGTGAAGGGGTATAAAAACCCATTTCGTGGATGGTGGCGTTTCACCAAGATGGATGCAGTCCAAGTGTTTGGGTTTGCTGCAACGGGCTACCTGTACCTCCAGCACAAAAGACAATGGCGATCATGGGTTCATCCCATCAACGCTGCCAGACACACTCATGGCCACTTTGTGACGCTGTACAGGCCACTGCGAGAGAGGGACCCCGTGAAGTTTTTCAACTACATGCGGATGTCCATCCCCTCATTCGATGAACTGTTGTCACAGTTACGGGAGCCGCTGACCAAGAGGGACACCAACATGAGGGATGCCATACCACCGGAGGAGATGCTGGTCAACACTTTGCGGTAAGTACTTCCAAACACCTGTATGCATGAGTTCGCTGGCAGTCAGCAGACATTAGGGATGTGCGTTTCAGGTTTCGGAATTTCGGAATTTTCACGAAATTTCCCGATTCGTGTTTTCGGATGTGTCCGAATTTCCGACAAATTTGAGATCCGAAAACGTCAGATCCGAAATGTTTTCCGAGCCGACCCGAAATATTTACGGAATTTTCAAATGGACTTGAAATGTGTCAAATCGAAATTTATTGCTTTGAAACGAGGAGAACAGACGTTCCGAAGAAACGAAACTTTCCGAACTTACGAAAAGTCGATACATAAAACGAGCTAAGTGACACGAAAATACGAAACATGGTCGAAATTCAAAGAAAAAAGTACCCGAAAAACGAGTCGAGCCGAACCGAATCGAAACAGCGATAGGTAGAAACGAGCCGAATCGAAAAGTTGAAAAATCCGAAAAATCGAACCGAATCGAACCGAAAAAAACATCGGTGCACAAGCCTAGCAGACATGTGCTCGGTGTGCAGAGCCCCTATTGTCGGTCTGTAGTGACATGTACGCAAACACATTCATACCCATCCACACGCAGGCATCACATTCCAAGACACGTCCAAAAAAACCTCTGACACTGACAAGAATGTATGTAAATAGAAATATATTGTAATAAACAAGAAAATAAATGAATAACATATTTGTAAAATATATACAAAAGAAAATAACATGAAGGACAAAACATAACAGTGACAACAGGAACAGCATGTCAACCAAAAACATACAAGACACCTCACAAATCCTGGTACAGAGGAGCATCTGGCTCATGAGGACCATGTGTGGATCCGCGGCGGTACCCAGACTCTGGGGGAGGCCCAGCAACATGGGACCCGGTGGCGCCTGGCTGTGGCTGGCATAACCAGTGGCATGGTGGCGTTGTGGCACCGCACCATAGTAGACCGCAGCCTGTTCTGGACGGGACAGGATCTCATGGATGAGGTCCAGGGATCTGCGGCGGTACTCCACCTTCTGCGCCGGGGTCATCTGGTCCAGCAGGGATTGACAGGAATGGACAAAGGACATGTCCTCATTGTCAGTGATGGTGCAGCGTGGAGGTTGTGGATTGTGCGACCCCATGAACCTGACCATGGCCTGCTCGAAGTCGCTAGGCGGTCCCCTCCTCCTGTTGTGAGCCGGTCTGGTGCTGTCTCTCGGTGCTGCAGCTGGCACCGGTCCGGTCTCCACCTCCCCCTCCACCTGCGAGTCCGTGCCACCCTGGTCAACCTCCTCCTGCCAGCTGCCAGAACCCCCTGCTGGCAGGTGTTGCTCCTGTGACCCAGAGGTGGATGGCTGGTCAATGCTGCTCGCAGTTGGCCTTGGCTCCTGGGTCCTCCTGAGGAACGACAATTGTTCGGCATAAAGATAGCTGTGCACCTTCCTCCGTGCCCCAGCTCCAGAGCGCGCAGCTGCCGCTTCCTTTTTCAGGACCCGGGTGTAGTTGTCCCTGATGGTGCGCCACTTGTTGCTAAGTTCATGTGCTGCAAAACATAATGAGAGTGACATTAGGTTCGGTTCATATGATTTGATTATAACACAGATTTAATTCATATTTCCCAGGTATCTTGCTAGTGGATGCAGTTTGAAGGATCTGCATTACAACTTCCGCGTTGGCAGATCAACAGCTGGTGAGATCGTCCGCAAGGTGTGCCAAACAATATGGGAAACCATGAAGAAGCAATGTTTACCAACACCCACGGACGAGGCATGGGTAGCAATTGCAGCAGGATTTTGGGGAGAGCCAACTTCCCCAATTGCCTTGGAGCCGTGGATGGCAAACATGTCCGCATAGTGAAGCCACTGCACAGTGGCTCACTGTATCAAAATTATAAACATTTCTTTTCCATTGGCCTACTGGCGGTGGCAGATGCCAACTATGATTTTGTGTATGTGGATGTCGGATCATACGGCAAAGACTCTGACTCCACATTGTTCAGGAACTCTACACTGTGGGATGAGCTCGAGAGTGGGACCCTGCACATACCCAGACCCGCACCATTGCCTGGCAGTCACGTGGCCGTCCCCTATGCCTTCGTGGGTGACGAAGCATTTGGCCTATCTACACATCTCCTACGGCCCTACTCAGGGACACACCTGACTGTGAGGAAGCGGGTGTTTAATTACAGGCTGTCGCGGGCGAGACCGTATGTGGAGTGTAGCTTTGGCATACTGACCAACAAGTGGAGGATTTTTCATAGACCGCTTGATGTAAATGTGGATTTCTGTGTGGATATTGTGAAATGCTGTTGCATCCTACATAATTATGTTCGTGCGAGGGACGGTTTTAATTTCGCTGATACCCTCACAGTTACGGGTCTGGATGAATATGCAAACCATGACATAATAGCTGTGAATAGACACAGCAACAGGTTTCGCGATGCTCTGTCTGATTATTTTACTAGCGATGCAGGGCAGGTGCCCTGGCAGCTGGGGAGCATTTAACATGTGACGGCACCTATTATGTTTGCCTTTACTTTTATCGTACATGCAATTTACATGTGATTATGAATTAAATAATCATGTACTCACTCTGTAGCTTCTGCTCTCTGTCAGACCACGTATCATACTCCAGGTACACCACCCTCGAGACTGCAACCCATGCGCTGGCCTTTCTCAGTTTGTCCTTGTACAGGTCACAAGCCGTGTCCCAAATCTCGGGATGCTCCGCCACTGCCGCTATCAGACGCTCCACATCAATATCCAGACCAGCCATCTTCTGCAATTGCCAGGTACCACAACAGCCACCACAGGACACTTTTTTCGTCTGGACGTTATATATTGCCGCACATGTGCAGCGTCTGACATCTCCTAATCACGCACACACGCCGCTATGCCGCAGCTGCGCACTCAGTACGTCCGTACTAGCGGTTCGGCGTTCTCGAAAAAATGCGTTCGTTTTCCACTTGCGTTGCGCGGCCGGACTTTCGTGCGACCGTACTTCGTATATTGGCCGTCATTGCCTGTCATTTGCTGCTAGTGCGGCCGTAATTATGTGTGCCAGAACGCGCGTTAAAAGTGCGCTGGTCTGACCCCAGCCTTATCCGGCTGCTGGCGGCTTAGGCTAGGGTTAGACGAGCGTGATTTCTACGGACGTACGTCAGTACAGAAGACGCAGTAGTGGCCACACAGTCCGTTTATTCACTGACGTTTATTTTGACGGATGTAGGAGGGAAAATAAATTAAAAATCAAAACCATTTTGTCCGTGAAAAATGCTGGACGTATAAATGCCGTCCATCTGACCACGTTCCATCACTCACACACAAAGCTATGCAGACGTTGTGGACGCAGCGCACTTTGTGCGGCCGTTCTAGGAGTTGTACGTTCTTGCCTGCCTTGCGTCCGTTTGCCGCGGCCGTTGTGTGTCCGCAGTTCAGTGAGGACGTACTTCATGTAACAGGCTCCGATGGGCTTCCTGTCATGCTATCACGGACGTACTTTTAGGCGCAATCACGGACGTGAACACTACGCTCGTCTGACAGCAGCCTTAGTATTAATGTAACCCGAGCCAAGAACTGCGGCTTTACAGGCGACCGACGCCACGACCCGGCGGGCGAATAATGGCAATAAAATGTAATTTAGAATAAAGGATCTTATTTACAGCGAGAGATTCAGACCAGCGATTAATGGAGTTTACAGACTCAGTGCTGGGGGTTTATTACTGTGCAGCTCGGTTATACACTCACACACCCCGAATATATGGAGGAACCCCTAAAAACACACCCGCACACCCTGAATATATGGAGGAGCCCCTAAAAACACACCCGCACACCCTGAATATATGGAGGAACCCCTAAAAAAACACCCACACACCCTGAATATATGGAGGAGCCCCTAAAAACACACCCGCACACCCTGAATATATGGAGGAACCCCTAAAAAAACACCCACACACCCTGAATATATGGAGGAACCCCTAAAAACACACCCTGAATATATGGAGGAACCCCTAAAAACACACCCACACACCCTGAATATATGGAGGAACCCCTAAAAAGACACCCGTACACCCTGAAAATATGGAGGAGCCCCTAAAAACACACCCGCACACCCTGAATATATGGAGGAACCCCTAAAAAAACACCCACACACCCTGAATATATGGAGGAACCCCTAAAAACACTACCCTGAATATATGGAGGAACCCCTAAAAAGACACCCGCACACCCTGAATATATGGAGGAACCCCTAAAAACACCCACACACCCTGAATATATGGAGGAACCCCTAAAAACACCCGCACACCCTGAATATATGGAGGAGTCCCTAAAAAAGACACCCACACACCCTGAATATATGGAGGAGACCCTAAAAAGACACCCGCACACCCTGAATATATGGAGGAACCCCTAAAAAGACACCTACACACCTTGAATATATGCAGGAACCCCTAAAAAGACACCCGCACACCCTGAATATATGGAGGAGCCCCTAAAAAGACACCCGCACACCCTGAATATATGGAGGAGCCCCTAAAAAGACACCCGCACACCCTGAATATATGAAGGAGCCCCTAAAAAGACACCTACACACCTTGAATATATGGAGGAACCCCTAAAAAGACACCCGCACACCCTGAATATATGGAGGAACCCCTAAAAACACACCCACACACCCTGAATATATGAAGGAGCCCCTAAAAAGACACCTACACACCTTGAATATATGGAGGAACCCCTAAAAAGACACCCGCACACCCTGAATATATGGAGGAACCCCTAAAAAGACACCTACACACCTTGAATATATGGAGGAACCCCTAAAAAGACACCCGCACACCCTGAATATATGAAGGAGCACCTAAAAAGACACCTACACACCTTGAATATATGGAGGAGCCCCTAAAAAGACACCTACACACCTTGAATATATGGAGGAGCCCCTAAACACACACCCACACACCCTGAATATATGAAGGAGCCCCTAAAACGACACCCACACACCCTGAATATATGGAGGAGCCCCTAAAAACACACCCGCACACCCTGAATATATGGAGGAACCCCTAAAGAGACACCTGCCCACCCTGAATATATGGAGGAACCCCTAAAAAGACACCCGCACACCCTGAATATATGGAGGAACCCCTAAAAACACACCCGCACACCCTGAATATATGGAGGAACCCCTAAAAAGACACCCGTACACCCTGAATATATGGAGGAACCCCCAAAAACACACCCACACACCCTGAATATATGAAGGAGTCCCTAAAAAGACACCCACACACCCTGAATATATGGAGGAACCCCTAAAAAGACACCCGCACACCCTGAATATATGGAGGAACCCCTAAAAAGACACCCGCACACCCTGAATATATGGAGGAACCCCTAAAAAGACACCCGTACACCCTGAATATATGGAGGAACCCCCAAAAACACACCCACACACCCTGAATATATGGAGGAGCCCCTAAAAACACACCCGCACACCCTGAATATATGGAGGAACCCCTAAAAAGACACCCGCACACCCTGAATATATGGAGGAGCCCCTAAAAAGACACCTGCACACCCTGAATATATGGAGGAGCCCCTAAAAAGACACCCGCACACCCTGAATATATGGAGGAGCCCCTAAAAAGACACCCACACACCCTGAATATATGGAGGAACCCTTAAAAAGACACCCACACACCCTGAATATATGGAGGAGCCCCTAAAAACACACCCGCACACCCTGAATATATGGAGGAACCCCTAAAGAGACACCTGCACACCCTGAATATATGGAGGAGCCCCTAAAAAGACACCCGCACTCCCTGAATATATGGAGGAGCCCCTAAAAAAGACACCCACACACCCTGAATATATGGAGGAACCCCTAAAAAGACACCCACACACCCTGAATATATGGAGGAACCCCTAAAAAGACACCCACACACCCTGAATATATGGAGGAACCCCTAAAAATATGGACAGGTGTGTGTGTCCATCGATCTCTCACTTGTTGCCACAAAAACCTCTTCCTCCACATTGTCTTATAGAGCAGGTTTTCCATCTGTTTGACGTTGTCTCTAATTACCTCCTTTTTATTTCTCCAATTCCTTCTCATACCTTAAACATTTCTTTTTGTGGCTCCTAACCTGCCCCCCCCGCCCGCCCCGGCCTTGCCATTATAATCTCTCTTATTCAGATTGCAAGCTCTGCGGCTCCATTAGTCCCAGATCAATGCATAAGAAAAATAATAAAAAAATAATATTAAAAATAAATAATAAAAATAATAATAAATAATAATAAAAATAGTAATAAATAATAATAAATAAGAAAAAATAATAAAAAATAATAAAAATAATAGTGCCTGCGATATTATTATTTTCCTTTCGAGTTATGAGAACATAAAGCAGGGAGACAATAACACACAGTAAGTGAAGGTGTAAGTAAATCGTGCAGTGGGTTCAGTGAAGCAGGAAACGTATTAATGATGGTTAATGTGTCTCCTGGATGTTCCGTAATGAACATTAATGGCTTTTTCCTGGCACTGGTGGCAGCAGTGGGATCCTAATGCAAGCGCCTGGACGCTAGAGCTCTGTGTCGGCTTCCGCAAAGCTAAAAACACTTTAATCTCGTTTTTCGTTATTCCAGCATTTTTCTTTATCGGTGGAAACCGCACGTGAAGCATCAGTCTGGCAGAGCTTCATGGGAAATGTAGTTTCAAAACATCTTGGTGGCCAAGGTTGCTGACCTTTGCCCTAGACTTGGAGTTGCCGGATCGGCCATGTTTTCCTGGACACACATTACTATTTCATGCAGAGGGGGAACACAGGGAAAGTGCTGCCCTGCAACATGTATAATTCATATGCTGCAGGAATGATATCAAGGCAGGTCACCTGGGATTCCTTTATGATTTCCTTCTTGCAGTGTATGGATTATACATGTTGCGGGGTGGCATTTTTCATGCGCTGCCCATCAGCATGAATAAATTATATCTGTCCAGGAAAAACATGGTCAGCCGGGTAACCCTACCTAGACCAGAGGTCAGCAGCCTCGGCCTTCTACATGTTTTGGAACTACAGTTCCCATGAGGCTCAGTCTGTATGACGTGTAGGTGAGCATCATGGGAGAAGTAGTTCCAAACATCTGTGGGGTCAAGGTCGCTGACCCTTGCTCTAGACGTTAAAGCATCCAGGGGAGGGCTGCCAGGTCGGCCATGTTTTTATGGACACGTATTACAATGTCATGCAGAAGGAGAGCACAGGGAGGGAGCTGCCCTGCAACATGTATAACCTATATGCTGCAGGAGGGAAATCTGTTACCTAATCAGGACAGGTCACCTGGGATCCCGCTTTGATTTCTCACCTGCAGCATATGAGTAATACATACTGCAGGGTTGTATTTTCATGCACTGCCCATCAGCATGAATAACTTATAGTTGCCCTGGAAAACATGGCCGACCGGTCAACTATAATCCAGAGAGTCGCCATGTTTTCGTGGACAGGTTTTAGTGACGCTGCAACCAAGCACTGCGCCGACTTCAAGGAGGATTCTGGGTAATTTATATAAAAAAAGCAACTCAATGCTACGTGCAGCAGGGCAGCACTTTTTGTTTGCTGCCCATGGGAGTAAAGAAGCGATGAAGAATCCAGAATCTGTGGCTGGAAACGGGCGCCAAGAACAATCAACAAAAAATTACAAGACACTTAATCCACTGAAATTTAATCTTAAAAGAATTAATTTTTTTTAATGTTTTCCCTTCTTGCGTCAGTTTGAAAATCTAAAATTATTCCAGGAAAAATCACTTCATTCATAATATTTTTTTCCACTCACTGTAAAATTCAGTGAGCACTTTAATTTTTTTTTTATTCCTTTTCTTTCTTTTTTATTTCATTAATTTCTATTTTTCTTTCCTTTTTTCATTTAATTTCTTTTTTTATTCCTTTCTTTATTTATTCCTTTAATTTATTTTTTAGTACTTTTTTTTTCTTTTTATTTCTATTATTCCTTTTCCTTCTTTTTTTTCATTTTATTTCCTTTTTTATTAATTTTATTCCTTTAAATTCTTTTTCATTCCTTTTCTCTCATTTTAATTCCTTTTTTTCCATTTAATTTTCCTTTGTATTCTTTTTTTATTCCTTTAATTTCTTTTTCATTCCTTTCTTATTCGTTTTATTCTTTTTTTTATTCCTTTAATTTCTTTTTCATTCCTTTTCTTTTCTTTTTTATTCCTTTTTTCCATTTAATTTGCTCTTATTTATTCCTTTAATTTCTTTTTTTCCCATTTAATTTCCTTTTTATTCTTTTTTTTATTCCTTTAATTTCTTTTTCATTCCTTTTCTTGTCTTTTTTATTGCTTTTTTTCCATTTCATTTGCTCTTTTATTCCTTTTTTTCCATTTAATTTCCTTTTTCTTTTCTTTCCTTTTCTTTTTTATTCCTTTTTTTCCATTTAATTTCCTCTTTTATTCCTTTAATTTCTTTTTTCCCATTTAATTTCCTTTTTATTCTTTTTTTATTCCTTTAATTTCCTTTCCTTTTTTTCCATTTAATTTCCTCTTTTATTCCTTTAATTTATTTTTTCCCATTTAATTTCCTTTTTATTCTTTTTTTATTCCTTTAATTTCCTTTTCTTTTTTATTGCTTTTTTCAATTTAATTTCCTCTTTTATTCCTTTAATTTATTTTTTCCCATTTAATTTCCTTTTTATTCTTTTTTTTATTTCTTTAATTTCCTTTTTCTTTCCTTTTTTATTTCTTAATTTTCTTTTTTCCGTTTAATCTCCTTTTCTATTCTATTTTTATTCCTGTAATTTCTTTTTCTTTCCTTTCTTATTCGTTTTATTCTTTTTTTTATTCCTTCAGTTTCTTCTTTTTTTTAAATTCCTTCTCGTTCCTTTTATTTTTTTTTTATTATTTGTCAGGCTGCTCCCCGTATCTGTGCAGGTTGAGTAATTATTCTGAGATTCTGTGAAACTCGCTGTAAAATACGCGCTTGTTTTTAATCTCGCAATATTTTGTCCATCCTCGATATCTGCCCCCCCCCGGCCAATTTACATACCGTGCCTATATTTATATATGTATTAAGGTCCTGGACGTCTTGCATGATTAAAAGCATCGCGGTTGATGCTCGTATGGGGCCGCTGGTTGAGATCAGGCATTCCGCCGGTGTCCGTATTAATGCACGTATTAATTAAAACATAAAAACGGGACGTGCTGGGCCGAGCCTGGCTGTGTGAGCCGCTTTGTATCCGCAGTCGTTTGTTACATTTCGCTGATATAATGTGTTTACTGAACGTTATTTACCCGTTTCCGCCTGAAAAGTGTCCCTTCCATCTGTGCGGCGGCTCTGAGCGCTGCCGCTGGAGTCAGCCTGAGGTCGGGGGGTCTTTGCGGAGCGACAGACTGTCAGCTCTCAGATCTGCTGAGGATGAATCTGAACATAAATAATTTATTGTTTGTCAATTACTAATTAGACTCTTAAATAAACACACGAGCGTTCTGGGATTTTTTGCTCTGTCCAAAATGAAATGGGGAAGCACCGGCCGGACGACTGATGGCTTGTGTAGTGACGTTTTATGGCCAAGAAGGACCACCGGGTTCCATTAACGCCGGGATTAAACATACGGGGAGTCTGGGATTCACTGATATGTCTGCGTTACACATAATACACAGAGAGGACACAACACAGGGAGTCTGAGATTGATTGATATGTCTGCCTTACACATAAAATACAGATAGGACACAATACAGGGAGTCTGGGATTCACAGATATGTCTGGGTTACACATAAAACACTGAGGACACAATACAGGGAGCCCGGGATTCACTGATATGTCTGTGTTACACACAATACAGAGAGGACATAATACAGTGAGTCTGGGATTCACTGATATGTCAGTGTTACACATAATACACAGAGAGGACACAGTACAGGGAGTCTGGGATTCACTGATAGGTCTGTGTTACACATTATACACAGAGAGGACACAATACAGGGAGTCTGGGATTTGCTGATATGTCTGCATTACACATAATACACAGAAAGGACATAATACAGGGAGTCTGTGATTCACTGGTTGTCACGTCCCACCGCAGGATCTCGGCGACCTCAGGATCTCGGCGACCTCAGGACCCACCTGGTGCCGTCTCGCGGTCTAGGCCAACGCCTGCGGTGGTCGCAGTAGCGCTGCCCCGACCACGGGGGTCGCTTCCTCCGGCGTTGAGCGGGTCGCGCCTGGTCCGAGCGGCTGGTGGGTCCTGTCATGGCGCCGATTTGGAGCCCCAGAACGCCACGGCACCTGGCTCCTCACCGCGCTGCTTGGGGGGGCGTGGCTCAGACCGGCGTGTGGATCAGGAGGCTCCCTTTAACAGGTTGGGGGGCATGGCTGAGTCCTTGACGGGCAGAGGCTGGGATCGCTCCCAGGGTGAGCCTACCTCCCAGATGGGACCCAATTGGGAGGCGAGTCATCACCGTTCAGAGGGGCGTGACCACCCCAGCTGCCTATATATATCCAGTCCTTGCAGACCATCAATGCCACAGCGTCGCTTCTCTTAGGAGTTGTATACCTGCAAAACAAATTCTAATATATCCTTATTGTGTACCAAACCTGGAAAGTTCTCGACTCTTCTTTTGGATTCTCCCTATTCTGTACCTCGCCATAGCTTCTACACCTGGTTCCTGCTTCCCGTTCCCACGACCCTGACAGTACGCTGTAGCCACACTATGGAACCTGTAGAAGTTGCAGAGGCGGTACAAGCCCTAACTCTTCAAGTTACCGGTTTCACCAGAACCATTCAAAAATTACATGCAGAGCAACAGCAACTGCGAGACCAGTTCCATGCAATGGGTCCCCCACCTCCTTATGATCCTAGCAACGATCCCATTGCCCCCCAACCTATCGTGGAGGCCATCCCAGAACCTCAGGTTCCCCTGCCTACCCGCTTTTTTGGGGACTGTTCCAAATTCGAGACTTTTGTTTTAGCCTGCCATGTCTTATGCTCTCTCAAACCTCGAACCTATAATTCCGATTTCATAAGGGTCAGAGCAGTCATCTCACTCCTCGGAGGACAACCGAAAAGATGGGCCCACACACTTTTTCGCCAAAATGATCCTTCTCTAGACACTTGGGCTTCATTTTCCCGTGCTTTGGAATCAATGTAGAGACCCGCACCAACGCGATACAGCCCAAACGGTCATCCAAACCCTTAAACAGGGCCGTAGGCCCATCGAGGAGTATATAAAAGAATTCCGCCACTTTTCCCATGAGACAGGATGGAACGACACGGTATTGTTGGATCAATTTCGCTTAGGGTTGGCTGACCACCTCAAAGACGAGTTGGCTAGAGTCGGCATACCACCTAATATGGAGGCCCTAATTGACTTCTGTATTCAGGTGGATCGCAGAATGAGGGAGAGACGTCAGGAGAGGGTAGCTGCCTTCCTTTGGATACCTAGACCCATCTCTAATCAGTCTGAACAACCTTCTGCTTCCACAGCATTGGTCCCGGTGTCTAACCCAGGGTCCTCAGTCGAACCCATGCAGATTGGCCTGGTCAACGGACGTCTACCCAGAGCTGAAGTAGAACGCCGTTGCCAACTCCACCTGTGCCTCTATTGTGGTGAAGCCAGTCATCAAGTTCGTAACTGTCCCATCAGGAATGGTCCAAGAAGGGGTAAGCCCATTCCTCATGTAATACATGCCATACATACATCAAAAAATCCCTCCCCTCTCTTACTGCTCCCCATCTTATTACAGTGGCAACAGAAGATGATCCCTCTACAAGCCATGGTGGACTCAGGAGCTAGTGGATGCTTTCTAGACGAAAATTTGACTTCACGTTTGTCTATTCCTATTCACAATAAATCCTTTCCTGTGTGCGTTCAACTCGTTGATGGCTCTAATTTAAAGTCTGGACCCGTAACACACGAAACCATACCGTTACAAGTTACCGTAGGATCTAAACATTCCAAAACATTATGCTTTGATATTGTGTCCTCACCCCTATACCCGGTCATACTTGGCCTTCCATGGCTTAAACAACACGACCCCTACATACACTGGTCATCCGGATTGGTGTCTTTTCTGTCCCCTCGATGTAAACAAACGTGTCTTCAGAACACACACGCTGTGATGTCCATACTCGATAAAGACATGGTGCAAACCAACGTCTGCCTTCCCAAAGCCTACCATGATTTCCACGATGTATTTGATAAACAAAAAGCTGAAACACTACCACCAAGACGTCCCTATGATTGTCCCATAGACCTCCTTCCTGGGACCGCTATTCCCTATGGCCATATCTACCCCCTATCAGAACCAGAACTGGCTGTATTAAAGGAATATATAAAAGAAAACCTTGAAAAAGGATTCATTCGCCCCTCTACCTCTCCGGCAGGAGCTGGAATCTTTTTTGTGGATAAAAAAGATGGAGGGTTAAGACCATGTGTTGGCTACCGGGACCTCAACAAAATAACGGTAAAAAAACGATACCCCTTGCCTCTCATACCAGAATTGTTAGAGAGACTAAAGAATGCCAAAATATATTCCAAACTGGATCTACGAGGGGCCTACAATCTCGTCAGGATGAAACAAGATGACGAATGGAAGACCGCATTCCGATCACGCTATGGCCACTTCGAGTACACAGTCATGCCCTACGGGCTGTGTAACGCCCCGGCCACCTTCCAGCATTTCATAAATGACGTCTTCAGAGACCTCCTTGATCGTTTTGTTGTCGCCTACCTCGACGACATCCTTGTTTTCTCTTCGTCTCTCGAAGACCATCGCTCCCACATGCGTATCGTTCTTCAACGACTCCGCGACAACAAACTGTATGTCAAACTCAAGAAATGCATATTCGAGACAACAAAGGTGGATTTTCTCGGATTCGTGCTTTCCCCGGGGCAAATCGAGATGGATCCTAAGAAAGTAGAGGCCATCTTATCCTGGTCCGTTCCTGATACCCGCAAGGCAGTACAATGATTCTTGGGGTTTGCCAATTTCTACCGGAGGTTTATAAAAAACTTCTCAAAGATAGCACATCCATTAACCGTCCTTACCAAAACCAGAATACCCTTTAAATGGACTCCAGAGGCTCAATTGGCATTCGACAACCTCCGTATCCGGTTTTCTACCACTCCTGTTCTCTCCATGCCTAACCCCCAAACACCTTATTTCCTCGAAGTAGACGCTGCCGAAGTAGCTACTGGAGCGGTCCTTTCTCAACGTGCTGCCGATGGTCTCCTTCACCCAGTGGCGTACTGTTCGAAAAAAAACTCAGTTCGGCTGAGATCAACTACGACATAGGTGACCATGAGTTGATGGCCATTAAAAGAGGGCTTGAAGAATGGCGTCACCTATTAGAGGGTGCCTCACACCCAATCACTGTCTATACAGATCATAAAAACCTCGAGTATCTGCGTTCTGCCAAACACCTCAAACCAAGACAAGCCCGTTGGGCCCTCTTTTTCGCTCGCTTTGTTTTTCATGTCACCTACAGACCGGGTCTGAACAATGGTAAGGCCGACGCCCTCTCGCACATCCATCAATCATGTAGCATTCCTTCCATCCCCTCATCAATACTACCTTTGAAATGTTTCCTCGGCATCATTCACCCCGTATGTGACAAAATCCGTGCCCTAACTGCAACTACTTCTTTAACCGTAAACCATGAAGGTCTTCATATCATCCGGGATCGTATCTTCGTACCAGAAGAAGCTCGCTTCGACGTATTGCATGCATGTCATGATTCTCCACAGGCTGGACACCCAGGCATACGAACGACCTTGGATTTGATTCTTCGACAGTTTTGGTGGCCCTCTGTGGAGCACAGTGTCAAACAATACATTCAATCATGCCCTACATGTCTCAGAACAAAAGTCAATCATACCAAAACTGCGGGTCTACTCTGTCCCTTACCGCTCCCAATTAGACCGTGGACGCAACTAACCATGGACTTCATTGTAGACCTACCTCCGTCCAAAGGTTCTAACACCATCATGGTGGTTGTCGATAGACTGACTAAAATGGCACACTTCATTCCGAATAAGAAATTACCGACTGCCAGAGAAACAGCCTCTTTATTCTTCACCCATATCTTCCGTCTCCATGGAATTCCCGATACCGTAACGACGGCCAGGGGAACCCAGTTCACGTCTAAGTTCTGGAAAGCCTTTTGCTCCTTATTACGCATACAGCGAAATCTCTCTTCATCCTTCCACCCACAGACAAACGGACAGACAGAACGGGTCAACCAGATCCTTGAACAGCACCTACGTTGTTACACTTCCTTCCTCCAGGATGATTGGCTCGACCTCCTACCCTCGGCAGCATTCTCATACAACTCCCGTAAACATTCTTCCACGCACTCCTCTCCGTTCTATGTAAACTACGGATTCCATGCTACTGCTATCCCGAATATCCCTGTAACTACCACTGTTCCTGAAGCGACCAATCGCCTTCTTGTCCTCAAGAGGGGATTCCGCCTGGCTGCTATTTCCCTACAAGCTGCTCAAGAGGCTTACAAAAGAGCAGCGGATAAACGACGGCAGCCTGCTCCAGATTTCCAAATCGGGGACATGGTCCTCCTCTCCACAAAAAACCTCCAGTTGCCCTGTCCGTCCAAAAAACTGGGTCCTAAGTTCGTGGGTCCGTTTCGAATCATCAAAAGAATCAACTCTGTTGCCTTTCGTCTTCAAATGCCAGACTCATACAAGATACTTGTACCCGTCTTCCATGTCTCCCTTTTCAAGTCGTATCATCCCGATCCTTTCATCGACCGCTCTCCTGCTCCTCCGCCTCCCTCTGTGGTGTCGGATACCCTGGAATATGAAATTGGCCGAATTCTTGACTCCCGTCTGCATAGGGGCGGGCTTCAGTATTATGTGCATTGGAAAGGGTATGGCCCCGAGGAGCGGTCTTGGGAACCGGTCCAGCACGTGCATGCACCTGCTCTCCTCCGAGCGTTTCATTGCTTGCACCCACGCAGGCCGGGCCCTGGTCGCTCCCAGGGGGCGCTCCTTCGGGGGGGGTTCTGTCACGTCCCACCGCGGGATCTCGGCGACCTCGGGACCCACCTGGTGCCACCTCGTGGTCTAGGCCAACGCCTGCGGTGGTCGCAGTAGCGCTGCCCCGACCACAGGGGTCGCTTCCTCCAGCGTTGAGCGGGGCCGGTGGGGCCTGTCATGGCGCCAATTTGGAGCCCCAGAACGCCACGGCACCTGGCTCCTCACCGCGCGGCTTGGGGGGCGTGGCTCAGACCGGCGTGTGGATCAGGAGGCTCCCTTTAACAGGTTGGGGGCGTGGCTGAGTCCTTGACGGGCAGAGGCTGGGATCGCCCCCAGGGTGAGCCTACCTCCCAGATGGGACCCAATAGGGAGGCGAGTCATCACCGTTCAGAGGGGCGTGACCACCCCAGCTGCCTATATATACCCAGTCCTTGCAGACCATCATTGCCACAGCGTCGCTTCTCTTAGGAGTTGTATACCTGCAAAACGAATTCTAATATATCCTTATTGTGTACCAAACCTGGAAAGTTCTCGACTCTTCTTTTGGATTCTCCCTATTCTGTACCTCGCCATAGCTTCTACACCTGGTTCCTGCTTCCCGTTCCCACGACCCTGACACTGGTATGTCTGTGTTACACATAATGCAAAGAGAGGACACAATACAGGGAGCCTGGGATTCACTGGTATGTCTGCGTTACACATAATACAAAGAAAGGACACAATACAGGGAGACTGGGATTCATGATATGTCTGCATTACACATAATACACAGAGAGGACACAATACAGGGAGCCTGGGATTCACTGATATGTCTGCATTACACATAATACATAGAGAGGACACAATACAGGGAGTCTGGGATTCACTGCTATGTCTGCGTTACACATAATACAAAGAAAGGACACAATACAGGGAGCCTGGGATTCACTGGTATGTCTGCATTACACATAATACACAGAGAGGACACAATACAGGGAGCCTGGGATTCACTGATATGTCTTACACATAATACACAGAGAGGACACAATACAGGGAGCTTGGGATTCACTGATATGTCTGCATTACACATAATACATAGAGAGGACACAATACAGGGAGTCTGGGATTCACTGATATGTCTGCATTACACATAATACATAGAGAGGACACAATACAGGGAGTCTGGGATTCACTGCTATGTCTGCGTTACACATAATACAAAGAAAGGACACAATACAGGGAGCCTGGGATTCACTGGTATGTCTGCATTACACATAATACACAGAGAGGACACAATACAGGGAGCCTGGGATTCACTGATATGTCTGCATTACACATAATACATAGAGAGGACACAATACAGGGAGTCTGGGATTCACTGCTATGTCTGCGTTACACATAATACAAAGAAAGGACACAATACAGGGAGCCTGGGATTCACTGGTATGTCTGCATTACACATAATACACAGAGAGGACACAATACAGGGAGCCTGGGATTCACTGATATGTCTTACACATAATACACAGAGAGGACACAATACAGGGAGCTTGGGATTCACTGATATGTCTGCATTACACATAATACATAGAGAGGACACAATACAGGGAGTCTGGGATTCACTGATATGTCTGCGTGGATATCTTTCCTCTCCAAGGTGCTTTAGGGATTGGAAGTTTGAAACGATGATTTTTCAGCAAAAGGTAATTATCTGGCGGTAATTTAATGAGATGTATCCAGGAAGCAGAATGGGCTGATTTATAGCTTTCAATTATGTTTCAGTGAAGCAGTTAATTATATCTCATTGACTCCCACATTTATGGCGGATAATTCCGTGCTCGTCCTCTGTTTAATTCCATAAGGATCTTGTGGAGCCGGCAGCTGTTTTTATTGGCAGTCAGCTTTACCGAATCCGGGAAGTACTGAGTCCTGTGACCCACAGGTGGGGGATCCCATGTACCAGGCCAACCCCCTACGTGGGGCAACTGCGCACCAAACGCCACGACATGACCAATGCAACAGGGTCCATGCGTCACCATGACCAGCTGATTCCTAAAGAGACGAGTGCGTCATCCCTCCATTAACCCCTTCAATGAATTCTTTATTAAATGATTATTATCATCACTTAGAATTTTCATAGCACCGACACGATCTGGAGCGGTGAATACAGACAGGTTGGGGAATATACACAAGAGACGTGCCCGTACAGAGGGAGCGCAGCGCTTTGTGTAGACTTTTTATTTGTTTCGCTTCATTCAAAAAATGTAGCAAATACATACGTTACTATTTCCCTCTTTTTCCCCATAAATTTCTGTTTTCATCTTTTTTTCTCGTTAAAGCTCCCGCCTTTCATTAAACTCCCATTTCCTTCTCTTTTCTTATTAAACCCCCTTCCCTCGCTTTTACCATAAATCCCTATTTTCCTCTTTTCTCATAATTTCCCATTTCCTTCTCTTTTCTAGCAAATTTGTTTCCCTTCATTTTCTCAAAAATCTCAATTTCCTTCTATTTTCCCATAAACTCATATTTCCCTTTTTCCTCAAGTTACCCATATTTTCCTGTTTCCGTTTTTTCCCCATAATTGCCATTTTCGCCTCTTTTTCTCCATTAATACCCATTCTTTTTCTGCACCCATAAATTCCCAATTTCTTCTATTTTCCCATAAAGTCATATTTCCCTTTCTTTTTCTCATAAATCCTTATTTTCCTGTTTGACCATAATTTTGTGTTTCACTCTTTTTCCCCATAAATCCCCATTTCCCTCTATTTTCCAACATGTTCCTGTTTTCCTACACATTCCTTTTTTCACCATTTTTCCATATTATCCCCATTTCCTTTTCCAATAATTCCTCCCCCCCATATATTCCAATTCTATTGCTTTTCCCATAAATTCCATTTTCTCCCTAAATTCACATTTCTTTCTTTTTTTGTCCCATAAATTCTCATTTCCTTATTTTCCAATTAATTCCTGTATTTTCCGTTTGTCTATAAACCTCAATTTCCCTCTCTTTTCCATCATAAAACCTCCATTTCCCTCTCTTTTCCCTCATAAAACCTCCATTTCCCTCTCTTTTCCCTCATAAAACCTCCATTTCCCTCTTTTCCCTCATAAAACCTCCATTTCCCTCTTTTCCCTCATAAAACCTCCATTTCCCTCTCTTTTCCCTCATAAAACCTCCATTTCCCTCTCTTTTCCCTCATAAAACCTCCATTTCCCTCTCCTTTCCCTCATAAAACCTCCATTTCCCTCTCTTTTCCCTCATAAAACCTCCATTTCCCTCAATTTTCCCTCATAAAACCTCCATTTCCCTCTCTTTTCCCATAATTCCCTGCTTTGCTTGCTCTGTTTTTGCCTCCTTTCAGTCCCTCTAAATCTGTACACAGGAAATAGCTCCGCCCCTTCCTCCTCCATCACTGCAGAGGAAGCTTCAAAGTCCCAAAACTTTATTGTTATCTCTTCCTGACGGTCAGGAAGGGGAGTTGGGCTGAAGTATCACCAAACAACTGACTTACCTGTTATAGCTGATATTATACAAAAGTATATTTTTTTGTTATTTTTCTGCTATTTTATTTTTTTTGGATCAAAAAAATCAAAACATATTTATAATAAACATTCTTTTATTTCTTTTTTTCCTCTTTTTGTACTTATGTGTTGCTTTCCCCGTTTTATTGATGCGATCCCTGCATATAATATTAATTTATTGCTCCATCATACCGCTGGGGTAACATCCAAGCGTCTAATAACGGCGTCGCGTCGCGGGGAATTCTCCGTCTGTAAAGCCGGGAACGCTGTAATTTTTAAGACGTGATTTGCTGTCGTTTTTTTTTTTCCCTTTTTGGTGCCCGTAATTGTGTGTCTCTGGTCAACACAAATCATGCCGGCATCGCCTAATTGCCGCAGATCCGAATCAGACCTTTAAATAGTTTATGAAGAGGCCGCCGGGCCCACAGCGCTAAGCGCCCGCCAAGAGCAGAAAAAGGCATTTTTCAAACGCTTTAGAAGTTGCTTAAGCATTTCATGAATCCGTACACTTCAGCTCTCGTACAATAAATCTACCTTCGTCCGCGCAATCAATATCTTTATTGTGGTACGGCGGGATAGCGCTGAGGATTACAAACTGGCTCCAGTGCACCCCTGGGTGAAGATAAACAACTGCTTTGCTCATTAAATAATCCGTGTGATGCCGGTCCAGCCTGCTAAATCATCTCCTAATGTTAAAAGTTGCGCACGGCCCGTCGCGCTCTGATACTTTGCGCAGAAACTTTCTTTATCAGATTCTATGTTTCATTTTCAGAATTCTTCTGGCTTCCTTCTTTAAGACGTATTATTTTCTTCTTATAATAATATTATTATTATGTCTATTTTTCCTGCTCTTTATTACTTTTTTATAGTAAGTTTTAGGGCTGCACCGATACCGATACTAGCATTGCTATCGGTGCCGATACCGGAATTAGAACGAGTACTTGGTACTCATGCAAATGCCCTGATACTTCTACCGATACCCAGAAGCCAGCGCTGGGATGGACTGACTTGCCGGTGTCTGAGAGGCTGGAGCAACTGTCAGAAGGCATTAAATGCATTCCACCAGCATTCCCCTCCAGCTGACCGCATTACCGAGCAGCCACCGGGCTGTGAAGACTGTGACGCGGCCTCCACCCGTGTTCTCACAGTAGTCACGAGATCTTGCGCGAGCGTGTCACAGCCCTCACAGCTTGGTAATGCAGTCAGTCGGAGGGGAATGCTGGTGGAATGCTTTTAAAGCCTTCTGACAGCTGCCCCAGTGTCTGCGTCTGAGGTCTATGAGTGTAAGTGTCTGAGGTCTGAGTGGGTATACATGTGTCTGAGGTCTAACGCTCCCGTCAGACAAGATCATTATGTGCGCTCGTACTGACGTGCCTTCTAGCGTCCGTCGCAGCAATAAGACACTGTGACGTGGTCAGCCACACAGTGTTGCACACACAACAGCGGTTGTGCTGCATCCGTGCAGCTGCCCTCTCTGTCAAAGCACTAGGATGCGGGTTGATGGAGCTGCAAAGTGCGATCCTCCATAGGAGGATCGAGCCCTGCAGCGCTGAGCGCACTAAGTGGGCACAGCAAGGTGGCCAGATGGGCGTCGAGTGGAAGGAACGTCCACTCCCACTTCTGCCCTTCAAATACACTCGTCTGTAGTGGGTGTGATGGAAACCCCACTCCTTCCGCCTGTCCTGACTCTCCAGACACCCCCTTACTGATCAGCCCGGCCAGTGAGTTGCTCAGAACTCAGTGCCTCGAGCAGCCTGATCCGTAGCTCCAGACCTGCTTGGTCTGATCCTCTGCCTCTTTGAATTTCCAGAAGGCCACTCTGTGCCTTCTGAGGGTGAGAGTGGGTACCCTGAATGAGACACCAGACAAGCTGTATGTTCAAACAGGAATCTGAGACTTTTATTGAAAAATGCCACTATTTATGCCCAGGTCCAACAGTTATAATTTGCATACCAACCAACGAACATTGACCTACTAAAACTCTAATTACATTATGTCAGTTAGATATTTACAGTAGACATTCCTTAGCCTTCATATCACACATCATTTACATAATCTATTGTAAAGGAAATCAGGTAGTGTTTGGCTGAGACAATGGTGACTCTCAATCTTCCAGACATGTAAACAGATAACAGATAAACAAAGAGAAAGCCCTTTTGCATCATCACATATTACTCAAATTTGTTTACGTTCTACACAGAGGAAGCTCTGCACCTTCCAAACACATCTTAGTTCTCATTCACATAAAGTAATAAAAGTACATTTAAACTAAAACTAAGCAATTTACAATACATTTAAAATCACACCACACCATATAAATGAACATAAAGTCTCTTGGGGTTTGAAGCGTGGAGCGCTACGTCAGTTCCATGACAGTATGTATATATGTGTCTGAGGTCTGAGTGGATAATATACATGTGTCTGAGGTCTAAGTGGGTATACATGAGTCTGAGGTCTGATGTAAGTGGTTTATTATATCAGGGAAGAAGGTGTGTTTTATTATGACCTCCTATTATTACATTGCACACCCTGAATTTATGAAGAAGCCCCTAAAAAGACACCCACACACCCTAAAAATACGGAGGAGCACCTAAAAATACACCCACACACCCTGAACATACGGAGGAGCCCCTAAAAATACACCTGCACACCCTATTTGAAGGAGGCCCAGAAAAGACACCCGCACACCCTGAATATATGGAGGAACCCCTAAAAACACACCCACACACCCTGAATATATGGAGGAGCCCCTAAAAAAACACCTGCACACTCTGAATACATGAAGGAGCCACTAAAAAGACACCCGCACACCCTGAATATATGGAGGAGCCCCTAAAAAGACACCCGCACACCCTGAATATATGGAGGAACCCTAAAAACACACCCGCACACCCTGAATATATGGAGGAACCCCTAAAAACACACCCTGAATATATGGAGGAGCCCCTAAAAAAACACCTGCACACCCTGAATACATGAAGGAGCCACTAAAAAGACACCCGCACACCCTGAATATATGAAGGAGCCCCTAAAAAAACACCTGAACACCCTGAATATATGAAGGAACCCCTAAAATGAGAGGTAAAGTGGGACCGGAGAATAAGCTGAAAATAAGGACTGTGTCAGGATCCGAGCCTAAATCTCTGCAACTACGTGAAAAGTGCTGCCCTCAGGCTCAGCACCAGTAAGCAGGAACATAAACAGTTAAACATAGAACACACACACACACACCTGTCCAACTTGCCTCTGCATTGAGGCTTCAACCCTCAACCAGTTTCGACCCATTCCTGTTTGCTCCTGATATATTGTGTTCCAGACCCCATGCTTGCCCACTGATTGACTCTCTCTACCAGCCCTCGACACGGATCACCCCCTGACTACGCTCTATGGAAAACCCATTGTACCATGCTTGGATTCCCCATGTGTCTGCTGAATACCACCCAAAGGTACCTTCTGGCTATCCCATCCTGTGTGTGATCCCTGCACACTGGGTTCACACCCCCAGACCCAGAACCTGGGTCCCACCACGACACACGCCGAGTGCCACCCTGACAGACTGTGTGCCAGCTACATAAATTCCATTGACAATGCGCTAATATTCCGTTACGGGTTTTCTGCTCCCAGTCCGGAGCTCGATGACATCAGTAATAACCAAAGATAAAACAAAGAGTTATTATTTAAAGATTCTTTTGGTTCCTCAATTCATGGAGCAGGAGGTCCGACAGAACAGAAGCACATTTACTGACTTATTTAGCAATAAAACCTCCACACAGACAGCAATATTTATGTAATTTTCCCAACATCTGTTATTTTTCCTCTAAAGCAGTAATAATGCAGCCCGCGCGCTTTTTATTTCGCACATTCCATCTGCATTGTTATTATAATCATCGTGCTCTGAAATCCAGCATTAATCTTCTGATTCTAAACATGAAACTGGCCTGGGGTCTTTCTCAGATTCCTTCTCGTCGGCCAAATAACTGCGTCACCTCAAATGATACTAATCCAAATTCATACCCAACACAGATAGACCTGTCTATATCCTGATACATGTCTAAATCCCGACACATGTTTATATCCTGATACATGTTTATATCTTGATACATGTTTATATCCTGATACATGTTTATAGCTTGATACATGTTTATATCCTGATCTGATACATGTTTATATCTTGACACATGTTTATATCCTGATACATGTTTATATCCTGACACATGTTTATATCCTGACACATGTTTATATCCTGATACATGTTTATATCCTGACACATGTTTATATCCTGACACATGTTTATATCCTGATACATGTTTATATCCTGATACATGTTTATAGCTTGATACATTTTTATATCCCGACACATGTTTATATCCTGATACATGTTTATATCCTGACACATGTTTATAGCTTGATACATGTTTATATCCTGACACATGTTTATAGCTTGATACATGTTTATATCTTGACATATGTTTATATCCTGATACATGTTTATATCCTGATACATGTTTATATCCTGATACATATTTATATCCTGATACATGTTTATATCCTGACACATGTTTATATCCTGATACATATTTATATCCTGATACATGTTTATATCCTGACACATGTTTGTATCTTGATACATGTTTATATCTTGGAGCATGTTTATATCCTGATACATATTTATATCCTGACACATTTTTATATCCTGATACATGTTTATATCCTGATACATGTTTATATCTCGGGACCTGTTTATGTTTCTATCGCCGTCTTTTAAGGGGAGAAGACCAGTGTGTGTCCGTGTCCTCTGGTTACATTCAGCTGCTGCCATTGACCGTTGTTCCTACTTTTTGTTCTATTGATATAACTGTCTATATCGCATCACCTTATCATTAACGTGTCTCCTGACCTGCATGGCTTTGGGAAAGGGGTTGTGGGGGGGCGACATTTTTTGGTTTTCTCGATTTTAATCCGATTGCGCTTCTCTATCTACCAATGGGATACAGCCACGCGTTAAGCCATGGCGGCGCGCTGACATATTTAGATTTTTCTCCTCCGTTCCACGACGTGATACAAACGTCCAAATAGTTTAGTTTCCGTGTGTCATGTATAAAAATCTGATCGCGACTCGACGCTCGCAAATCTTAATCCTGGAAGATGGGATTTAAGACGCGCTGGCTTTGATGAATGCAGGCTCCGGCGCGTCGGAAATCAGCTCCATTAATCCGGCAGCCTCCGGTGACGTGGCAGGTCCATCGTTTAGCTGTATGTAGAGCTGCCTTGGTCTGGGCTCGTGTACTTGCTGATACCCAGAGAAATAAAAAACTTACAGCGTGCCTGTTTCTATTATTTTTAATTGCTGGAAAAAATCCCGTCTCTTGAAATTCATTTAGGAAAATTATTATTTTTTATTTTTTATATTAAATTGGCGTTATGTGCGTGACTGCATCACAGGGAACAGAGGAAAGAAAAACTATTTTCTCTTATTTTATTTTTATATAAATTGTAACTAGATTAACTGTGCATAACAAAAAAACACATTATAAAACACTTTATAAAACACATTATAAACACAGGCTACTGTTTTTTTCTTTGTTTGAAGTATTTGTATGTAAAAAGGAAAAATAAAATTAGTATTTTTTTATCTCCCTACCCTTTTGTTTATTTTCTTTTCCCATGAGGCAACATTTATCAAAGGTTTTTGTTTACTTCTGTGATTTATCTAATCAACAGTATTTAACAGTTAATGTGATGGAGAGAATGTTTAGATAAGGCTGCAGGGGGTGTATTGTGTTCACCAGGCTACCTGAGATAAGAGCGTCATACAGCAGAAACAACTGGTGACCTTGATGTCTTTTATCCTGGCATTTATGTTGTCAGATTGGTTTATCACTGACATCACCGACCTCCCCCAAATGATTTCATTTATAGTATATGCATAGTTCTTTGGTCTCAAATTGATTAATCTCTGATGACATCACTGGCCTCCCCCAATGATTTCATTTGCAGTACATGCATAGTTCTTTGGTGTTACATTGGTTAATCTCTGATGACATCATTGACCTCCAAAGATTTAAATTACAATATATGCATAGTTCTTTGGAGTCCGATTGGTTAATCTCTGACATCACTGACCTCTCCCAATGATTATATTTACAGTATATGCATATTTCTTTGGTGTCAGGTTGGTTTATCTCTAATGACATCACTGCCCTCCCCACAATGATCTCATTAACAGTATAGGGTGGCAGATTACACCCTCCTCTTCATTACGGGATTAAAGGTAAATTTTAGATTTTTTTAATGTTATTCTTTTAAATTATATATATTTTAATCCAGTAATAAGATTATTTATCTTCACATTTTTGGGAGCCAGTCATTTCTTTTTAACCCATTATTTGATTAAGAAGCAGCCAGGAAACTCTGCCCACGCACAAGGTCACTGGACAAGTGCTCGTCCAACACGAATTATACCAAGTATAGGATGCATTAAGAGGCAATACCTAAACTGACTGACGAGTCAAGCTGTAACAGAAGATACCACTTCACCTGGAGCAGCTCAGCTCAGTCACAAATATCCCCCAATATAGCCACGAAAGCTGACAGCTCACTCGCACATATTAGCGGCTCACGTAAACAGAGCCCTCGGAAACTGTAAAGTGCTGAAATCTCTGGTGGTGGCTCTACCCAAATGGTTTTGTGACGGGCATCTGTTGGTAGTACGTTTAAGCTGTGCATAGTGCTCCTCAATCCGCTGATTGAGGCATTCACAGCCGAATGTCCTGGATAATAGGGAGAATCCCACCGCTGCCACCAGTGTAACAGAGCCAACGACTGCCGGGATTCACAAGGAAAGAGACAGAGTGAAGAAGGCAGGGATCCCCTACCTTATGGAGGAGGTCACTAGCACGGTATGTCGTTGTTGGCCGCGTTGTGGTCGGCCGCGTTATTATCGGCCATGTTGTAATCGGCTGTGTTGTAAGCCTGTGCTCCCGGTCCGTGGTTTTTATATACCCCCCCCACACTTTTTACTGTTTTTATATGTATTTTTCAAACTCTGAGCATGTAAACACTTGAAACGTTGGAATGCGCCGCAAAACCAGCTCAAAACTATAAAACCGCTTAGTCAAAATAGGCCATTCTATTATTTTTTTCTCTTTCCTGTGCGATAACTGAGGGAGATAAAAAACCCCAGTAATTATTATTTGAATAATGTCAGCAGATACATTTTTATTACGAACATTTGTTTCATTAAACAGTAAAAGTTGATCGTTATTGAGCCGTCCTTCATTTTTCTTCCCATCATTAGTTTTTCAGCCAAGAGAATAGTCATAATATCAAAGTACTTTTCACTTTTCATTTATTTTTTTTTAAAACTTTTTTTGGAAAGGAATAAAAAAAAAGGGAAGGTTTTTTTTTTGTTCCATCATCAATGTCAAAGTGTCCATTTTCATTACCGTTTGCTGACCCGTGTGATTTGGGGATTAGCATTATAAAAGCGACCGCTCGCTGCAAGAATTTAACTGCGTCTTACATCGCACGGCTCCAGACTCTACTCATTTCCCCCCCACACAATGGGTAAGATAAGGATTTCTTTTTTTCATTTTACTTTTTAGGGTATGTTTCAAGCATTTATTAAAAAAGATAAATCCTTGATAAAATTAAACAAGATTAAATATCCCCATATATTCGCTTTCAAAAACGAATGGAATCATGAAAATGTTATATATCAGGTTAATGTCAGGGATATGGTGATATTATATTTATAAGTAGAAGATTCACTTTTATATACATTTAAATACTATGGGCAGTATTACAAAGTTGGTGCTAACTTAACCAGAGCTGTTGTTAACTTAACAGCTCCATAGGCTGTAATGGCTCTGGGAAGTTTACACCAGCTCTGGTTAAGTTAGCACCAACTTTGTAATATGGCCCTATCAGTAGGGATGTGCGTTTCGGGTTTCGGAATTTCGGAATTTTCACGAAATTTCCCAATTCGTGTTTTCGGATGCGGACGATTTTCCGAAAATTTTTAGATCCGAAAATGGCAGATCCGAAAAGTTTTCCGAGCCGAAACGAAATATTTTCGGAATTTTTGAATGGACTTGAAATGTGTCAAATCGAAATTTATTGCTTTGAAACGAGGAGAACAGACTTTCCGAAAAAACGAAAATTTCCGAAGTTACGAAAAGTCGATACAAAGAACGAGCAAAGTGACACGAAAATACGAAAAACTGTCGATATTCCGAAAAAATGTACACGAAAAACGAGTCGAGCTGAACCGAATCGAAACAGAAATCGGTCGAAACGAGACGAATCGAAAAGTTTAAAAATCTGAAAAATCAAACCGAATCGAACCGAAAAAAAAATCGGTGCACAAGCCTATCTATCAGGGTTATTCAAAGAGATCCGAATTGCTTGAGAAAGGTAACCAAACGCTGAAAATCAGCGTTCGGGTACCTTTCTTGGCCATTCAGCTATCCAGAGAGCAGGCAATTCGCCAAATCCTGGCGAATTGCCTGAACATTCGGTGCCTGTTCGGTGCCTGTTCGAGGGCAGTGAAATCCCCATGAAAAAGCACTGCTTCGTCTATTCAGAGAACACAAACCAGCAGTGAAAGGTTCCCGAAATGCCCTGTCATTCGGTGGTTTAATTCGGCAGGTTAATTCAGGAGAATCCCATAGACTTCAATGTTAAAAATATTCCTGTTTTAATGCAATATCTAATAAACCGTTCAGTATAAAATTCTGCAGTAAAGAGTCTCTTTATTTATAGATTTTTTAGGATATTTTAAGCATTTTTCAGAATTTTTTTTTTTTATAAGTCCGATTTTTTTTTTTTTTACAATTACTTATTTTTTCTGTAACAGCCCTCTTTATTATCATTCATTGGATTTTATATGTAAATTTCAGACATTTTGGCTCAGTAGTTTCTTTGCATGAATGTTTGAAAAGTGAAACACTGTTTGCAAACTGTTTTCCTAATTTATTCACTTTGCTCTGTCTGCGGTCTCGGCTTTTTCCAGCGGCTTCACTGCGTGTGATCGGCTCCTGCTCGGGTTTTTCTGTGGTTTTCGGCAGGTTAATCCAGATGTTTTTGTGGGTTTTCGGCGTGCATTTGCTGGGTTTTGCGGTTAGTTTTCGTCAGGTTTGCGGCAGCTTTTCCCTGCAATTCGGGGACCCTGTGGTGTTTGCTGAATACACCGCAGGGTCACCGAAATGGGATCGGCAAAACTAACCGAATTGAAGAGAACGAAAAGTCACCGAACGTGCGGTGACTTTTCGAATCTCTTTGAATAATCCTGTATATATACTATAATATAGACATGAGCCCAACAAAAAAATTCATTTAGTTTTGTTTTGGATTGATTCGTTATATTTTTCAATTTGTTTTGGTGCGTTCGATTTGTTACCATTTAGGATTCATTCGTTATTTCTTTTTATTAGTTACTTTGTATTTCGGATCGATTCATTATTTCATTTTTTGTTAGTTATTTAATTTTTTTTAGTATTTCGTATTTCGGATTGATTCGTTATTTCATTTTTTTATCAGTTATTTTTTTGTATTAGTTATTACGGAATGTAAAACGGATGATTTAATTACTTAAATTAGGGTTAAAAAAAAGGACACGCTATCCCCCTGTTATGGGTGTTTAAACCTATTCAGCACCAAGGACAGCAGCTTCACAGGACTCTGGATCAATAGATCCCCCTGGTTTGTTTGACAGTTTTAAACAGGCGATTTCCATAGGTTTCAATGTAAAAAATATTCCCCGTTTTTATTAAATATTTACTCAACCATTTATTCTTTTTCACTTGTAGCAAAAAGTCTCTATTTATTTTTTATTATTTTTTTAGGCATTTTTCGGTATTTTTTGGTGAAACTTTTGGATTCCTAATTATTTTAAAACGACTAGGCTTCTTTTCTTTGCTGAACGCAGCAGTTTTTCTTTCCTTCAGTCTGGCTGCCTTCAGCAGGGGTTGTCCTTGGTGCTGAAACCGATTCAGCACCAAGGACAGCAGCTCCGCGGGCGTCTTTGGGGAATTTCATTGCCACTGAACTGCACCGAACGGCACCATGGTGCTGTCCATGGCCTGTGGTGCTGAACAGATTCAGTACCATGGCCAGTGGCCAGGGACAGGGACGCGGTGCTGAATTTAAGTGAAACGGTAAAACGAATCGATTAGTGAAAACGGAATCATGTAATGTTATTTCATTTCGTTCCGTTTAGTTTTCATTCCGTTTCGGACGGATCTGATTCGTTATTTCGAACTTGCGTCCGAAATACTGAATTTTGATTCAGAACAAAATGAAACGCACCTCTCTACTATAATATAAACTACCTGGCCAAAAAGTAAAGTCGATCCCTGATTGTAACTCGGCCGATAGGAGCTCTCGCCTTACATTGGATAATTACTGCAGTGATTAATATGTTTCAGCATAAAATGAGGTCATGTGACTCCCTGAATATACTGTATGAGCAGGTTTTTCCATCAATGGGTTTTTTCTCCCCTGATGGCACAGCAGGCATATTCCAAGATGGCAATGCCAGGATTCATCGGGCTCAAATTGTGCAAGAGTGGTTGAGGGAGCATGAGACATCATTTTCACACATGGATTGGCCACGCACAGTCCAGACCTTAACCCCATTGAGGTTAATCTTTGGGATAATGTGCTGGAGAAGACTTTACTCAACGCCGCGACTCTCCCATCATCAATACAAGATCTTGGATATTCGGTAGCCAAGCCAAAAAGTGAAAACCAGAAAACCAACAGACAGTCAAAGTGACACAGTCACGGGAAAAACCACGACGTTGTAATGCGAAAGGGAATTCCATATAAATCCTGAGCGGGAACCCTATTGGCCAGGAGAGGAGGGGTGGAGACTAGGAACACCAACCACTGGCCAGAGGATGAGTGGGGTGGAGCCTATTGGTCTTGTCAATAACAGACATTACAGTATGATCACAAATAGGGAGAAGAAGAAGAATGGTTCGGTGGAAGAAATGCAAAACTGTAGCGTCATTGGCCACTGTAGATATGAGAGACCTGACAGGTTTCTGATAGCCCTGTGAACCAACAGAGGACGAGACTGTCCTAAGATGAGACTGTGGATAATATACAGCCTTTCTGATCTCATTTAGCAGCTGATTAAATTTGTAATACCGGAATCCTAAACATTTGCTCTTCATGAATGAGAGAGGTCGAGAAGGTCCCGCTCCCTCTTTTTATTGACCCAATTGGTGATAGGTTGAATATTGATCCCTCTTCCTTCTTTTGATGGATCATTTGATGGATCAGCAGGAATAATCGAGTTAGGAAAGGCTGAACCAGATGGATGCAAGGCTTTTGTTTCATCCTATAAAGCTACATTAAATGACTGTTTTTTGAGTCATGAAAAATAAACCTGAAAGACAAAATAACAGGAAAACCACCTAATAATAATAATAATAATAATAATAATATAATACACCCACCATCAAAACAAACCTATCAGTTCATATATACAATCATAGAACAATAATAATAATAATAATAATAATAATACACCCTCCATCAAAACAAACCTATCAGTTCATATATACAATCATAGAACAATAATAATAATAATAATAATAATAATAATAATACACCCACCATCAAAACAAACCTATCAGTCCATATATACAATCATAGAATAATAATAATAATAATAATAATACCCGTCTCAAAACAAAAAGAAACAAACCTATCAGTTCATATATATAATCATAGAAAAATGATAATAATTCAGTTGCAGCATTACTCCCATTTTATGGAGACAAAAAGATAATGTTAGGAAAAAAAAGCAACAAACTTTCCCGTTGCAATAATTTGTGTTATTCAGCAACAATTGCCCTTTCAGAAACTTTTGAATCGCCGACGCAGTTTTGTTCTCCATCTGTTCCTCGGAACGGCCCGAGCAAATGACTCTTATTTAGTGGCGTCTCTGCCGAACACTTCACCCAACTAGTTATTGAGTTGCCCTTCAATTTGTACCAGTCATTAGGTTGTCAGCCGAGAGAATAACCGGGACATTAAGGCATTTTTTTCTCTCTTTCTCGACGGCAACAAAAAAAATAAAGTTAACTTTTTCATCAATGTCAAACCACCCTTTCCTAATATGATTTTCTGACCTCTATATATATATATATATATAGAACAGTCCAATTTCTCAGCACTCACGCTTTAGAACTCACTTTTAGAAGGTGCCGCGGTGCCAGAAGATCCTCAGAAATATGTTATATCCCTGATGAAGGCTCTTGTTTGAGCCGAAACGTCGATTTTTTTTAATGACTTCCCAATAAAGTAAATATTTAATTTTTTCTAAGTCCGTGAGTGCTCCTTATCTGGTTAATACATATATATATATATATATATTTTAGGACTCAGGAAGCTTCATTTTATTAACTAGTTTATTAGGAGAGAAAAAAAAGCATCAACGAGGGGAATTTACAGCGCGTGAAGTTTTATTATGTTGTGGCAAAGTATCCCGCGTATACGGAGCGGGAAGCTCCTATTTCTGCTTCCATAAACTCCATTTCTCTGTAGATTTCAGTAGTAAAATGGCAATTTTATCGCTAGGGTTAAATGTATCTCTTCGTAGCTGTAACAATCCCAGGTGCTGGAACATGGAACATCCCAAATTAGATCTCAAAGCTAATTTTAACAGTAGCAGGGACTGGCAGGACTTTGTGTTCCCTGGCCACCGAGGCTGACAGTTACTTTTTATAAACATGACCCAGTGTCACGAATTCCTAATCCTGACATGCAGTGCACGTCACAACCTAAACTGCCGGTCTTCAGAATGGCCGGTGTATAGCTGAGTAATTTACATGTGGGCAGATAATACAGAGATACAGCGAGAGCCACAGTCAAAAACCAGAGGAGGGAGTCATACAAGCCGAGGTCAGCCACAAACAGGACACTCATGTCCAGAGTCAGGAACCAGAGGGGTTAATCGTACAAGCAGAGTCAGGAACTAGAGGGGTTAATCATTCAAGCCAGAGTCAGGAACCAGAGGGGTTAATTGTACAAATAGAGTCAGGAACTAGAGGGGCTATATGTATAAGCCAGAGTCAGGAACCAGAGAAATTAATCATTCAAGCCAGAGTCAGGAACCAGAGGGGTTAATTGAACTAGCAGAGTCTGGAACCAGAGGGGTTAATTATTTAAGCCACAGTCAGGAACCAGAGGGTTAATCATTCAAGCCAGAATCAAGAACCAGAGGGGTTAATCGTACAAGCCAGAATCAGGAACTAGAAGGGTCAATCTACAAGCCAGAGTCAGGAACCAGAGGGGTTAATTGTACAAGCCAGAGTCTGGAACCAAAGGGGTTAATCATACAAGCCAGAGTCCAGAACCAAAGGGGTTAATCTACAAGCCAGAGTCAGGAACCAGAGGGGTTAATCATACAAGCCAGAGTCCAGAACCAGAGGGGTTAATCTACAAGCCAAAGTCAGGAACCAGAGGGGTTAATCATACAAGCCAGAGTCCAGAACCAGAGGAGTTTATCATATAAGCCAGAGTCCAGAACCAGAGGAGTTAACCATATAAGCCAGAGTCAGGAACCAGAGGGGTTAATCTACAAGCCAGAGTCAGGAACCAGAGGGGTTAATCACAGAAGCCAGAGGTCAGAATAATCAGAGGAGAACTAGCGGAAATCAATACACAGAACACATAGAGCATTGACTCGCTCTCGGGCAATGGAAAGCACCAGGAAAAAGGGAATCCCGGCATTGAAACCGGTGGGTGCGTCCCATTGGGCCTCATTACAGTGCCGCACCCCCAGCCAGTGCACCGTATCTCTACACCGTGCCCACGAGAGCCGGCAGTAAAAACTGTCCGCTGGCAAGTGTCCAGTGTTGGAGACGCTGCCGGACGGAGGACACCGGAGGAGCCAAGAGGAGAGCAACGAACATAACACCCAGCCTTTAATACAAGCGGCTACAAACACAAAATAAACTACATATATAAGAGCAGAGTAAAAACTTACAGAAGTAATGGTTTAGTGACGACGGAGCGCGGGGCCAGACTCATCTATAAACATGTTGTATGAATTACCGGTGCAGGACTATAATTAGCCTCGGTAAAGGTCGTGACCTCCATTCTTCAGGCATATTTCAGATGTACTAGAAAGGCCACAGAGTCCTAGAGGAAATTCCATCTTCCCCCTCATTACAAATCCTCGCCGGCAGCGCGGGTTATGTGAGGTCATCCTTTAAGATTCAATAGAAAAAAAAAAAGGGAGATTTCACCTTCATCAACGGGAAAAGGGTTTCTCTCGTGCCAACAGCCCTTAATACATGCAATTCATCATGCAGGATGGTCTCTGTCGCGGCTCGTGGAAAGGTTGCACGCGATTTAACCGAATCTGAATTTTAACGAATTAGCAAAAAATAAAAGGAAATCAGAAAATAAGGTCACCCGGCGAATGAGAGATTTTACGATTCTCTCGATTCTCATTTTGAAGCAGAAATATAAAGCCGCCGATCAGATTTCCGTTATCTAGTTATTTCACCAACAAGAAAATGTTTTTTTTATCCTGGAAGCAACCTGAAATCTTGAAGAAAAAAAAAAAAAACAATCCCGCCACTTTAATTTTTGGGCAAAAACACTACTGTTTTAAGACAAAAAAAATATATATTTTTTAAAAAAAAAAAAAACACGGTTTTGCGTTAAAAAATTATAATGTGCATCACACAAAAAGAAAAAAAAAATTGAATGGCACATGTGTGTCTCATACAGGAGGCTTCCCCAGGGCTTCAGCATTCTGTGATTTCCATATCAGCTCCCAGCATTCCATTGGGCAGGAAACAGGAAGTGGTTCACTGAAATCTCTGATGCTCGATGTCCGGCGTGAAAACGAGAAACCTTTAATTGGTGTTTCCGTGGAAATTGCTTGTGTTACGGATCTACTTCAGATGAACAATGATTGAAACCTCCAATAGGTATCAACAAAGAGCTAAATATTCCTTATCTGACCATGTGCTGTGATCAGGATGTGACATGCACCAGCTAACCCCTCCCAGGAAGCTTCATTTCCATCCAATCACTAGAACACACTTTAGTGGGTGGAGACTTTAGCCCAACCTTCTTTGGACTCAACCAGAAAACACAGGAAGTGAGCTTAGATTTTTGCTGGAGCTGCTGAGAAGACCACGTGGACAGCAAGTCATGTGGTTTTCCTATCTGGATGTGTAAACTGCTGCTTTTTAACCCCTTTGCATTTAAATCACATATTTAGGGGTTATTCAGAGAGAATGTCACCGAATAGGACATTTCCCCATACAGTGACATTTCAGGGCCATTCAGCTATTTAGAGAGATTTTGGCGAACTGCCAGAAAAAAAAAGGACGGTGCCTGTTCGGCGGCAGTGAAATACGGTGCCTGTTTGGCAGCAGGGAAATCCCCCATAGAGAAGCAATGGTTCGTCTATTCAGAGACACCGAACATCAGAGAAAAGTTGCCGAATTTCCCTGCTGTTCGGTGGTTTCATTCGTCAGGTTTATTCAGGCGAATCCCATAGGCTTCAATGTTAGAAATATTCCCATTTTATCCAATATCGAATAAACCGTTTATTATTTTAATCTGCAGCAAAAAGTCTCTTCATTTATTGATTTTTTTAGGATCTTTTAGGCATTTTTCAGGATTTTTTCAGGAAATCTTTTTTCCATTTTTTTTATAATAGCGTTTTTTCTGGTTTTGTAACAGATTTTTTTATTATCATTCATAGGATCTTTATATGTAAATTCCAGACATTTTCGTTCAGTATTTTTTTGCAAACAGTGTTTCAATTTCGACACTTTCAAGCGCACTGTTTTTTTTTTCTTATCTCGTTCATCAGCTTGTCGGCTTTTTCTGGCAACTGATCTGCGCTGTGTTCGGCAGCTCATCCGCGTGTTCTTTCCGGCTGGATTGCGATGGGTTTGTGGCGGGTTTTCCCTGCACTCCGGGGATCCTTCGGTGAATTCTTAATTCACCGCAGGGTGGGGAAATTTGATTCCCTGAAGTGCAGGGAACGAGAGAGCATGGAAATCTCGGCGACATTTCGGTGCTCTCTGAATAACCCCCTTTGTATTTCATTATGTTAATCTTTGGGGAGTATAATATTATGAGCTCCGGACCAAGAATATTATGTTAATCTTTTGGGGAGGATATTTAGCTCTGCACCAGATCATTATAACGTTGTTGCTATTTGCCTTTTATCTTTTTATAAAGGTAATTCATTGTAGCCTCTGTCTGTGTGTGTCTTTCACTCGCTATACTACATCCCACGTTATCAGCTGATATACCTTTAAAATTACAAATGGTGTAGACGGAGTTATAAATATTTAGCAATTAATAACCAAATATCATTGCTACAGAGGCTTATCAACTAAACTGTGTTGCATAGTCTCTGAGTGAACAGATATAACTCTGCCAGAATGGTGGACTGCCATCTTGGTACTCACTGTAGCCGCATGGTTGACTGCCATCTTCGTACTCACTGTGGATGCATGGTCGGCTGCCGTCTTGGTGCTCACTGTGGACGCATGGTCGACAGCCATCTTGGTACTCACTGTGGATGCATGGTCGACAGCCATCTTGGTACTCACTGTGGATGCATGGTCGGCTGCCATCTTTGTGCTCACTGTGGATGATGGTCAGCAGCCATCTTGGTACTCACTGTGGACATATGGTTGGCAGCCATATTGGTACCCATTGTGGTTGCATGGTCGGTAGCCATCTTGGTACTCACTGTGGATGCATGGTCGGCAGCCATTTTGGTACTCACTGTGGTCGCATGTCGGCTGCCATCTTGGTGCTCACTGTGGATGCATGGTCAGAAGCCATCTTGGTACTCACTGTGGACGCGTGGTGCGTGGTTGGCAGCCATCTTGGTACTCATTGGGGATGCATGGTTGGCAGCCATCTTGGTACTCACATGGACGCACGGTCGATAGGACTCCATTGAGGCTTCCACTCTCGCATCGCGAGATCCGGCAGGTCAGCAAAGTGATTCGCAGAGGGAGACTGGGGGACTTTTTTACCCCAGTCGCACTCTGCTCCCGGCAGCCAGAAGAAGCAGATCGAGCCTCTGTTCACGCGGTGGGATGAGAGGTGAGTATCTGTTTTTTGGGTTCTTTTTCAGCTGGTGCTGATTCTGCAGAAGCCGTATCAGTGAGCACCAGCTCCAAGCTGTGAGTAACTTTTCAGTAACCGCAGAGGGACGGTAATTAGAGTTAGAACTTTGTAATGCTATTGCTAACACTACTTAACACTTTGTGCTCCTCATGTTAAGCATAGGTAGCGAAAGTACAGTAACCTTGCGCTGAACAGCACAAGATCCGAATCGCTAATGGATTTTTTAACCCCACCAAAGCTAACGTTAACCCTCACACATCTGAGCGCTAACGTTAGCGTAAAGTATGTAATATAGCCCTAAATATATGCAATCTTACTTTAACCCCATAAGGACCAATGATGTAATGTTTACGTCATAAATTCATTGACTTTAAAGACCCTTGGTCCTTAAGGGGTTAAAATTAATTTGTTACTGTACTTCGAAGCCCTTCGAAATCCTGGCCGCTCATTATGTAAGAGAGACTTTAAGTTGCTTTAGAATTTGCTTAAATGTACTTTTTAGCTTCAGTCAATCAACGTATTTGTTTAAGGTTACGGCCGATAAATTCAACACAAGATCTATTTTATCGGAGATTTTTGCTAGGGCTCACAGATAAGGTGTAAAAAGAGCGATCGGGTGTCCTGCTGCGTGACATTGTTTTTTTAAAATGAGGTGTTTTGGATAATATTAGGGATGTGTGTTTCGGGTTTTGGAATTTTGGAATTTTCACGAAATTTCCCGATTCGTGCATTCGGATTCAGCCAATTTTCTGAAAATTTTCCGATCCGAAAACGGCAGATCCGAACAAATTTCCGAGCCGAAACGAAAACTTTTCGGAATATTCGAATGGACTAGAAATGTGTAAAATCAAAATTCATTTTCGTTCCATTCGTGATTTCGGTTCCATTTCAGTAATTTCAGACATTGTATTTTTCAGTTATATCGCTGATTCTGTAATTTTGTATCATTCCCATCTCAATGTATCCTTCCTGGAAAACCAGAGAAATCTCAATGTATCCTTCTTGTAAAACATGAGAAATCTCAATTTATCCTTCTTGTAAAACATGGGAAATCTCAATGTATCCTTCTTGTAAAACATGAGAAATCTCAATGTATCCTTCCCGGGAAACCAGAGAAATCTCAATGTATCCTTCCCAGGAAACCAGAGAAATGTATCCTTCCCGGGAAACCAGAGAAATCTCAATGTATCCTTCTTGTAAAACATGAGAAATCTCAATGTGCCCTTCTTGTAAAACCAGAGAAATCTCAATGTATCCTTCCCGGGAAACCAGAGAAATCTCAATGTATCCTTCCCAGGAAACCAGAGAAATCTCAATGTATCCTTCCCGGGAAACCAGAGAAATCTCAATGTATCCTTCTTGTAAAAAATTAGAAATCTCAATGTATCCTTCCCGGGAAACCAGAGAAATCTCAATGTATCCTTCTTGTAAAACATGGAAAATCTCAATGTATCCTTCTTGTAAAACATGGAAAATCTCAATGTATCCTTCTTGTAAAACATGAGAAATCTCAATGTATCCTTCCCGGGAAACCAGAGAAATCTCAATGTATCCTTCTTGTAAAACATGAGAAATCTCAATGTATCCTTCCCGGGAAACCAGAGAAATCTCAATGTATCCTTCTTGTAAAATATGAGAAATCTCAATGTATCCTTCTTGTAAAACATGGGAAATCTCAATGGCAGAATTATCGTATAGACAGAAATATCGGATCTGAAAAACCATTAGTTTACGTCAAAACGAATAGACACTTTGAAATGAGGAGAACAGATATTCCGAAAAACACGAAAATTTCCGAAATCACGAAAAAAAAGTCGATACGAAAAACGAACCGAAACGAACCGAACCGAAACGGAAATCGTCCGAAATGAGCCGAAACGAAAATTCACAAAATCCGAACGAACCGAACCGAATCGAACCGAAAAAAAATCGGTGCACAAGTCTAAATAATATTAACGGAATAATATATTTTGGGGAAAGTAAAACGATCAGGGTTTGTTATTATTTCAGAATACATTTTTACCGATTGGAATTTTAGAATGTTCAGATATTGTGCGATTTCTCGTGGGTTTCTTTACTCGGCTGTCCTGGAATTCTCTTCACAAGACGCTCATTCGCGCAACGCTGGTTTATTCTGAATCTGCATCACCGCTTGATACAACTTTTAGTTCGGTGGAAAAAATATGATATTGCCGGCAAAGTTACATCTCGATCCTTGCCGCATGAATCTAAAGCTTTGAATGATAAAAGTTCTAGAATAAGATGTACCGTTACTCCCGCTGAGACCCTGCACCGCTTTTAAAGAAACGCGCAGAATCTGGCCTCCGTGAGCGGAATGATACAGCACTTCTGCTGCGTGAGCTCCATAAATATCCTTTACTCCGTGTTGTCAAGAATAGATATTTTATTTTGTTCTTTGTTATATATATTTAGATTTTTTATAATAATGCTTCGCAGCTGCAGGACGTGGCGCTTATTATTTCTTTCTCCTCGCTCATTTCAAGTGACTTTTTATTTTTTTTCACTTTCCTGTAAGTCTATTCCCCGCTTCGCTTAACACATCTCTGTGTCCTGTCGCCGGTAATGTATCCTCTCTTTGAAAAATAGACTGTGGCAAATTTGCTGGTTCACTACACTCGCACAACCCCTATAAACAGGGAGAATTTATTAAGATTTCATTGGAAAAAAAAACAACTCTTGGGCATAATATTTAATTTATGTATTTTAACCCCTTCACTACCAAGTGATTTTCCAAAAAAACATTGCCAGGAACCAGTGGTTTTTTTGAAAAATCATTTTTAATTAATTATACTCTAAGGGGTTAATTCAGAGAGATCCGAAATGTCGCCGAAATGTAACTGGACACTGATATTCAGCGTATGGTGACAATTCAGGGTCATTCGGCTATTCAGAGAGCAGGTAGTTCACCAAATTTTGGTGAATTTCCTGCACGTACGGTGCCTGTTCGGCGGCAGTGAAATCATTGAACAGCAGAGAAATGTCAGTGAAATGCCCTGCTGTTCGGTGGTTTCATTCGGCAGGTTTAATCAGACCAATCCCATAAGTGTCAATGTTAAAAATATTCCCATTTTATCCATTATCTAATAAGCCGTTTATTATTTTAATCTGCAGCAAAAAGTCTCTTTATTGATTTTTTTTTAGGATCTTTTAGGCATTTTTTTGGATTTTTTTGGCAAACCTTTTTTTCCATTTTTTTAAATCGTTTTTTTCTTTTTTTTGTAACAGACCTTTTTATTATCATTAATTGGATCTTATATGTAAATTCCAGGCATTTTCGTTCTGGAGTTTTTTTTGCAAATAGTGTTTCTATTTTGACACTTTAAGCGTACTGTTTTTTTTTTCCCAACCCATTCGTCTGCTTGTCGGCTTTTTCTGGCGGCTGCTCTGCGCTGTGATCGGCGGCTCCTCGGATTTTTCCAGTGTGTTCGGCGTGATTTTTGCGGGTTTTCAGTGAGTGTTTGGCGGGTGTGCACTCCAGGGACCCTGTGGTGATTGCTGAATACGCCGCAGGTTTGGTGAACTAGAATCGCCGAATCGCCCCAAAGTGCAGGGTATGAAAGGGCACCAATATGTCGGTGACATTTCGGTGCTCTCTGAATAACCCTGTAAGATATTTAAAAAATACTCCCGATGATTATTTGTTTTTACTGTACTAACATATGGCCAGTCAATGGTGCCATCTACTGGATAAATTGAGTTACACTTGCAGTCTGTTTTTCACTGCAACAATGTATGCGCTTGCTGAATGTCCCGATGTTGACATTCAGTTTGCTGTTTTTACAGTTTTAACTCTTTGGCCATTATGCCCAGAGGGCTAAAACTTTGGGGACACCTTCTGCTGCCCAAAAACAAACAAATTTCATTTGCTTTTGGGCTGCAGAACAGCACATCGAGATATCTCGATGTCGGGCACCAGATGGTGCCTTTGAAACCCAAGATATGCTGAATTCGCCACAGGGTCGGGGAATTTGGTTCCCCAAAGTGTGTGAAAGGAGAGTATATGAATAACCCGTTAAGTAATGCAGGAAAAAACCTAGACTTACCGGTTATTCTTATATTTTTGCACCTTAACTGGTTCAGAATGTTTAATAGCAGCCGTGCAATGATTTTATTAAAAAAAATTTATAAAGGATTTTACCAGGAAGTATACATTGAGATTTCTCTCGTTTTCAAGTATGTCCTGTGTGGCGAGTATGTACCGTTAGGTGTCTTGCCCAAGGACACTTGCTGGAGAGGTGCTTGTCGGGATCGACTCCACAGGCTCTCTCCATGCAGAGCAGTGATGTTACCTCTACTCCAGTGGTTCTCAACCTGTGCACCCTCAGGACCCATAATTGTCCTTGGTCATTAAGTCGCGACCCAAAAATAATTGAATTTCTGAAACATAATTTATTCCATATAACAACGTGTGCAATATTCTACAATGTATACACTTTTTAAACAATTTTGTAAACAAACAGGGATTCTTTCCAAAATAGATAGTGCAGTAATCACAGAACTAGTGAAAACAAAAGTGCTATTGAGGCAAAAACCCAATAAAATAAACTGTAAATGATTAGTAAATAACTGTAAAAATAATTAGAACTTTTGGGAAAACTGGGGATGCTTCTTGCTCTTAATAAGTGTCTCAAAGTCTGGGGTGATGGTAGACAAAGCAACTCTAATTTAAATCACTACTGAATGAATAAGAAAATATTATAAAAAACGTAACTCATCTGCGCCATGCTCCCCCGCCATCTGTCTCTGCGCACATTTTTTCGCCACAGCCTGCCCTCCCTGAGCCTACGCAATTTGTGTAGCTGAACGCTACACTAATTGCATAAGCTCAAGCTGGCTAAGAGATTGAGAAGTCTGCAACGCGCATCTGGCACTGCCTACTTCCTGAACCTACACTCTTCAGTGCCTCAGAGGGACACTGAAGAGCAATGGAGTAGCTTGGACCAATGGGAAAGCACCATTGGTCCAAGCCATTAAAAAACGCCTCCATTGGAGGCTGGCCTATATAAATATACTTTGCTTCACTGGAGGTGTGCATTGTGCATAATGGCTCCTGGTGTTGGGAGTACAGAGCGTGCCACCAGTCAGTGAGTCCCACCCCACACCTCCCATTTCAGATTCTCCCCCCCACATTGCCATTACAGAGTATCATACCTGATGCAGCGGGTCCCTGGTGGCACCTTGGGACGTTCAGAGGTAGCCGCACTGCCTGGGACTTGCTGCCACAGGTAAGATACATCAGCGGGTCCCAGGCATTAGAGAGGCCTGGGGGCACTTGCTGTGACCTAGTCCACCCCTGGTCACGACCCACTTTTGGGTCGTGACCCACCACTTGAGAAACACTGCTCTACTCCACCCAGCGACGTCTTGTCACATTTCCTTCAGACGTCTTGATTTTACACTACAGAATTTTAAGAAACTTAAGAAAAATTAAATAATAAAAAAAGGCACCGTGAAGAAAACCCCAGCGTTGCCCGGACACGGAGCTTGATTGACATGCAAATGGGATGTATATCTCTGTCGCAGTCGACACTGACAAAAATGTGCTAAGTCTGTTGAGCGAACAAGAACAATATAGATTTATGGAAGGCTGGTGTCAGACGAACGCAGTGATCACGTCCGTGTTGCCGCACAGTTTAACGTCCGGCGTAGCATAGAATCATGAGCAATAGAGATGCACACACGAAGTGCGTCTGCACCGAACTGCGCATGCACAACGCACGTGGCGAACGTACGCAAGTTAGGCAAGAACGTAAAACCGCTAGAACGGACGCGCAGAGTGCACCACGTCCACCACGTCCGTTTAGCGTTCTGTGTGCGTGATGAGATGTCACACGCAGCGCATTTGCGACGTCCAGCACCTCGACGCACAGAATGCCTTTTCATATCCTATGTCATATTAATTTTGTTTCCCATATTTCCCTTTTTTTCTGCGTCCGTCATAAAAAACGGACCGTGTGGTGTCTACCGTGTCTTCCGTCAGAACCCACGTCCGTTGTGCACGGACGCACAGTGCGCTCAGAATGCGCTTGTCTGACATTAGCCTAAGGCTAATCTTCTGGCTTTGTCGGGTAGCCGCCTGAAAATGACATCATCGCGTCCGACCCTGGAGGAGAGAGGTGAGTATGGAAGGGAACTCCCGGTAAGCGTATGATGTGTGGGGAACGTCCTCCGCATACAGTGGGAGACTCCTATGACGTTCCGCACACGTCTTTGGCAGTGAAGGGGTTAATAAGCTTGCAGCCGTGGTATCGGCGCAGTCGCATTCCGCGGTTTTAAACGTTTATTTAATTACGCTGTTCTGAAAGCTAAGCAGAAACACGGACGCCACATTGCCATGGCATTCAATAAGCGTCCATTGCCGGGCTTCCCCTCTCGCGTGTTTTCCTGAAGATTCGTTTTTTTCTGACGGCACGAGCTCAGCTGGCCGTGCTGCCGCGACGCCTGGTTCCCTTCCTGCAGGTGAGGGAGAGAAAAGGAAAGCCAAACGTTTAATTGATTTAAGGCGGCTCGGGTTGCATCGCTCCTCTATCCTTTTTTTTCCCGCGTCCATTAAAACGCTGCGTAAAAATAGTTATTGAATTAAAAAGATGATGATGTAAGTCAGATGCTTCCATAAATACCGCTAATTGGACGCACGGCGTATCGGAAACTTAATTACGACGGCAGCACAAACAGACCATTAGACGCCTTTGGACGGCACGGATCGTGACTCTTGCTGATAGCGCCTTTTTTTTCCCCGGATGTAAACGAATACGTAGAAAATAATACTGAAAGGTCGAAGAGCTCGCGTGTGAGTTTCAGTCCACTTAAACACGACTTGCACGCGTAACGGCATATTGCAAAACATTGAGATGAAATGAAGGAGCTGAAAGGATGGAGCTGTTACTTCACTTTAATCCTGTGTCCGGCCAGTTAAACTGGATTAATAACTCAAATGGCTCAATGGTGATCGGGCGTGAGTGGACAGCTGGTGGTGATGATCAGAAGCTTGCAGGTTGTGGGATTCCAGGGATGGAATAGATGATGGTGGGCAGCAGTGTGCTTGGAACTGATAACGGTAACCAACCAGCCAACTGGTGGAGACCATACCCAACCAGACAGCTGATGGCAACCATAAATAAACAAGCAGTCGATGATGACCAAAAATAACTGGACACCTGATGGTGACCATACATAACCAAACATTTCATGGCTACCACAAGTAACTAGACAACTGATGGCGACCATACATAATCAGGCAGTTAGCTGATGGTAAATACAAGTACCCAGACAAGTGATGATTATCATAAATGACCAAACAGATGATGATGACCATAAGTACCCAGACAAGTAATGGGGATCATACGTAACCAGACTGTTGATCATATGTAACCAGAGATTTGATGGTGACCATAAGTAACCAGATAGTCAATGGTGATTATATGTAACCAGACAGTTGGTGGTGACCATACATAATCTGACAGTTAATGGCAGCCATTTGTAACCAGTCAGCTAATGGCGACTATAAGTAACCAGACAGTTGAAGGCAGCCATACATAAGCAGTCAGCTGATGGTGACCATAAGTAACAATACTGAGGCGACCATACGTGCCCACACGTAACCAGACCTCTGATGGTAGACATACATAACCAAAAGACTGATGGTGACCGTAAGTAAACAGGCAGCTGGTGGCAGTCATATATAACCAGACAGCTTATGGTGACCATAAGTAACCAGACATCTGTTGGACACGGTGATTAGTGATGGGCCAAACATCCCCGTGTTCGGTTCTCATTCGAACACCCAAAAAAGTTTGACCGCAAACTCGAACACCAGTCAATGGGGCTCGAACATTCGAAAATTAAGGTCCCCTCCAAGAGGGCATATATGCAAGGTATTGGCCATAAATGTTGAATGGGGTCCGGGTAGTGCCCTGGGGGACAGGAAACAATGATTTTTTTTGAAAAAAACAAATGTTTTTAACCCATTCATTGCTGAGTGCTGAGCCATTTCACCGCTGTGCGCTGAGCTAATTTTTACCGCTTTTGCTCATGTTTAAATGCGATTTGAAGCCATGGGAAATGTTTGACCAACAATGAGTGGGAAATGTTTGACCAACAATGAGTGGGAAATATTTGACCAACAAGGAGTGGGAAATGTTTGACCAACAATGAGTGGGAAATGTTTGACCAACAATGAGTGGGAAATGTTTATGAATGAAGAAAAACCCGGAGGTTATAGTGTGAAGGCGCTATAGAGTTAGATCAAATAGCAAAGCAATATACCGTATTTTTCGCTCCATAAGACGCACTTTTTCCCCCCAAAAAGTGGGGGAAAAGTGGGTGCGTCTTATGGAGCGAATATGGCCCAGCAGCTCGTGGATGTGCCTCCGCTCACCTGCCGCCGCTGCGTTCGTCTCCCTCTGAGCATGCGTCCGGCGGCAGGAAGCTTGGGCACTCGCCTGGGGGAGCCACGTGACCGCGATCTCCCGAGATCGCGGTCACGTGGCTCCCCCAGGCGAGTGCCCAAGCTTCCTGCCGCCGACGCATGCTCAGAGGGAGACGAACGCGGCGGCGGCAGGTGAGCGGAGGCACATCCACGAGCTGCTGGGCCATATCCATATGTGAGCTGGGGCATTATCAATGTGTGAGCTGGCTGGGGCAAATCCATGTGTGAGCTGGCTGGGGCAAATCCATGTGAGAGCTGGCTGGGGCAAATCCATGTGTGAGCTGGCTGGGGCAAATCCATGTGTGAGCTAAGGCATATCCACGAGCTGGGGCAATATCCATTTTTACACTATTTCATTCAGAATATTTATTTTCCGGTTTTCCTCCTCTAAAAACTAGGTGCGTCTTATGGTCAGGTGCGTCTTATGGAGCGAAAAATACGGTACTTTTAAGCAGCTCACTAGTTGAGTGTATCCTTCACTCCAAAACCAGAATCTAGAGAGAAATCACTATACAGTGAAATAGGAGCGCTAAAGGTTAAACAAAGATCACATGTATCTCAATATATATAAATGAGAAGACAAGACAAAAGGAAGGTCTATTTTTCTTTCTTTCCCTTGTTCTTATTTCTTTCAGTGGAATAATAAATCTGTTAAATGGCATCGACTTCTAAAAGAGACAAAAAGAGAATCTCATTGCATAGTATCAGTGTACACCAAAAAATCAGAAAAAAATAAGATTTTCCACTCACAAACAGGGAGTCTGCAAGACTCCAAATGTATGCCTTTAAGCCTCTTCTGGGGGCTCCACCCATCAGCAGGAAAAGAGATTCAGGAAAAGAGATTCACAATCCTTATTCTTACAGGCTTGATAGTAGCTTTGGACTGGAGGTATACTTATGATCTCGAGAAAGGAATCAATAATAGTGTAATACTGTAAATTAATTGAGAATAAAAAATCCAGAGAGGGTTACACTCACGTGTTACAGAGCCTCTTAGGCTAGGGTCAGACTGAGGCAGTGCGAACGCGCGTGCAGGCGCACTTAATCACGGCCGCACTAGCAGCAGATGCCGGGCAATGACGGCCAATATACGAAGTACGGTCGCACAAAAGTCCGGCTGCGCAACGCAAGTGGAAAATGAACGCATTTTTTCGAGAACGTGAAACCGCAGGTACTGACGTACAGAGTGCGCTGCGTCCGCTAGAGGCGTGTGTGTGTGAATAGGAGACGTCAGACGCTGCTAATGTCCGGCCAACATAACGTCCAGACACAAAAAGTGTTTTATTGATGATCCGTACAAAATCACGGACGAAAATGCGCATAGTATGACCACTATCACGTATTCTGTGAAAAAATGCGTCCATTCGTTCGAACGCACTTTTTCACAGACAACATAAAAATGCGTTCGTCTGACCCTAGCCTTATAGACCTTCCTTTTGTCTTGTCTTCTCATTTATATATATTGAGATACATGTGATCTTTGTTTAACCTTTAGCGCTCCTATTTCAATGTTTATGAATCCCATAGGCTTCAATGTTAAAAATATTCCCGTTTTAATTCAATATCTAATAAACCGTTTATTATTATATTCTACAGTAAAAAGTCTCTTTATTTATATATTTTTTAGGATCTTTTAAGCATTTTTGGGGAATTTTTTTGAAACATTTTTTTTCTCGAACTTTCCGTGAGCGTCCCGAAAAGTTTGAAGTTCGCAAACTTTCGAACAGCCGATGCTCGAATCGAACTTCGAACAGATTCGACCAGGCAGCCCATCTCTAACGGTGACACATCAGTTGGACATTTTGGTGATAATCACTAGTGAACCAGTAAATGATATCCCTGAAATAGTTTGACTGGTGGTGTTGAGGTTGTGTTGATCATGAAAACCAGTTATGATAAGGATTGATCTGGAATGACTGGGGTATATCCGCACTCTACTTCCAAACCTCTTCCACTGAAAATCACATTCTCTGATTGGGGCAGTTTCCCCTGGGAACAGCAATATCCTTAAAGTGTAATGTTCACACAACGACACTCGAGTTGTACATTTTATCGACTGGGGAACATGTGATCTTAACTCGATCCTTGCGATGATTCTCATTGTTTGTGTTTGGTAAACATGTTTTAATGACTCTGAAGTCACCTTCCACTTAATACCTATAACTTAATGCGAGTAACGAGGCGTGAGTTAATCGGCCTCCTCAGATCCTGCATGTCCCACGGTGGGGGTTCTGTAACGTACCTGTTCCCTCCGCGCTCGCGAGGTATTACTGCTAATGAGTTATTGCTCTGTCATGCATGCGGCAGCGTGGAGATGATATATTATGCATGTCTCCTTGGAGCATTTGAAGATTTACTATTGCAGTATTTTCACTCTAGTAAAAGTGGTGGTGTAGTGATTATATATAATACATGTGTCCACAGGGCACACAAAGAGTCGCCATGAAATTGCTGGTGCCGTATTAAATACGGAAGCGGCTAAATAAAGAAACCTTTTCCCCAGACAACGCTGCGCATGGAAACCATTGCCCAAGAGAGCCTCTACCGTGCAAATGTGCTTTAATGGGTCACATTCCAATGGAGATCCTCACTCTTTGTACACTGACAAACCCCTCATTATTTTGCGGTCTGCACTCCCCTTGAAACACTGAATAACTGTGAGAACGAAGGGGGTTCATGTCACCTCCTTGTCGTTTACTAGAAATCGACTTTCCAGAATTCGATGGTCTATCTCACAAAAAACTTCTACACATGACGAGCAGGTGATATCCTCACAGACGATCATAGAGACGTGAGACGACTCAACAAGTGTGGCTTTCGGCACGTAGAATGGCTCTACCGATTTCATTGTGGTTTCTCTGCGAAGCAACTTATCAAAACTCAACTTGGAAATGAAATTCAAGTCTCCAGAAGGTCTACAAGTGGTTTAGCAGGTTCATGATGGAAGTGTTACCATCTGTGATGAACCAAGAGAGGGACGCCCCGCACATCCACGAATGAGACCATGGTGGCCAAAGTGAAGGAATTTCTGAATCAGGAACCTCAAATCAGTCTCAGAAAGCTTTTGGAAGAGTTTGACAATCCAAAATCAAGCATGTTGAGAATTCTTCATGACGAGTTGGACTTCACCAAGAAGTGCACCTAATGAGTTCCACTTTTGTTGACCACAGAACTGCTTGAGTCGAGTTTGCCAAAAAGTTCCTCGTCATGTCGGAAGATGGGAAGTCTGTCGACTTCAAGGCAACCGTCAGTGGAGATGAAGCTCTTATGCCGGAAGATGATTTTGGCGAGTGTTGAGTTGTGGGTGCACCACCTGAAAAAATGGGTGGAAAATAAATTGGTGGCAATTATGATGAGAAATGCAGAATAAAAAACCTTTCTGTAATTTTTTTTCCCATCATTGGTTCATTGATTTTAACCTTATTTTTGTACATCTCATAATAACTAAAACCCCAAAATAAAAGCTTGTCAGGGCTGCTGTCAGAATTCTTGGGGCCCCTTACTATACTATTGGTTGGGGCCTCCTTTTCATCAGCTGCCCTTTTCAGTAAACTCTTCCCCTCCAGTAAGGGGATAGAAAGTGTTCCCTGGTGGGAGAGCTTTGGTCTGCATCTCTACCTGGTGCAGACCATATGAATCGTTCCCTCTGATGGGTCAGAGTGAACTTACCGGCCCCAGATGCCACGGCCCATCAGAAAATTTGTTGATATCTTTGAGGACCAGTCCTGGGCTGCACAGGGTATCCTTATATTTGTGCAAAGGGTTTGACCACTGGACCCATGAACACATCATGGGCTGTCAGCCCCTGAAGCCTGTACACAGTAATAGTGACAAAGCACCTCTTGGGTGTCTGTCTTCTTGAAACGTTTACTTAGTTGTAATGGTTCGCAGATCCAGCATAAACAAAAACTTTCACCTGCCCAAAAATTAATCAAAATTACAGAAATATGACTCTTTTACCTCAATCAGGACAAATAAAAAGATTTAACTATGTAGAAAAAATATATAATATTATATATAAAAATACATATTTATAAATAAAAAATGAGTTGTTAAAAATCAGATTTTGAACAAAATAAATTGTATTTTGCGTGAATGAGTGCAAGTAATAAAAGGATGAAATTCTGTTGGTATCACACATCCAGGTGTGTTAAAAAAAAGATGCATTTAATAAATATAATACAATTAAAAAATATATTAAATTATTCATTATTTATTAAATTGGGTCCATCAATGATCCCGCACACATAACCGGTTAATGTCACAGAGCTCAGAGGCCGCTCTGTGCAAAATGTTCTACACGTATTTAAATGGACATTATGTAAAACACTTCCATCAATGCAATCGCCATGGAAACATCACATCCTGCATTTAACGATTATCGCTATTATTTTAATCCATAATATAAGTTTCAGAAAGGTTACGAGTGATAAAAGCACAGGAGTTTGAGGTAGCGAGGATAATTAGGGTGGAGCGGCCGCTCTTTAATTCCGGTGAAGATGCTCGCCCCGTTCCCCGCGTCGTGATGGGCCTCCATGCCTAATTAAAGCCCGTTTGGAATGCATCATTCATAGGCTTAAAGGTCAGGAGCCGCGAGGAGCTTGTCGCATATGCAAATAGACTGTCATGGTGGTGGATATCACTCCTGAGGAATACACCATCCACAGAATACATCATCAATTATATGGGAGGTGAATGGAGCGGAGCGATAAGTCACTATAATGATACACAGGGCCGACCCAGCACAGAGGAAACAAAAACAAGCCAAATGCACAGCGGGGCAACAAAGCCAACGTCTGCGCGGCCTGGAAGATACAGAATGCATTTATTATTATAATGATCATCAAATATGCAACAGAGATATTACCCTTTGCCCCGAATCTGACATTGTCACATGTCTGAGATAAAAACAACAGATACATAGATAAAAAATAGATGCAGATAGATACAGATAGATACAGATAGATATAGATAGATACAGATACAGATAGATACAGATAGCTAGACAGATACAGATAGATATAGATAGATACAGATAGATATAGATAGCTACAGATACAGATAGATACAGATACAGATAGATACAGATACAGATAGATACAGATAGATAAAGGATAGATACAGATACAGATAGATACAGATAGATACAGATACAGATAGATACAGATAGATATAGATAGATACAGATACAGATAGATATAGATAGATACAGATAGATAGATATAGATAGATAGATAGATACAGATACAGATAGATACAGAGAGATACAGATAGATAGATAAAAAGATACAGATAGATACAGATAGATACAGATAGATACAGATAGATATAGATATACTGATATATCGAGATAGATACAGATAGATAGATACAGATAGATAGATAAAGATAGATACAGATAGATAGATACAGATAGATAGATACAGATACAGATAGATACAGAGAGAGAGAGAGATAGATACTGATAGATACAGTACAGATGGATAGATAGATATAGATAGATATAGATATATACAGACAGATACAGATAGATACAGATTTATATAGACAGATACAGATAGATACAGATAGATATAGATATAGATACAGATAGATATAGATACAGATAGATACAGAGAGAGAGAGATAGATACTGATATAGATAGATAGATATAGATATATACAGATAGATACAGATAGATATAGATATATAAAGTTAGATACAGATAGATACGGATAGATATAGATATATACAGAGAGATACAGATAGATATAGATGGATACAGATATATAGATATATAGATACAGATAGATAGATACAGATAGATACAGATAGATAAAGGATAGATACAGATACAGATAGATACAGATAGATACAGATAGATAGATACAGATACAGATAGATACAGATAGATAGACAGATACAGATAGATATAGATAGATACAGATAGATATAGATAGATACAGATACAGATAGATACAGATACAGATAGATACAGAGAGATAGATACAGATAGATACAGATAGATAAAGGATAGATACAGATACAGATAGATACAGATAGATACAGATAGATAGATACAGATACAGATAGATACAGATAGATACAGATACAGATAGATACAGATAGATATAGATAGATACAGATACAGATAGATACAGATAGATATAGATAGATACAGATACAGATAGATACAGATAGATATAGATAGATACAGATACAGATAGATATAGATAGATACAGATACAGATAGATACAGAGAGATACAGATAGATAGATAAAAAGATACAGATAGATACAGATACAGATAGATACAGATAGATACAGATAGATATAGATATACTGATATATTGAGATAGATACAGATAGATAGATACAGATAGATAGATACAGATAGATAGATACAGATAGATAGATAAAGATAGATACAGATACAGATAGATACAGAGAGAGAGAGAGATAGATACTGATAGATACAGTACAGATGGATAGATAGATATAGATATATACAGACAGATACAGATAGATACAGATTTATATAGACAGATACAGATAGATACAGATAGATATAGATAGATACAGATAGATATAGATACAGATAGATATAGATACAGATAGATAGATAGATACAGATAGATACAGAGAGAGAGAGATAGATACTGATATAGATAGATAGATAGATATAGATATGTACAGATAGATATAGATATATACAGTTAGATACAGATAGATATAGATATATAAAGTTAGATACAGATAGATACGGATAGATATAGATATATACAGATAGATATAGATGGATACAGATATATAGATACAGATAGATAGATACAGATAGATACAGATAGATACCGATAGATACAGATAGATACAGATGCAGATAGATACAGATAGATACAGATAGATAAAAAAATACAGATACAGATAGATATAGATGGATACAGATATATAGATATATAGATACAGATAGATAGATACAGATAGATACAGATAGATAGATAGATAACGATAGATAGATACAGATAGATACAGATAGATACAGATAGATACAGATGCAGATAGATACAGATAGATACAGATAGATACAGATAGATAGATACAGATAGATAAAAAAATACAGATACAGATAGATACAGATACAGATAGATATAGATATATTGATAGATCGAGATAGATACAGATAGATAGATAAATAGATACAGATAGATAGATAGATAGATACAGATAGATACAGAGAGAGAGATAGATACTGATAGATACAGTACAGATGATAGATAGATACAGATAGATACATATACAGATAGATATAGATAGATACAGATAGACAGATACAGATAGATATAGATACAGATAGATAGATACACATAGATAGATACAGATAGATACAGATAGATACAGATAGATAGATATAGATAGATACAGATAGATACAGATAGATACAGATAGATATAGATAGATACAGATAGATACAGATAGATAGATATAGATAGATACAGATAGATACAGATAGATACAGATAGATAGATATAGATAGATACAGATAGATACAGATAGATAGATACAGATAGATACAGATAGATACAGATAGATACAGATAGATAGATATAGATACAGATAGATACAGATAGATACAGATAGATAGATATAGATAGATATAGATAGATACAGATAGATACAGATAGATACAGATAGATAGATATAGATAGATATAGATAGATACAGATAGATACAGATAGATACAGATAGATAGATACAGATAGATACAGATAGATACAGCTAGATACAGCTAGATACAGATAGATACAGATAGATACAGATAGATAGATACAGATAGATATAGATACAGATAGATATAGATACAGATAGATATAGATAGATAAATAGATACAGATAGATAGATAGATAGATATAGATAGGCAGATTCCTCCTGAAACCTCTGCTCTACCTTGGGATCTGGTGATGATGGATCTTGGCAGGTGGAGGGACGCTAGATTTGTATGTTTGGGTGTCCCGGCCCATCTGCAATCATCTGAAATTCCTGTGACATTTCTTTCCAGGAAACATTGTCTCGGATGTCCACAAAATGTAAAACACATAGGGCTCTATAGCCTCTATTATAATCCTAGCGTTAAAAAGTGGGCGCAAGGGATGAAAAACTGCGCCCGCAGTTTTCCCCCTTGTGCCCGCGTTTTAACACTGGATTACAATGCTTGCGCAAAAAAATGCTGCATTGTTACCGTGCGGTAACCCCCGCGTTACTCATAGCACCTCTGAGCGCAGCCGCGAGCATCCACTCGATGGAGTCCATTGAGTTTCTCCCTGCCGGTCACATGACCTGATCTTGCGAGGCGAGATCCGGCCGGTCAGCGTAGTGATACGCAGGGATAGACAGGGGGGACTTTTTCCCCCAGTCTCTCCCTTCTCCCGCCGGCAGGAGGAGGCGGTTGGAGCCGCGGGACAGGAGGTGAGTATGCAATTAATTTTTAAATTTTTCTGGATGGTGTTAACGGATTCTGCAGAAGCGGAATCCATTAACACGAAGTCCTGGCTGTGGCTAACTTTTTTCTAACCAGAGCCAGAAGTTAATCAGCAGAAATAGATTGTTATACTCGCACTGATTAACACTTTGCGCTCCCCATGTTAAGTATAGGGAGCGCAAAGTGCAGTGACCTCGCGCTGAAAAGCACAAGATACCAAACGTTTGGATTGTAATATGAGGTAAACACCGCGGCCAACGTTAATGCTCACGCAAGTGAGTGTTAACGTTTGCGTTAAGAATGCAATGTGGCCCACGGTTTCTGTGATGTCATAAATCGATTTCCTCTCGATGAGGTTTTAATGAATTTACTTTTGGGCAGTGAATTAAAGGAACATTAAGTAAATCCATGACACGTAAAACTACCTTGTTACACCAGAGGAAATCAATGGAGTCCTGAGCGCCGGCAAATAAATCTTTCTGGCACTTTATCCATATATATATATATATTTATGTCACTTGATTATTTCATGAAAAAAAATCTGTTTATTTACATTGTATCAGAGTGATTTATACAGGTTCCCTGCAACTCAATAATTCCATATTCCAGGAGCTCTGGATGGATCATTGCATTAAGCCTGAGGTCAGACAGCTCTTCTGTCCACAAAGAATACACAAAGTACACACAAAGTGCACACACAAAGCGCACACATAAAGCACACACACAAAGTACACACAATGGAGACACAAAGAACACACTGTGATCTAAGCCACTTTGGACATGGGGTTCATGGACCTGGAGCCATTTATTTAGGGTGCAGGCCTGATGTTCTATATCATTTCTTTGGCCTCCCTTGTGCGCAGTGTTTTGTAATTTAAATTATGCAATAATAATGTTATTGTGGATCTGTCTATTGTATAGTCTATGTGTATATGTTATCTGCTGATAGGATTAGTCTTCCAGCATGCCCTGCCTCGAGATTGTTAATATCTGTTTATATCTGAGTAGTCTTGACAACTTGCTTTGTCAGGCAAACACTGCCCCATTATCTGCTGTCTTTAGGCTGTAATCTTGTTTATCATCACGATTGCAATTGTCCTGTCTGTGTAGGAATGTTAAGCAAATGTTTATTCCATGCTAGGGTCAGGTTTTGTGTATGTAAACATGTTTGATCGTATAAATATGTGCGCCTGTCCCCAATAACGAGAGTTCCATTCTAACCATGACAACCTCCAGATCTACAGCCTTGTCTTTTTTCTGGGGGATGCTAGCAGGCTCTGTACGTTTCCCAGTCCTTAAGCTTAGGTCTGAGGACTGGAGAGTCTGCCTGGGGAGAACACAGGGGGTCTTTCAAAGAAGCGGCATTGACAGATGTGACCCTGTCGGTGTACTGAGATCTGTCACACACACAATGTACACACACAAAACACACAATGTACACACTGAGAAATGTGTAAATAGAATTTTATTTAATACACATGTATTAAGCAGCAACATCACCACCGTGACAGGTGGGTTATTTCACAGTTTTGGGGCAAATTCTGCAGAGTGCGCTCAAAAAATGCGGGAAAGAGAGTGACCCTCATGATAGAGGGAGCTGGAGGAGCAGACCATATGGTCTGTCTTCATGGAATGTTCTTCCTCGGGTGCTCCCACTTGACCCTTCATGCAATCTTTTCTCGTACTTTCATGGAATTGTCTATCAGACCTCCCCTTCCTTCAGCTCCTATTTATGAGATGCCCCATAAATCTATGCGCTCTATATGTCTGTCTGTCTGTCTAGCTCTGCATCGCTGCTTGCTGCATTCTGAGTCACTGATCACTGGCTGATGATCGGGTCGTATCATCGCGAGGCATAAACTCAGACCTAATTTTTAAAATTAAGTAGGTTGCAGAACACACTGCAGAGGGAAGTATATTTAACAACAATTTTAAGAAGGCGAAACGCGCTGCCCAGATCCAGCAATGTCACAGTAATCACTTTATGAATCGCGTAATGTAATTCCACATATGCTTAAAATCCAATTTCCCTACATTCACTCTGAGGATTGAGATCAGACAATAAAGCTCTGTCCTATATCCGCCTCATCTCATCTGATTCATCGCTCCAGAAAACGGATAAGAAAGGAAATGTGCCCGTCATTAAACATTTTATCATTCAGGGGTAACTTTAACATTGTGATAATGAAGCAAAAGCACAGACACGAGCATCAAACAAACACACAGACACACCGAGCATCAAACACACCCACAGACACACAGAGCATCAAACAAACACACAGACACACCGAGCATTAAACAAACACACAGACACACCGAGCATCAAACAAATACACAGACACACGAACATTAAACAAACACAGACACACCGAGCATCAAACAAATACACAGACACACTGTACATCAAACAAACACACAGACACACCGTGCAACAAAAAAAATAGACATCGTGCATCAAACACACGAGCAATAAAACAAACACACAGACACACCGAGCATCAAACACACACACATACACACCGAGCATCAAACAAACACACAGACACACCGAGCATCAAACAAACACACTGAGCATCAAATAAACACACAGACACACCGAGCATCAAACAAACACACTGAGCATCAAACAAATACACAGACACACGAACATTAAACAAACACAGACACACCGAGCATCAAACAAATACACAGACACACTGTACATCAAACAAACACACAGACACACCGTGCAACAAAAAAACACAGACACATCGTGCATCAAACACACGAGCAATAAAACAAACACACAGACACACCGTGCTACAAACAAACACACAGACACACCGAGCATCAAACACAGAGACACACCGAGCGTCAAACAAACACACAGACACATCGAGCATCAAACAAACAGACACACCAAGCATCAAACAAACACACAGACACACCGAGCATCAAACAAACACACACACACCAAGCGCCAAACAAACACACAGACACACCGAGAATCAAACAAACACACAGACACACCGTGCATCAAACAAACACACAGACACATTGTGCATCAAACAAACACACAGACACACCGAGCATCAAACAAACACACAGACACACCGAGCATCAAACAAACACAGACAGACACACCGAGCATCAAGCAAAAACACAGACACACTGAGCATCAATCAAAAACACAGACACACCGAGCATCAAGCAAAAACACAGACACACCGAGTATCAAACAAACACAGACACACTGAGCATCAAACAAACACACAGACACACCGTGCTATAAACACACAGACACACCGAGCATCAAACAAACACACAGAAACACTGAGCGTCAAACACACAGACACACCGAGCATCAAACAGACACAGATACACCAAGCATCAAAAAAACACACAGACTCACCGAGCATCAAACAAACACACAGACACACCAAGCATCAAACAAACACAGACACACCGAGCATCAAACAAACACACAGACACACCGAGCATCAAACAGACACAAACACACCGAGCATCAAACAAACACACACAGACACACCGAGCAGCAAACAAACACAGACACAACGAGCATCAAACAAACACAGACACACCGAGCATCAAACAAACACACAGACACACTAGCATCAAAAAACACACAGACACATTGTGCATCAAACAAACACAGACGCACCGAGCATCAAGGAAAAACACAGACACACCGAGCAATAAAACAAACACAGACACACCGAGCATCAAACAAACAGACACGCCGAACATCAAACAAACACACAGACACACCGAGCATCAAACAAACAGACACGCCGAACATCAAACAAACACACAGACACACCGAGCATCAAACAAACACACAGACACACAGTAACTACTATATCCAGGATATTCTGTTATTCAATATTAACTATTATATCCGGAATATTCTGATATCCCATATTAACTATTATATCCGGAATATTCTGATATCCCATATTAACTATTATATCCGGAATATTCTGTTATTCAATATTAACTATTATATCCGGAATATTCTGTTATCTCATAGTAACTATTATATCCGGAATATTCTGATATCCCATATTAACTATTATATCCGGAATATTCTGATATCCCATATTAACTATTATATCCGGAATATTCTGTTATTCAATATTAACTATTATATCCGGAATATTCTGTTATCTCATAGTAACTATTATATCCGGAATATTCTGATATCCCATATTAACTATTATATCCGGAATATTCTGTTATTCAATATTAACTATTATATCCGGAATATTCTGTTATCTCATAGTAACTATTATATCCGGAATATTCTGATATCCCATATTAACTATTATATCCGGAATATTCTGTTATTCAATATTAACTATTATATCCGGAAAATATTCCGTTATCCCATAGTAACTATTATATACGGAATATTCTGTTATTCAATATTAACTATTATATCCGGAAAATATTCCGTTAACCCATAGTAACTATTATATCTGGAATATTCTGTTATCTCATAGTAACTATTATATCCGTAATATTCTGTTATCCCATAGTAACTATTATATCCGGAATATTCTATTATCCCATAGTAACTATTATATCCGGAATATTCTGTTATCCCATAGTAACTATTATATCTGGAATATTCTGTTATCCCATAGTAACTATTATATCCGGAATATTCTGTTATCACATAGTAACTATTATATCCGGAAAATATTCCGTTAACCCATAGTAACTATTATATCTGGAATATTCTGTTATCTCATAGTAACTATTATATCTGGAATATTCCGTTATCCCATAGTAACTATTATATCCGGAATATTCTGTTATCCCATAGTAACTATTATATCCGGAAATATTCTGTTATCCCATAGTAACTTATATCCGGAATATTCTGTTATCCCATAGTACTATTATATCCGTAATATTCTGTTATCTCATAGTAACTATTATATCCGGAATATTCTGTATCCCATAGTAACTATTATATCCGGAATATTCTGTTATCCCATAGTAACTATTATATCCGGAATATTCTGTATCCCATAGTAACATTATATCTGGAATATTCTGTTATCCTAGTAACTATTATATCCGGAATATTCTGTTATCCCATAGTAACTATTATATCCGGAATATTCTGTTATCCCATAGTAACTATTATATCCGGAATATTCTGTTATCCCATAGTAACTATTATATCCGGAATATTCTGTTATCCCATAGTAACTATTATATCCGGAATATTCTGTTATCCCATATTAACTATTATATCGGAATATTCTGTTATCCCATAGTAACTATTATATCCGGAATATTCTGTTATCTCATAGTAACTATTATATCCGGAATATTCTGTTATCCCATAGTAACTATTATATCCGGAATATTCTGTTATCCCATAGTAACTATTATATCCGGAATATTCTGTTATCCCATAGTAACTATTATATCCGTAATATTCTGTTATCTCATAGTAACTATTATATCCGGAATATTCTGTTATCCCATAGTAACTATTATATCCGGAATATTCTGTTATCCCATAGTAACTATTATATCCGGAATATTCTGTTATCCCATAGTAACCATTATATCTGGAATATTCTGTTATCCCATAGTAACTATTATATCCGGAATATTCTGTTATCCCATAGTAACTATTATATCCGGAATATTCTGTTATCCCATAGTAACTATTATATCCGGAATATTCTGTTATCCCATAGTAACTATTATATCCGGAATATTCTGTTATCCCATAGTAACTATTATATCCGGAATATTCTGTTATCCCATATTAACTATTATATCCGGAATATTCTGTTATCCCATAGTAACTATTATATCCGGAATATTCTGTTATCTCATAGTATATTATATCCGGAATATTCTGTTATCCCATAGTAACTATTATATCCGGAATATTCTGTTATCCCATAGTAACTATTATATCCGGAATATTCTGTTATCCCATAGTAACTATTATATCCGCTGGCTAACACCACTTGTGCTGGTTTCAAAATTACAGACATAAAATAACCAAATTGATATAAACAGACAAACAATTAGACATGGGTACTAAACATACTGTTGGGTGGTACCTCGTCAGTGGGATATCACAAATGTGGAGATGACCCTATCAATAATTAGATTTAGATCAATCGCCACAAACAAGTGGTCAAATTCAGACCCCCGACGAGGGATGCTATTAGATTGCAGCACACCTGGACTTTAAATAAAAAGTCGATTGCTCCTATAAATGAGTAGAGCTTGATTAGCCAAATTGATATGCACACAATGGATATAATATTGAGGAATTATTCAAGCTCCTCAATAGACATGATTTGAGTTAGAAGGTACCAACCACAGATAGCATGATAGGTGTAATTCACATAATAGTCATATTATGGCATAGTTGAATGGCTTGATTAATCAGGATAAATGATTCCCATATCGCCAACATATACCGTGGATGTATCCACCGTTCAAGTTACCACATGGTAGTTAGAATATTGCAGCCCTCGATATAATGGAGGTAATCTAGCACATTCAATCAGAAGCAACGTAATACCACAACAATAGTATGTCAAATCACTTGCCAAATCAATGATAGATCAAATCAATTGCTGCAATAGGTAAATGAATCAACATAAATAAGTGGTCATATACAGACCCCCGACAAGGGATGCTATTAAATTGCAGCACACCTGGACTTTATAAAGTCGCTCGCTCCTATAGATAAATAGAGCTTGATTAGCTAAATTGTTATGCACACAATGGATATAATATTGAGGAGTTATTCAAACTCCTCAATAGACATGATTGAGTTAGAAGTTTGCACAGATAGCATGATAGGTGTAGAACACATGATGGTCATATAAAGGCTTAGTTGATTAGCTTAATTGGTCAGGATTGGTAATTCCCATATCGCCAACGTATACCTTGGATGTATCCACCATTCAAGTTAATACAGGGTAGTTAAAATATTAGAGCCCTCGATGTAATGGAGGTAATCTGGCAAATTCAATCAAAAAACGACGTAATGTCACACCAATAGTAAGTCAAATCAATTGCCACATCAAAGGTAGATCAATTCAATTGCTGCAATAGTTGGCCAGCCACCAATGGCTATAATTGTTTAAATACACATCTCTCCAAGATCAACAGTACAAGGGTACCCAATTGGCTGCTAAAATAAAACATGCATTGATGTAAACGCTAACGCGCGTTTCGCCGCCAACAACGGGAAGCTTCGTCCAGAGCGTGACCGTAAGCTCGTGCCCATACCCATATATATACCCATAGAGTGAGTGTCTCTCACCTGCCTCGACTGAAGCTCGATCGCCCATAACATATGGGCACTTCCGCATTCAGAAGCCGGCGGGTAAACCACGTGACTGCTCTGAACCAATCATACGGTAGTTCCCTATAACATGTGGATAGACAAGATGTTAAGTATATTCCCCATACCTCCAGCTTTAAATTTGGTATTAGGGGGTAGCGCAAAGCTCAATTAGCGGCAGCCTCCGATGTAAATTACGTCTCATGAGACAACTTGTCCAACATATGGATTGCTATTAGATCCCCTTTCGTTGCTAATCCTGCAGATAAGGCACGTAACTATTCTTAGCCAGTCAAACGGTAGTTCATAGTTACACGTAAATAAACAGTATATAATCATGATTTTACAGTAGTTGGCTAAACATGCCTTAATAATTCGGCTCCTATTCTAATATACTGGGTTCAAAGAGGAATTTAAGGTATAAAGCCAATCTCATAAAACACAGTATGGTTTCTAAATTGGCTGGTTAAATGCTCGGCTGCCAAAACCAGCGTGTTTTACATGGCAGTTTATAGGGTATGGATTAGAGTTCTATGGACTAAAGAATAAATAAACAAAAATAAATCAAACAACATATAAATAATTTGTCTTGTTACTAAATGTCAAAAAAGGGGCTAACCAATGGTCGGGTTGCATCCATATTTCAAATAAAGGGAGTACATGTGAATCCCTCATTAAATCCTTCTGGAGCCAAAGTATGCAGGGTATAAATCCAAAAGCATTCCCTGCGTCTTAACATCAAGTCATAGTCACCTTTCCTCTGATGATGCTTAACCAGTTCAACGCCACAAAATCTGATGTGGCCAGTTTCACCTTTCTGGCAAAGTCTAACCTGTCTGGCTACTGGCGTGTCTAGAGGACTATTGATTGATCTAATGTGCTCCCTGATTCTTAGTTTGAAGGGACGAAAGGTTTTAGCAACATATTTTTCCCCGCAACCACAAATAAGTAAATATACCAGGCCAGCTGTATTGCAATTGAAGAAGGAGCGTATGGTATATGTAGTAGTATTCCTAGTATCTTGAATGATCTTAGAATTTCTCAAGATATGTGCACAGCTCTTACATCTGCCGCAGGCATATGTACCTTTGAGATTATTGGTAAACCAACCTTTTGTTCTACGTAGTGGTTTATAGTGGCTTGAAACCAAAACATCTTTTAGATTTTTGCAACGTCTATACGTTATCATTGCGTGGGCTCCTACTACGTCCTTGAGATGTGGATCAAGGGTCAGGAGGGGCCAATATCTCTCCATAATTCTTTTCACCATTGGGCTTCCCACATCAAAATCACCAATGCACCGTATTATTGAGGGATTATCCCTTGATGTATCTCGTAGCAATAATTCCCTGGTGCTTAGTGCCGCTTTTTGATACGCTTTTTTAATAACCCTATTCGGATAACCTTTTTCCTTAAAATTGGCCCTCAGTATTCTAGCTTTATTCTCATACTCTTCATCCGATGAGCAGATTCGCTTCAATCTAAGATATTGTCCATAGGGTATACCCCTTTTCAGGGGGATGGGATGAAAACTTGTCCAATTAAGTAGGTTGTTTGTTGCCGTCTTCTTCCTATAAAGGGTGGTATCAGCTCGTCCTTGGCTCTTAGTAATAGTCACATCTAGGAAGTTCAATTTACTATTATGGATTTCATGAGTGAACCTCAAATTAAGTTCATTCTGATTTAAGTAGTCAGCCAGTTCAAAAAACTCCTCCTGCGTCCCTCCCCATACTAAAAAGATGTCATCTATAAATCTTTTCCAAAACAAAATTTTGGAACGATGATGATTTAATTCAGAAAATACCAGTTGTTTCTCCCAGATACTCAGATAGATGGTAGCATATGCTGGGGCACAAGTAGTGCCCATCTCAGTCCCCTGTATCTGATGGTAGAACTTCTGATCAAAGGTAAAGTAGTTGTGCTTGAGAATAAATGTGAGTATATCCAAAATGAAGGTTATTGTTTCAGTTGTAAATTCCCCAGAGCCTCGCAGAACCATATCTATGTGCTTACAACCCTGCGTATGAGGGATGGAACTATACAGTGCCTCCACATCGAAGCTACATAACCATGCTTGTTCAGGAAATGTGGAATTATTCATCAATTGTAACAGTTGTTTCGTGTCACGAAGATATGATGGTTGTTCTTGGCCAGACCCTGCAGGATCTGGTCCAAATATTTACTACAATTTTGTGTCAAATTGCCGATACCAGAAACAATTGGCCGGCCAGGTGGAGATGTAAGATTTTTATGCATTTTGGAAGTGCATAGAAAGTCGAGATCATGGGTTTAGTGGTTTTTAGGAACTTATATTCCTCTTCGGTGATGACCCCTTGTGAGTATCATTGATTTGGCAAGTGATTTGACATACTATTGTTGTGGTATTACGTTGCTTCTGATTGAATGTGCTAGATTACCTCCATTATATCGAGGGCTGCAATATTCTAACTACCATGTGGTAACTTGAACGGTGGATACATCCACGGTATATGTTGGCGATATGGGAATCATTTATCCTGATTAATCAAGCCATTCAACTATGTCATAATATGACTATTATGTGAATTACACCTATCATGCTATCTGTGGTTGGTACCTTCTAACTCAAATCATGTCTATTGAGGAGCTTGAATAATTCCTCAATATTATATCCATTGTGTGCATATCAATTTGGCTAATCAAGCTCTACTCATTTATAGGAGCAATCGACTTTTTATTTAAAGTCCAGGTGTGCTGCAATCTAATAGCATCCCTCGTCGGGGGTCTGAATTTGACCACTTGTTTGTGGCGATTGATCTAAATCTAATTATTGATAGGGTCATCTCCACATTTGTGATATCCCACTGACGAGGTACCACCCAACAGTATGTTTAGTACCCATGTCTAATTGTTTGTCTGTTTATATCAATTTGGTTATTTTATGTCTGTAATTTTGAAACCAGCACAAGTGGTGTTAGCCAGATATTATAGCTGTGATACATTTAGCCACTATTCACTTTCATTTTCTGTTATCCCATAGTAACTATTATATCCGGAATATTGTGTTATCCCATAGTAACTATTATATCCGGAATATTGTGTTATCCTAGTAACTATTATATCCGGAATATTGTGTTATCCCATAGTAACTATTATATCCGAATATTCTGTTATCCCATAGTAACTATTAAATCTGGAATATTCTGTTATCTCATAGTAACTATTATATCCGGAATATTCTGTTATCCCATAGTAACTATTATATCCGGTATATTCTGTTATCCATAGTAACTATTATATCCGGAATATTATATCCCATAGTAACTATTATATCCGGAATATTGTGTTATCTCATAGTAACTATAAATATCCGGAATATTCGTTATCCCATAGTAACTATTATATCCGGAATATTCTGTTATCCCATAGTAACTATTATATCCGGAATATTCTGTTTATCATAGTAACTATTATATCTGGAATATTCTGTTATCCCATAGTAACTATTATATCCGGAATTTTCTGTTATCCCATAGTAACTATTATATACGGATATTTTTGTTATCCATAGTAACTATTATATCCGGAATATCTGTTATCCCATAGTAACTATTATATCCGGAATATTCCGTTATCCCATAGTAACTATTATCCGGAATATTTCTCTATCCCATAGTAACTATTATATCCGGATATTGTGTTATCCCATAGTAACTATTATATCTGGAATATTCTGTTATCCCATAGTAACTATTATATCCGGAATATTGTGTTATCCCATAGTAACTATTATATCCGGAATATTCTGTTATCCCATAGTAACTATTATATCCGGAATATTCTGTTATCCCATAGTAACTATATATATCGGAATATTCTGTTATCCATAGTAACTATTATATCTGGAATATTCTGTTATCTCATAGTACTATTATATCCGGAATATTCTGTTATCCCATAGTAACTATTATATCCGGAATATTCTGTTATCCCATAGTAACTATTATATCCGGAATATTCTGTTATCTCATAGTAACTATTATATCTGGAATATTCTGTTATCCCATAGTAACTATTATATCCGGAATATTCTGTTATCCCATAGTAACTATTATATCCGGAATATTCTGTTATCTCATAGTAACTATTATATCTGGAATATTCTGTTATCCCATAGTAACTATTATATCCGGAATTTTCTGTTATCCCATAGTAACTATTATATACGGAATATTTTGTTATCCCATAGTAACTATTATATCCGGAATATACTGTTATCCCATAGTAACTATTATATCCGGAATATTCCGTTATCCCATAGTAACTATTATATCCGGAATATTCTCTTATCCCATAGTAACTATTATATCCGGAATATTGTGTTATCTCATAGTAACTATTATATCTGGAATATTCTGTTATCCCATAGTAACTATTATATCCGGAATATTCTGTTATCCCATAGTAACTATTATATCCGGAATATTCTGTTATCCCATAGTAACTATTATATCCGGAATATTCTGTTATCCCATAGTAACTATTATATCCGGAATATTCTGTTATCCCATAGTAACTATTATATCTGGAATATTCTGTTATCCCATAGTAACTATTATATCCGGAATATTCTGTTATCCCATAGTAACTATTATATCCGGAATATTCTGTTATCCCATAGTAACTATTATATCCGGAATATTCTGTTATCTCATAGTAACTATTATATCTGGAATATTCTGTTATCCCATAGTAACTATTATATCCGGAATTTTCTGTTATCCCATAGTAACTATTATATCCGGAATATTCTGTTATCCCATAGTAACTATTATATCCGGAATATTCTGTTATCCCATAGTAACTATTATATCCGGAATATTCTGTTATCCATAGTAACTATTATATCCGGAATATTCTGTTATCTCATAGTAACTATTATATCTGGAATATTCTGTTATCCATAGTAACTATACATATCCGGAATTTTCTGTTATCCCATAGTAACTATTATATCCGGAATATTCTGTTATCCCATAGTAACTATTATATCCGGAATATTCTGTTATCCCATAGTAACTATTATATCCGGAATATTGTGTTATCTCATAGTAACTATTATATCTGGAATATTCTGTTATCCCATAGTAACTATTATATCCGGAATATTCTGTTATCCCATAGTAACTATTATATCCGGAATATTCTGTTATCCCATAGTAACTATTATATCCGGAATATTCTGTTATCTCATAGTAACTATTATATCTGGAATATTCTGTTATCCCATAGTAACTATTATATCCGGAATATTCTGTTATCCCATAGTAACTATTATATCCGGAATATTCTGTTATCCCATAGTAACTATTATATCCGGAATATTCTGTTATCCCATAGTAACTATTATATCCAGAATATTCTGTTATCTCATAGTAACTATTATATCTGGAACATTCTGTTATCCCATAGTAACTATTATATCCGGAATATTCTGTTATCACATAGTAACTATTATATCCGGAATATTCTGTTATCCCATATTAACTATTATATCCGGAATATTCTGTTATCCCATAGTAACTATTATATTGGAATATTCTGTTATCCCATAGTAACTATTATATCCGGAATATTCTGTTATCCCATAGTAACTATTATATCCGGAATATTCTGTTATCCCATAGTAACTATTATATCCGGAATATTCTTGTTATTCCCATAGTAACTATTATATCCGGAATATTCTGTTATCCCATAGTAACTATTATATCCGGAATATTTCTGTTATCTATAGTAACTATTATATCCGGAATATTCTGTTATCCCATAGTAACTATTATATCTGGAATATTCTGTTATCCCATAGTAACTATTATATCCGGAATATTCTGTTATCCATAGTAACTATTATATCCGGAATATTCTGTTATCCCATAGTAACTATTATATCCGGAAAATTCTGTTATCCATAGTAACTATTATATCCGGAATATTCTGTTATCTCATAGTAACTATTATATCCGGAATATTCTGTTATCTCATAGTAACTATTATATCTGGAATATTCTGTTATCTCATAGTAACTATTATATCTGGAATTTTCTGTTATCCCATAGTAACTATTATATCCGGAATATTCTGATATCCCATAGTAACTATTATATCCGGAATATTCTGTTATCCCATAGTAACTATTATATCCGGAATATTCTGTTATCCCATAGTAACTATTATATCCGGAATATTCTATTATCCCATAGTAACTATTATATCCGGAATATTGTGTATCCCATAGTAACTATTATATCCGGAATATTCTGTTATCTCATAGTAACTATTATATCCGGAATATTGTTATCCCATAGTAACTATTATATCCGGAATATTCTGTTATCCATAGTAACTATTATATCCGGAATATTCTGTTATCCCATAGTAACTATTATATCCGGAATATTCTGTTATCCCATAGTAACTATTATATCCGGAATATTTTGTTATCTCATAGTAACTATTATATCGGAATATTCTGTTATCCCATAGTAACTATTATATCCGGAATATTCTGTTATCCATAGTAACTATTATATCCGGAATATTCTGTTATCCCATAGTAACTATTATATCCGGAATATTCTGTTATCTCATAGTAACTATTATATCTGGAATATTCTGTTATCCCATAGTAACTATTATATCCGGAATATTCTGTTATCCCATAGTAACTATTATATCCGGAATATTCTGTTATCCCATAGTAACTATTATATCCGGAATATTCTGTTATCCCATAGTAACTATTATATCCAGAATATTCTGTTATCTCATAGTAACTATTATATCTGGAACATTCTGTTATCCCATAGTAACTATTATATCCGGAATATTCTGTTATCACATAGTAACTATTATATCCGGAATATTCTGTTATCCCACATTAACTATTATATCCGGAATATTCTGTTATCCCATAGTAACTATTATATCTGGAATATTCTGTTATCCCATAGTAACTATTATATCCGGAATATTCTGTTATCCCATAGTAACTATTATATCTGGAATATTCTGTTATCCCATAGTAACTATTATATCCGGAATATTCTGTTATCCCATAGTAACTATTATATCCGGAATATTCTGTTATCCCATAGTAACTATTATATCCGGAATATTCTGTTATCTCATAGTAACTATTATATCCGGAATATTCTGTTATCCATAGTAACTATTATATCTGGAATATTCTGTTATCCATAGTAACTATTATATCCGGAATATTCTGTTATCCATAGTAACTATTATATCCGGAATATTCTGTTATCCCATAGTAACTATTATATCCGGAAAATTCTGTTATCCCATAGTAACTATTATATCCGGAATATTCTGTTATCTCATAGTAACTATTATATCCGGAATATTCTGTTATCTCATAGTAACTATTATATCTGGAATATTCTGTTATCTCATAGTAACTATTATATCTGGAATTTTCTGTTATCCCATAGTAACTATTATATCCGGAATATTCTGATATCCCATAGTAACTATTATATCCGGAATATTCTGTTATCCCATAGTAACTATTATATCCGGAATATTGTGTTATCCCATAGTAACTATTATATCCGGAATATTCTGTTATCCATAGTAACTATTATATCCGGAATATTCTGTTATCCCATAGTAACTATTATATCTGGAATATTCTGTTATCCCATAGTAACTATTATATCCGGAATATTCTGTTATCCCATAGTTACTATTATATCTGGAATATTCTGTTATCCCATAGTAACTATTATATCCAGAATATTCTGTTATCTCATAGTAACTATTATATCCGGAATATTCTCTTATCCCATAGTAACTATTATATCCGGAATATTCTGTTATCCCATAGTAACTATTATATCCGGAATATTCTGTTATCCCATAGTAACTATTATATCCGAAATATTCTGTTATCACATAGTAACTATTATATCTGGAATATTCTGTTATCCCATAGTAACTATTATATCCGGAATATTCTGTTATCCATAGTAACTATTATATCAGAATATTCTGTTATCCCATAGTAACTATTATATCTCGGAATATTCTGTTATCCATAGTAACTATTATATCCAGAATATTCTGTTATTCATAGTAACTATTATATCCGGAATATTCTTTATCCCATAGTAACTATTATATGGAATATTCTGTTATTATAGTCTAAAATATCCGGAATATTCTGTTATCTCATAGTAACTATTATATCTGGAATATTCTGTTATCCCATAGTAACTATTATATCCAGAATATTCTGTTATCTATAGTAACTATTATATCCGGAATATTCTCTTATCCATAGTAACTATTATATCGGAATATTCTGTTATCCCATAGTAACTATTATATCCGGAATATTCTGTTATCTCATAGTAACTATTATATCCGGAATATTGTGTTATCTCATAGTAACTATTATTCCGGAATATTCTGTTATCCCATAGTAACTATTATATCCGGAATATTCTGTTATCCCATAGTAACTATTATATCCAGAATATTCTGTTATCTCATAGTAACTATTATATCCGGAATATTCTCTTATCCCATAGTAACTATTATATCCGGAATATTCTGTTATCCATAGTAACTATTATATCCGAATATTCTGTTATCTCATAGTAACTATTATATCTGGAATATTCTGTTATCCCATAGTAACTATTATATCCAGAATATTCTGTTATCCCATAGTAACTATTATATCCGGAATATTCTCTTATCCCATAGTAACTATTATATCCGGAATATTCTCTTATCCCATAGTAACTATTATATCCGGAATATTCTGTTATCCCATAGTAACTATTATATCCAGAATATTCTGTTATCTCATAGTAACTATTATATCCGGAATATTCTGGTATCACATTTTGCCATCATATTTCTAAGAGGGTCCACAAAATCCACTTAACCCCTCCCTGCCCAGTTCTGTCATTTCATTGGCTGTTAAAAGGTACCGTTTAAAACATTTCCTTTTTCTCTGCCGTGTTTCCACTCGCATCGAATTTCGTTTCGCCGCACTGGAGGAAAAACTGTTCCTGGAATGAGGCGCAGATTTGATCTCCTGTGAAATGTTTCCAGCCACGGGGCAGACTTTACAAGCGGAGATTTTTTTTTGTTGTTGCTTTGTTTTTAATTAAAAAAATTTCCCCTGCAGCCGCTCAGCTAATTTTCCCACGGAATGGGGTTACTCGCTCGGTGTAAGCGGCAGGAACCAGCAGGAAGGGACCGTGTCGAGACGTCCCCGAGTGTGCACTCAGTTTCCTTCACTCAACTTTTTATTCTTTTCTCATATATCTTTATAAAGAGAGAATAAAAATGTAATTCAGAAAGAAAAGCGTAACATTATGTCTTTCTTTTATTGTAGATATTACTGAGCACTGTTTAACCCCTTCACTATCTTGATTGTTTATGCACAATCAGTGGCAGCAGCCAGAGCAGCCCAAGAGCGAGTTCACACAATCTGGGGCTATGCTTTATCATTGCATATGAATTTAATTTGCATTTGGGCTCCAGAACTTGGCCCTAAAGTTTTAGCAATGTGGACATGATGCCCGAGGCGCTAACACTTTTTAAAACCAGCTGGGAATGTCTGACTAACATCTCCCCAAATGATCCTACACGGAGACCAGAACTGCAGTAACTCCATGTGGCCAGCAGGTGGCGACATCTCTCTGTCAAATAGTTTATTGCAGTGCAGAATACACTGAGAATATTCCCAAATATTTATTACTGTATAATTCATTAATTAATTAATAATTAATTCATTCATTAATTTGGTAGTGAAGGGGTTAAAGAAACATTCTGCGGTTATTTTCTCTCTCTAACTGAATTACTCACATTTCCCTAATTTCCGCCACTATTTATTTCCTGTGTTTAGCGAGTTGTTTCTATTTAACAGTAGAGTCCGCAGACTTCTCCCTCCTGACCTAAACGCATGCGCTTTACTGATCAGCTCAGTCCTTGTGCGTCACATAGCAGCGCACGGCAGATCCAGGAGTCATGCAGGGACTGAGCTTGTCAGTAAAGTGCAGGCGTGTAGGTCACGGGGGTCTGCAGTCCACAGACTCTTCTTGTAAAAAAGTAAATAAATAATAAATGGAAATTGCTTAATTAATTTAGGGAAAGTAGAAAAATGAGATTTTTTTAATTTTTAATTTAATTTTTATTATTTTTAATTTATTATTTTATTAAGTGATTCATTTATTAATTTATTATTTATCATTTAATTTATTTTAAATTTTTTGTTTTATTTTTAACTCATTTTATTAATTTATTTATTATTTAATTTATTATTTAGCATTTAATTTATTTTACTCTTTTTGTTTTATTTCTAATTTTTTATTTATTATTTATATTTAATTTATTAATTTATTAATTGATTCGTTTATGAATTATTATTTAGCATTTTATTTTTTTACACTTTTTGTTTTATTTCTAATTTATTATTTTATTAATTGGCTCAATTATTATTTAATTTATTATTTAGTATTTAATTTATTTTACATTTTATGTTTTATTTTTAATGTATTATTATATTTATTAATTATTTATTTTTCATTTATAATTTTATTCACGGTATATTAAAATAAATCACAGATTTGCTGCTATTTCCCAGGTTTGCAGCTTCTGCAGAGATTTCTGTCCAGACCAGGAATTGGCTCAGCCATTCGGGATTTTTTTTGTACGCCTACTCATTCATCTTTAAGCCTATTGCAAACATTTAATAAACACTATACTTTATGCAGTGAATAAACATCCTGCCAAATATTTCTTCTTCAGAAGCGCGTGTCACATGTTCTTTAATTCAGCACCTTGGTCAGAGGGCGTCACGCTGCACCCGCTAGAAGCTGTGCTTTGGTGTCTGCGTGCACAAACACTACACACAGGTTTCCGGTGCGTGTTGAGGACCCATACAATGCTCTGCCAATGGGTAACGCATTCCCGGAGATGGACTTTCACTGGAGAGTTTCTTTTTCCCCCACTGGATAAAACAAAAAATATGTTATCACTGATATATTTTATTTATAGCAGCACAACGAGTCACAGAGCTCTGCAGCGCCATGCCGCGCCGCAGCTTTCTGAAGTCATTGCTCGGCTGTCTGGCCGACGGCTTTGTATTTTTTTTTATTTCTTTTATCCTTAATTTTATTTAAGCCCAAGGACACTTACTGGAGAGGTGCTCTGGCCGTGATTCCAACCTAGGTCTCCGCGGTCTACTCCATACTCTAAATCCAGTTGGGTTAGTGTAGCAGGAGATGGGGTGTTTAGTGTTAAAATAAGGTGGGGAGTCAGCGGTGGGGCAGAAGGAGAGAATTGGGTAGGACATAAAGACCTGTTGGTGAAACGTCCTGCAGGACAGTAAGCCACTTCTCCATGGGAACCTCTAATGTGGGGTCTCATAAAAGGTCCTTCTTCTTCTTTATCCAATCAAGAATGTGGTATAGATACCGCGTTCTAAACACACGATCCTCAGAGTAAAAGTATACCATCAGAATTTCGACTAGCCCACGATAGATTAAGCCGCGCACTGCGTAATGCTCTGTATTTATCTCCCGCGACACTTAACTCCTATCCCTTTCTCTAAATCCAGACAGATGCTAAATAACAGCTTTCCGCGGGTACCCGAAGCCTCCTGGAAGTCAGCAATTACGAGCGAGACCAAGGTAATTTGGGGGAAAAAACGCAGAATGGAAGTGAAATTTGTGTTGATATCACGATGCGCGACGCTGGGAGCTTTCCATTACTGAGCGCGGAAGGAAAAAAAAGGATATATATGAAATAAATTTCCCGCGAGCTGCTATATTGTGTCTTTGACTTCTATTTTTATGAATAATTAAGAGTATAAATAAACACCAGAGACTGAGACAATTAGCAAGAAAAGGAGAATAAAAATGCTGCACGCGGCAGTAATTCAAGGTTATTTGAGATCCAGTATCTGATAAGTGCTTTGCATGTAATCGGGTAACAGTTGTTGGCTGGAAGCAGATGGCAGGCGTATTGTGTTGTAGCAGCATATTACGTGTCCTTTTGTTGGGTAATTAGTACAATAAGACGTGGAACACGAGCCACAGGAGCTTCCGAGTTACTGCCGTGACAACAAACAGCGGGTCGGATTCACTAACGCTCTCCTGAGGAGTGAGGAACCTCATTAACATGGCGAGGGAGCTGGTGGGATTCACTTACACTCTCCTGAGGGGTGAGGAACCTCATTAACGTGGCGAGGGAGCCGGTGGCATTCATTAACACTCTCCTGAAGAGTGAGGAACCTCATTAACGTGGCGAGGGAGCTGGTGGGATTCACTAACACTCTCCTGAAGAGTGAGGAACCTCATTAACGTGGCAAGGGAGCTGGTGGGATTCACTTACACTCTCCTGAGGAGTGAGGAACCTCATTAACGTGGCGAGGGAGCCGGTGGGATTCATTAACACTCTCCTGAAGAGTGAGGAACCTCATTAACGTGGCGAGGGAGCCGGTGGGATTCACTAACAGTCTCCTGAGGAGTGAGGAACCTCATTAAGGTGGCGAGGGAGCCGGTAGGATTCACTATATTTCTCCTGAAGAGTGAGGAACCTCATTAATGTGAAGAGGGAGCTGTTGGGATTCACTAATGTTCTCCTGAGGAGTGAGGAACCTCATTAACGTGGCGAGGGAGCCGGTGGGATTCATTAACACTCTCCTGAAGAGTGAGGAACCTCATTAACGTGGCGAGGGAGCCGGTGGGATTCACTAACAGTCTCCTGAGGAGTGAGGAACCTCATTAAGGTGGTCGAGGGAGCTGGTAGGATTCACTATTTCTCCTGAAGAGTGAGGAACCTCATTAATGTGAAGAGGGAGCTGTTGGGATTCACTAATGTTCTCCTGAGGAGTGAGGAACCTCATTAACGTGGTGAGGGAGCCGGTGGGATTCACTAACACTCTGAGGAGTGAAGAACCTCACTAACGTGGTGAGGGAGCCGGTGGAATTCACTAATGCTCTCCTGAGGAGTGAGGAACCTCATTAAGGTGGCGAGGGAGCCGGTGGGATTCACTAATGCTCTCCTGAGGAGTGAGGAACCTCACTGACGTGGTGAGGGAGCCAGTTGGATTCACTAACACTCTGAGGAGTGAAGAACCTCACTAACGTGGTGAGGGAGCCAGTGGGATTTACTAACGCTCTCCTGAGGAGTGAGGAGCTTATTGTGGAGAGGGAACCAGTGGAATTCACTAAACCTTGCTTCACCATGTACTCAGAAGGTGTCGTTATAGGCGAGGTGTGCCAATATTAACGCATTAACCCCAAGGAGGGTCCTATGCCATATTAGCAGCTTAAACACCAAGCTTTCTGGTCCTCCTACGGTCCGTATCCCTTCCCAGCGGCCGATCGCCATCATTGGCTTCAGTGAGACTACCTGAACTCAGGCATTGCCCCGCAGGCAATGATGCCAATCGGCCTATTGGGATGGGAGACGGCCTGGAGGAGGGCCAGTAAGCTGTGGGTTGTGCACTGCATGCTACATTTAAGCCCACCTTCTGCCAGGACCTGCCGTGGTTTTAAGGGGTTAATGCAAAGCTTCCTACCTCGTTCATAAAGCACTCGGATTGTATTGCGGTGACTCGTGATCTGAGTGATTCTCAGTGGGGCATTGCACTTTGGAAAGCTGGGATCTGCCCAGCTGCGAGGCCTGGGTCATGAAACACCATGGAGATGTTATGCAACCCGCTCTGGAATACAGATGTATTGGGTTGATGGCATTAGTGGGACCTCTGGTTTCCCATATATCAACCTTTAAGCCAGTGAGTGAAGGGTTAATAAGCAGATCCACATGCAATGACTCCCACTGCCCGTGGGGACCATCCCATGCAAGGGCTGACATCAGCCCGCTGAGGCTGAAGCCCCTGCTCGGTGCCAGATCGCGACCAAGCAGGGGCCAACAGGACTGACTGGCATGGAGTGTCATGCTCACTGGGGAGGGAATCCCTATGGCATTTCCTCGCATTTCCTAAACTGCAGGAGCATCAAGGCCAATCCGGACCACCCCCCCACATCCGGGCCCTCTGGTGGCGACAGAGTGCCAGATGGGTCAGTCCGCTCCTGCGGGCCATTTGTAACCGGTCCGCGGGCTACAAATGGTCTACGGGCTGATACTTTGAGACCCCTGGTGTAGATTATAATGACCATCCAGTAGATGGTGACGCCATGGAGGTCCTTCCAGTCCAGGCTGAATGAGCCTCATAGGGTCATATATTGTCCAATGTCATTCCTTGCTCAATAATTGTAACAGCCAATGAGAGAGCTCCATAGGTGAAGCTCCTCTCACTGGCTGACTTAGTTTGTCCATGTTTAGCCAATATGCCCACTCAGAGAAGATTCTTCTGTGATTGGTCAGTTGACTACACATGACCGTGCTATATCAATCCAAGTGCAAGCCTCCCAATGGTCACATGACAGCTATAGATTGGCAGGAAGCTGGCAGCTTGTCGTGTTCGGCCACCACAGTGGAAGCCCGGTGCAGGATTCAAGGTGAGTTTTTAAACAGTGGTTAAAATATAAGGGGGTGGCAGAGGGGTATAAGGGGGGTTAATATTTAACCCCTCTGCTTCCACACTCCTCTTTTAACCCTAGTGTATCCCTTTAATGATGGTGGCTGTTTCAGGACATAAACAAAATCCTCCTGCTGCCTGCTCGAGAGTTCTACCCCGAAACTTCCAGCCAGGGCAAAGTGCGGACCCCCTGAGATCTCGCCGTTTGGCTCTAACCCTATCAGGGAGCTTTGGTGACGCTGGTTTTTTGGGCTCTACTGAGACTTTCCTCAAGACCTTTCATGCAAAACCTGCCTGAAAATGAAGTGTTCCTGCGATTCTACGGACGCCGCCTTTCACACGCCTTTACACGTAGAGACGGCGAGTCCTCGAAGAATACATTCATTTCAGATTCCGCCAGCGACATTTCCAGGTGCTGTGAAATGACTTGGTCTCATTACTCACACGATGAAACCAATTACCATCATATGTCACGTTCAGCTTTAAACCTTTAAACTCATTACATCACACTGTCACTGCGCTGTTACATGTTTCCAAATCCACCGGCACCATCTCACCACGGGCTGCTATGGGGCTGCCGGGAACGCAATGACATCCTTGAAACTGATTTGTAGAAATAATGATACATTGTAACATCCAATAAACAACACAATACACTGCCCAGGCCCTAATTAGCTGATAGTCCACCCCCTGTTCTCTGTGACCCTCGGGCGAGGCCCTACCCCCCATGCAGCATTAGTCGCCATCTTTAGTGTGCCTTTTGATATTGTTTCAGAATACTTTTCTTTATACGAGATGTTTTCGTATTTATGTACTGTATCTGATCCAACAATAAACACTTTTAAAAAAAACCAAAAAGACACCTGAACACCCCGAAAATATGGAGCAGCGCCTAAAAAGACACCCGCACACGCTGACTATATGGAGGAGCCCCTAAAAAGACACCCGCACACCCTGAATATATGGAGGAGCCCCTAAAAATACAACCGCACACCCTGAATATATGGAGGAGCCCCTAAAAACACACCCTGAATATATGGAGGAACCCCTAAAAATGGATGCACCCAGTGACACATATAGAGGAAAATATCACACAATGGATGCACCCAGTGACACATATAGAGGAAAATATCACACAAAGGATACACCCAGTGACACATATAGAGGAAAATATCACACAATGGATGTGCCCAGTGACACATATAGAGGAAAATATCACACAATGGATGCACCCAGAGACACATATAGAGGAAAATATCACACAATGGATGCACCCAGTGACACATATAGAGGAAAATATCACACAATGGATGCACCCAGTGACACATATAGAGGAAAATATCACACAATGGATACACCCAGTGACACATATAGAGGAAAATATCACACAATGGATGTGCCCAGTGACACATATAGAGGAAAATATCACACAATGGATGCACCCAGTGACACATATAGAGGAAAATATCACACAATGGATGCACCCAGTGACATATATAGAGGAAAATATCACTCAATGGATGCGCCCAGTGACACATAGAGAGGAAAATATCACACAATGGTTGCACCCAGTGACACATATAGAGGAAAATATCACACAATGATGCGCCCAGTGACACATATAGAGGAAGATATCACACAATGGATGCGCCCAGTGACACATATAGAGGAAAATATCACACAATGGATGCGCCCAGTGACACATAGAGAGGAAAATATCACACAATGGATGCACCCAGTGACACATATAGAGGAAAATATCACACAATGGATGCGCCCAGTGACACATAGAGAGGAAAATATCACACAATGGATGCACCCAGTGACACATATAGAGGAAAATATCACACAATGGATGCACCCAGTGACACATATAGAGGAAAATATCACACAATGGATGCGCCCAGTGACACATATAGAGGAAAATATCACACAATGGATGCGCCCAGTGACACATATAGATGAAAATACTTTCTTAACTAAACATACAAGAGAAAAACAAACACATGTAAGATATCAGCAACATAACCTAAACACAATAAGGACATTTCATTTTTGGTGTTACTGGCCCTTTAATACACTGATATAACAATAGAATGATGATACGATAAACAGGCGCAAAGTAAAATGATTGTCCCCTGTGACTGCCCAGCCTCTCTCGTTTTGCTGCACAATGTGTGTGATGATTCATAGAGTCTTATTATTAGTCTATAAATATTACTGTGTGTGTGTGTGTGTGTGTTTTGTGTGTGTGTGTGTGTGTGTTGTCCGGCACATCTTGTGTTTATTTATTTTTTGTATTTATTGTCTGGCAGTGCAGGAGATTGAGGACAGATAGCTGTGGCACATGCCAGCATGTACTGGGCATGCTAACAGATGCTGAAAGGTATTAATTCCTCTGGCACGCGGAGATGAAGGCAAAAAATAGACTGATCCTCCCCTGGCACACATTGACAGGCTCTGCTTCTGCTTAACGCGTCCTGAAACATATTAATGGCAGACAGAGAGAGCTCCTGTCTGCACGGCCGCCTGCATCCAGAACTCAGTGGGCTCAGGGCAAGCTCTACGGCCACTGACCATGGAGCGCGGATATGGAGAATGATATCTTACAAACCCTAGGGTTAGTGAGAGCTGACGTAGGCACCAAATGTTACCTCCCATGACCTGGAGTGAAGACGCATTCCTAGAAATCTGCGGAGTCAGTGTTGGCCGTCACTACCATATTGGGTTTGGTTCATCTCAGAAGAGTTTACGTTACAAATAGAGTTTTGTGAAAGAGTTATGGGGCGCAGAGTGGTGGATTGGTTTTGGGCACGTTGCTATGGGACTTAAAGTAAAATACAATGGCTGTCCAAACAAATAAACTCACCCCCTGCTGCCTTTTGCTGTGATTGCACATTCGCCGCGGCATCGTGTCGATAAGCTCATGCGATATCACAGCATTTATTGGCGTCCAGAGTGCTATTAATTTGTGGCCCAGATCTTGTATTGATGATGGTAGAGTCGCAGCACGGCGTAAAGTCTTCTCCAGCACATTATCCCACAGATGGGGTTAAGGTCTGGACTGTGCGGTGGCCAATCCATGTGTTAAAAAATTATGTCTCATGCTCCCTCAACCACTCTCGCACAATTTGAGGCCGATGAATCCCGACATTGCCATCTTGGAATATGCCCGCTATGCCATCAGGGGAGAAAAAACCCATTGATGGAAAAACCTGCTCATTCAGTATATTCAGGGAGTCACATGACCTTGTTTTCTGGGCATCTAATGTTGTTGAACCTAGACCTGACCAACTGAGGCCACCCCAGATCATTTGCTTAGCTAAATCCAGGTTGTGACTATTTTTGGCCAGGCAGTGTATATATACCCTAACTAACTATTACAGCAGGGTTTGAGAACATTGGGTTTGGTTAGATGTTGTAGCAGCCATTGTTGGGTGGATAGAGTTAGACCATGGGTTATTTAATCACGTTTAGAGTTGAGGTTAGGGCGTGAAGGTCAGAGATTAGCGTTACTGTATGTTCGTTTTGGCTTTGAGTCGGAGCTAGAGATCTTCGATGACATTTGGTCACTTAGGTTTGAAGTTTAGGCCTTGGTAAGAGTTTGTTGACGTTGACAGTGAAGATTGGAGGTAGACAAGGGCTGAGATCAGAGGATCAAACCAGGTTTGGGGCCATTGGATTAAGGATTAGGCTTTGTTTATTCCTTGGCCAAAAAAGGCCTTTATTCCAAGATAAGGGCATCTTGGTTGTGGAAAATGTGGTTGAGGATGTGGCTGGCTGAATGGTCGTTCATGAATAGTGGGGGGACCTGTCATGTGTACCATTGGACACAGTGTGTGTAACATCTTAACTTTCTCAAACAGTGTCACTGAGATTTATCATATGGTTCATCGACTTCTTGGTCGGGTGGTTCTTCGTTACATCTTCTGTCCGGTCAACCCATAGAACCTTGGAACATTGACCGCGGGTTAAAGACAACCTCGTAGGAGCAGACGTCTAGTTTGCAGGATATTTTCCATAAAGTCCAGAGGTCACCGAGGCATGAGAAAGTCACAGACACCGGCCACATCCCAGAGAAATCCCGATGCATTTCACACTTGACAAACATTTAGATATTGATACTGTTTCTGTGTCCTTCGAGTCTCTCCTGTTGCTCCAATACATACACACTACTCGCTCATTCTGCCCAGGGTTTCTCCTTTTTAGTTTAAATCTTTGAATTGGCTCATGTGATTAATTTTAACCTTTTCACTGAAAGACATAACCACCCCCCCCCAAAAAAAAATCAGCCGGGAAAGCCATTTACACTTTTACAGAGGTTTTGATTTCTTGGTGAAGAGAAACTAAATTCTCAGTGAGATCTCTTTCCTTTTCACCCTGTATTACTGTAAAGAAGCTACAAGGAGCAGCCCCCTCTCTCACTGCAACAAAAAGCTCGACAATCTTTACTTCTGCATTCCAGCAGCCAGAGATTTGTCAGAATACAGGGAGAGCTGTGGGGTTATTCGCTGCTGCACAGGAACAAGATTCAGGGGGTTATTGTTATAGCTGACTGTTGACCTGTGCTATCACTTTAACTAGTGGCTCCGCCCCAGGATGACACAGGTCAGAGGGCACGGCAGCCATCTTCAGGGTCAGTTAGTGTGATGCAGTTATGAAGGCAGATGCATGATCCTGTGTTCCTGTAGTTTTCCAAGCCTGTATATAACAGTAAGTGTCCTGCAATAAAATATGAACAAGCAGTGAGCATAACAGTTATGAGTGTAAATCCCTGTACAGTACAGATACAAGGTGTTGCTGTATTTGCCACACACAGAAATTATGCAGCACATATAGATACAAGGAGTTGCTGTAATTGCCACACACACAGGCATTATGCAGCACATACAGATACAAGCTGTTGCTGTAATTGCCATACACAGGCATTATGCAGCACATACAGATACAAGGTGTTGCTGTAATTGCCATACACAGGCATTATGCGGCACATACAGATACAAGGTGTTGCTGTAATTGCCATACACAGGCATTATGCAGCACATACAGATACAAGGTGTTGCTGTAATTGCCATACACAGGCATTATGCGGCACATACAGATACAAGGTGTTGCTGTAATTGCCATACACAGGCATTATGCGGCACATACAGATACAAGGTGTTGCTGTAATTGCCATACACAGGCATTATGCAGCACATACATATACAAGGTGTTGCTGTAATTGCCATACACAGGCATTATGCAGCACATACTGATACAAGGTGTTGCTGTAATTGCCACACACAGGCATTATGCAGCACATACAGATACAAGGTGTTGCTGTAATTGCCATACACAGGCATTATGCAGCACATACAGATACAAGGTGTTGCTGTAATTGCCATACACAGGCATTATGCAGCACATACAGATACAAGGTGTTGCTGTATTTGCCAGTATGCTGATAATGCAGACCCTTTGTAAGCAGGAGATCTCACCATTTTATTATCTGTCTGCAGCACATTTACTGCATCTCCTCCCTCCTCTTCCCAGTCACTTGTGTTGTACCTCAAGGCTCAATACTCGGTAGGGATGTGCGTTTCGGGTTTCGGAATTTCGGAATTTTCACGAAATTTCCCGATTCGTGCTTTTGGATGCGGCCGATTTTCCGAAAATTTTTAGATCCGAAAATGGCAGATCCGAAAAGTTTTCCGAGCCGAAACTAAATATTTTCGGAATTTTCGAATGTACTTGAAATGTGTCAAATCGAAATTTATTGCTTTGAAACGAGGAGAACAGACGTTCCGAAAAAACGAAAATTTTCGAAAATACGAAAAGTCGATACAAAAAACGAGCTAAGTGACACGTAAATACGAAAAATGGTCGAAATTCCGAAAAATGTACACGAAAAACGAGTCGAGCCGAACCGAAACAGAAATCGGTCGAAACGAGCCGAATCGAAAAGTTTAAAAATCCGAAAAATCGAATCGAATCGAACCGAAAAAAAAATCGGTGCACAAGCCTACTCGGCCACCTGCTATTTACATTATTCATAAATGATCTGCCCAATGTCTGCAAAGCCTCAACTGTAAATGTACGCAGACGACACCGTAATCTATACGAGCAAACCAACTCTCCCACAACTGGAGGCCGTGCTGCATGAACAATTCATAGAGGTGGATCAAACACAACAAACTTTTCTTAAATACTGACAAAACTGTAACGATGCTCTTTGGAACAAAACCTAAACTACACAAAATGCAAACACCCCATCTATGTGTCAGGACGAAATCAAATGGCACGCTGACCACAGTCACTTCTCTCAAATATCTAGGTATGTGGTTAGACCCAAATCTATCCTTTGGCCTCACATCGAAAAACTCTCATCTAAACTTTACCCCAAACTAGGTGCCCTGTACAGAAACAAATCCTGCCTGAGCCCCGCGGTAAGAAAGCAGATTGTACAACAAATGCTTATGCCGGCTATTGAATACGGAGATGTAGTGTATGCAGCCGCCCCGCAAACACACCTTCATAAACTTACTACATTGTATAACTCATTCTGTCGCTTTGTGCTACAATGTAACTACATGACCCACCATTGTGACATGTTAAAAGAATCTAAACTGGCCATCGCTGGAATCTAGACGCACCTTCAGAAACTTACCACATTGCATAACTCATGCTGTCGCTTTGCGCTACAATGTAACTACATGACCCACCATTGTGACATGTTAAAAGAGATTTTCTGGGAAGCTGCCACCCTACCTGAATATGCTGATTGCCCCAGCAGTTCCCTCATCCTATAACCTCCGATCCAGGACCAGCACCTTACTTGCAATACCACAATACAAAAAGACAGTGGCTCGGTCCTCATTTTCCTACAGAGCACACAATTATGGAATAACCTCCCAGACACCATCAAATCTTCCACCAGTCTTAAGTCACTCAAGAGCTCCTTACTAACATACCTCAATACGGAATGCACCTGTAAACATGTAACATAATGACTATTTCCTACATATTTATTTTCTGTTAATCTGTATATTTTTTTTGTTTTTTTTGTTATTTTTATATCTTGCATTGTATTACTTTGTATTTCTGTAACAACTGTAACATTTTAATGTTCTTGAACCCAGGACATACTTGAAAATGAGAGAAATCTAAATGTATCCTTCCTGGTAAAATCCTTTATAAATAAATAAAACAAATAAATAAATAAATCTGCCTGTATGCTGATAATGCAGACCCTGTGTAAGCAGGAGATCTCACCATTTTATTATCTGTCTGCAGTACATTTACTGCATCTGCCTGCATTCTGATAATGCAGACCCCGTGTAAGCAGGATATCTCACCATTTTATAATCTGTCTGTAGCACACTTACTGCATCTGCCGGTATTCTGATAACGCAGACCCCGTGTGATACAGTGCCAGATAAGGGACGTCATATAGAGTTTACAACCTTTCATCCTAGTGATATTTCTGCCTATAAATAATAGAGAGTAAAAGCAATAAAGGAGACAATCGGCGCTAAAATATGGTCATGAATTAGATATTAAACCGGTGCTGCTCAATAACACTTTGTAAACCCCTTACAATAATCAATGAAAAAAATTGGGTATAATACCCAGTGTGAGCGCACTTAACTTGCAAAAGTAGATCTTTCAGCAGTAATCCTAGACGATTTTGATGCCAGAATCAGAGTGAGATAGACCTAATATTGAGAAATAGAGACAACTCCATGGTGCAAAATAACGTTTGAACATGTACAGGTAGTGGAAATGAAAACTATGGTGTGATGACAAACTCACAAGGATGGAGCCCTAATCGGCTCAGATGATATACGCCTCTTGACCACTCTGGGGGGTCACACCCCTTGTGAAGAAATCTTCTGATATTCAGGTATATAGATATCTTCAATATTCAAGCACCATCACACTCTATGTTGATGGCTTCTTTAGTGGGTCACCAGAGCCTCTGTTGGTAGTGGCTCAGTAGATAAGCATATATAGGGATCAAGTCTCAGGCTGGAAAATGAATGAACGTTAATAAAACGTAAATAAAACCAAAAAAAGGTTTATTTAAAACTCAATTTAAAATATAAAGAAGTATAAAGAGACGCGTTTCGTCTGCACACACTGCAGACTTCCTCAGTCTGACGTTATTTTGCACCATGGAGTTGTCTCTATTTCTCAATATTAGGTCTATCTCACTCTGATTCTGGCATCAAAATCGTCTAGGATTACTGCTGAAAGATCTACTTTTGCAAGTTAAGTGCGCTCACACTGGGTATTATACCCAATTTTTTTCATATTTCTGCCTATATACTGATAATACAGACCCCGTGTGACACTGTGCCAGATAAGGGACGCTATATAGAGTTTACAACTAGGGATGAGCCGAACACTCCCCGAGTTCGGTTCGAAGCCGAACCCGAACCTTCCAAATGTTCGGATCCGAACCCGAACTCGAACTCAATACAAGTCAATGGGGCTGAAAATTCGGTTGTTTAGAGTGCCCTCCAAGAGGACATATATGCTAGATATTTGCCATAAAAGGTGTATGGGGGTCCGGGTAGTGCCCTGGGGGACAGGAAACAAGGACAAAAAGTAAAAAAAAACGTTTTTAAAGGGACAGTGAGTTTTCCATGAAATAAGGGTTAAAAATAAAAACGAAAAATTCCTTCAAATATTGTGCCTAGGAGGTCCCCATAACCTGCCCGTGAAGTGGCGGATTTCTAGGATGTATAGAAATATGTAAAAACCAAAAAATGACATTTCAAATGACGGTAAATGCTTTTCCTTTAATCTATCCATAAACAACTGCTTGGGGCGGCAGTCTGTATGAAAAGAGGAGACATTTTCGGACACGCAGAAAAAGTTTACTGATTTTTTGGCGGTGAAAAGCAGGAGAATGACTGGAGAATGGAAAATTCTAGACCAAATAGCCAATTTGGAAAGTGAGATAAATGGGAGAATTTTTCTGGTTTGGCTATTTTGACCTAGACTTTTCTCTTCAGTCATTCTCCTGAGTTTCACCTTTCTCTGAATAACCCTGTCAGGGTTATTCAGAGAGCGGTGAAGAGCAGGAGAATGACTGGAGAATGGAAAATTCTAGGTCAAAATAGCCAAACCAGAAAAATTCTCCCATTTAGGCTAGGGTCAGACTAGCGAATTTTTAACGTGCGTTCTGGCGCACTTAATCACGGCCGCACTAGCAACAAATGACGGGCAATGATGGCCAATATACGAAGTACGGTCGCACGAAAGTCCGGCTGAGCAACGCAAGTGGAATTTGAACGCATTTTGTCGAGAACGCAGAACCGCTAGTACTGACGTACAGAGTGCGCTGCGTCCACTAGCGGCGTGTGTGCGTGATTTGGAGACGTCAGACCCTGCTCATGTCCGGCCAACATAACGTCCAGACACAAAAAGTTTCCTCGTTTGGATCCGTAAAAAATCACGCACAAAAATGCGCATCGTATGACCGTTTTCGCGCATTCCGTGAAAAAATACGGCAATGCGTTAGGATGCACTTTTTTGCCAAAGTTCGGGTCGAACTCCGAACCGTCCGAACCCGAACAGCTCATCCCTATTTACAACCTTTCATCCTAGTGATATTCGCATGCACAAGCATTATGCAGCCCATACAGATAGTATTTCTATATTGTATTGGTATTTTCTGGAAGCTGCATTGCTGCTAATAATCTCATTCAGTTAAATCATTATTAAACTGAAAATGAAATCTTTGTAATTAAAAGGATTTTCTCGAACACATTCTATTTTATTATTTATTGTTTATTTGCATAAACCTCTTAAATATATACCCAAAAACCACAAAAAAAACCAAACCATTATCTGAGAGTACATGTGTCCGCGCGGTATGAAATTAGCCGTACTGAGCGTTAAATTAAATTTATTTTGCAAATGCATCAGATTTCCGCGGAGAGAGGGATTTTTTTTTTTTTTGGAGGTTTTCCAAAGACGATTTATTAAATTTTAACATGCAAATAACCCAAGGCGTTTTTTTTTTTGTATTAATGTAATTGTATTGACCTTGATGGATGTCAATCCACCAGGCAGTAGGGACCAGAAATGCAAATAGCCGCCTGTATATCATTCAGATAACATTTGTGTAACCACCGAAATCCTCTGGGCCTTTTTAGACTTGTTTGCTCGAAAAAGCCTCGGCTCCTTCGTAACAATGGAAAGTGAAAACTTGCTTCTGCTCATTGTTACAGCGCGCTGGCAAAAAAAAACAAAAGCCACTGGAAAAAATGTTTTTTTTTTTTTAAAAATTATAAATATATATAATGCGTAGAATCAGGGTCACCTCTAGCATTTGAGAGGCCCTGGTTGAGAAGAATTCTGGGGGTCCCTTGTCACTCTTTCAACGCTACACCTCCTTACACTCAACAATACACACAATGACCCCCTCCTGATCTTTCCAACTCCCCCTAGATCAGGAGTCTCAAACTCTGGCCCCCCAGATGTTGATTGCCTACAATTCCCAGAATTCTTTGAATACAATAGATGGCCAGAGAATCATGGGAATTATAGTTCAGAGACATTTGGGGAGCCAAAGTTTGAGATCCCGGCCCTAAATAGACACCCTTGACCCCTCTTTCCCCACAGACACCTAGTTAACACCTCCCAATAGACATCCCCTCTTCCCCAGATACTGACACTTTTTGGCACACGGAGGGATTGAGCAGTGGAGTTGGGCCCCACCCAAAGGGCCGGGCCCAGGGCGTGCTCCCTGCTCGCCCCACCCAAAGGGCAGGTCTGCATAAAATATACATTAAGGCTAGGGTCAGACGAAAGCATTTTTCCCCGCGAACGTGAAAAAGTGCGTCCGAACGCATTGACGTATTTTTTCACGGAATGCGCAAAAACGGTCAGACGACGCGCATTTTCAGGCGTGATTTTGTACGAATCGTCAATAAAACTCTTTTTGCGTCTGGACGTTATGTAGGCTGGACATTAGCAGTGTCTGACATCTCCTAATCACGCACACACACCGCTATGCCGCAGCTGCGCACTCAGTACGTCAGTACTAGCGGTTCAGCGTTCTCAGAAAAATGCGTTCAAATTCCACTTGCGTTGCACGGCCGGACTTTTGTGCGGCCGTACATCGTATATTGGCCGTCATTGCCCGTCATCTGCTGCTAGTGCGGCCGTAATTATGTGCGCCAGAACGCACGTTAAAAGTGCGCTGGTCTGACCCCAGCCTAAAATGCTACTGTTTCGCAAAAGTATGGATAGTTACGCTGGGAAAGCTGCAGCACTGAGTGTATAAAGATACCTTCAATTTCTTTGCTCTTTTTATTTACTAACAGGGTTATTCGGTAGAATTTCGCTACTCTTTCGTTTACCACACTTCGGGGAGTCAAGCTCGCCAACCCTGCGGTGAATTCAGCATTCATTAGAAGTGCAGGGAAAAAGCAACAAATGCACCCAAAAAACCCGCCGCAAAACCGCCGAATCCAACGGAAAACCCGTGCAAAACCGCCGAAATAACATCGGATCAATCTGATAAGCCGCCGAAAAAAAAAATGCCGAACGCACCCAACAATCTGCCGCGAAGCGGCTGAATCAAATGGAAAAACCACCCAATAAATATTGTATCGATCTGAAAGGCCGCGGAAAAACCGCCGAACGCACCCGACGATCCGCTGCAAAACCGCTGACCGCATCTGAAAAAAGCCAACGATCCGCCAAGCAGAGCGCCGACTAGCCACTATAAAAAGCGGACAAGCCCACAAACGAGGTAAAAAACCCCAAAAAACCCCCAACTACTTCTAAAAGCTGTTTGCAAAGAATCTACTGAACGAAAATGCCTGAAAATGACATATAAGGTCCTATGAATAATAATAAAAAGGTATCTAACAGAAAAAAGAAACGCTATTTAAAAAAAATCGTGAAAATTTTTTTGCCTAAAAAATCCTACTAAATAAATAAATAAAGATTCTTTTTGCTGCAAATTAAAAATAAAAAACAGTTTAGTAAATCTTTAATAAAAACAGGAATATCTTTTACATTAAATTCGCCTGATTACACCTGTTGAATGGAACAACCGAATCTCAGGGCATTACACCAACATTTCTGGGCTATTTGGCGCTCTCTGAATAGATTAATAGATTAACCATTACTTCTCTATTGGACAATTTCACTGCCGCCGAAGGTCGCCGAATTGCGGTGATCTGCGGTGAAATGCACATATTTCACTAGAATTTTGCCAGTATTTGGTGAATTGACACATCTCTGAATAGCCAGACTATCACTAAATTGCACCGTTCGGTAAAATTCACTATTCAGTGCAATTCGGTGGCAAGTTTGGCGCTTATGGAATAACCTTTTTAGTGTTTGAGACGCACGACATAACAGCAGATGTTATTAGCTCAATTTCTTTGCATCCTATTGCAACGTTGCAGTTAAAGCCGACATTGCGACCTTAGCGTCTCACAGCTTGCGAGCTCTTACTGTACTCAGCAATAGGGATGAACCGAACACCCCAAAAGTTCGAGTTCGAACTCGAACATGAACCGAACTCCATGCAAGTCAATGGGACTCAAAAGTTCGGTTTTTAGAGTGCCCTCCAGGAGGGCATATATGCTAGATATTTGCCATAAAAGGTGTATGGGGGTCCCGGTAGTGCCCTGGGAGACAGGAAACAAGGACAAAAAGTTTTAAAAAAAACCGTTTTTAAAGGAACAGTGAGTTTTCCATAAAATAAGGGTTAAAAGTAAAAACGAAAAATTCCTTCAAATATCGTGCCTAGGAGGTCCCCATAACCTGTCCGTGAAGTGGCGGATTTGTAGGATGTTGTCACAGAGCTGACGTAGCGCTCCATGCTTAAAACCCCCAAGAGACTTTTTGTTAATTTATATCGTGTGTTTTTAAACATATTTTACATTGTTTGGTTTTAGTTTGAATTAGTTTAGTGTAAAATGGCGTAGCTTTAGTTTTAAAATTACTTATATTCCTGTAGGTAAATGTGTTTTTGTATAGCCAGTAAACAAGCTTTACTGCTGTGTAATTTATGCAACAGGGTTTTCCCCCCTTATCTAGCTGCATGTTTAATTCAAGGGATCTGTGATAGTGTTTGTGTTTAATCTGATGTGTTAGAACAATGGATTATACAAATGTTGTGTGAGCTGAAGGCTAAAAAATGTAAAGAATGTTTATTGTAAAAAACTGACATAATGTAATTAGTATATTGGTAGGACGAGGTGTGTCATTTATGCAAATTATGACTGTTGGACTTCAGCATAAATGGTGGCGTTTTGTTCATTAAAACTCAGAGAACTCTCAGAGCTCAGAGAGAGAGAATCCTGTTTTAAAGCATACAGCCGCGTCTGGTGTCTTTATTACAAACTACGCTACACTATATACTCAACATCAGAAGGCACCGAGCGGCCTTCTGGAGATTCCTAACGGCTCCAGGGCAGAGGAACAGAGGCAGGCGGGTCAAGCTGTGCGAGGCGCTGAGGACAGCGCTCCCAGTAGCCGGGCTGACCACAACAAAAGGGTGTCTGGAGAGTCAGGACAGACGGAAGAGAACGGTTCCGTCACATTGGTGGCAAGCGGTGTGGATAGAGGCTCCCTAACACCAATACAACCCGAGATGACAAACTATACAGCCTGCAAGCAGGACACCCTGAAGGACCTGCTGGAAAGCCATGGAAGGAACGAATATTGAAGAAAGGGTCAAAGGCACAAGTTTGGTGCAACCAGGAACGAGATGGAAACGCTCAAGGTGGTAAAAAGATGCCTCAAGCAATATGGTCCAAACCCTAGCCTGGACCTGTTCCAGAGCGTTTGGAAAGAGCTCTGTTTATTGCAGAAAGGGGAAGCTGTGCAGGACCAGGAAGATTTTAACCCTCTGCATGTGGAATACAGTAAATACAAGGTCCCAGGCTGGATGGAGCCAGGGGACATTCGTGGCCAGGAAGAGAACTGGCTGGCAACTACACCACACACCCAGAGGGTGTCTACAGACTTGGATTGGCAGAGGCCAGGGATTTTGGAAGCATCGGCTTCTGCCCACGCCAAGACCCAAACAAAATATGCCTCCACACCAACTGTGACCGTCAACCCACCCTCAAGTAAGGCTAAAAAGAAATGGAGGTGGTGCTGGAGAGCGAATGCAAATGTTGTGACCCGCTTCAAAGGGAGGTAGAGACCTTGAAAGGGCAACTAGACTCTGCCACCCAGAGCGAGAAAGAGACTGGCCTGCAATTGCACCGGCTACAGGATGAGCTGCGAGCTGTCACGGTGGAGAGAAATGGTCGCTGCATGGAAGTACGAGACCAGTCAGTCAGTATACGAAAATTGTCATCCCAGCTGCAGGTCTGTGAGGACTGTAACATCGACCTACACACGGAGGTCAGTAGTGCTCAGGCGCAGATAGCGGAGCTGGAGCGCAGCTCCCATGTAGTGATTGAGCAACTGGAGGACGAACGGCGAACCAGAGCGGCTCTACAGACAGAAGTTACCACATTTAAAACTCGTCTGGAGCGCTGTGAGCAGGAGTTGGAGCAGACACAGCTCTCCCGGGATACGTTTCAGGGACGGGCCTATGAGCAGCAAGAGGAAATACAGCTGCTCCAGAACCAACTCCAGCTGTGTCAACACCAGCTACTAGAAGCAGACGCAGCTCGGAAGGAGAGCCTCGCTCAAACTAAGGCAAGCGAGATGGAGGTGAGCCGTCTGACACACCAACTAGGTGTATTGGAGCAGGAGCACCAGGGCACTGTTAGCCACCTGCAGGCTGAGCTCGAAGGGACATGAGCACAGTGCCAACAGCTCCAAGATGAGTTGTCCCTGGCACAAGCTGCCAGCACCCATGTGCCCACCACGGAGGAGAGCAGTACAACAGGGAGTCAAGTCATTGCCCCTGTTATATTTTGCATAGAGGAGCAATTGTACCCAGTTTTGCTGGAGATGGATGCTGTGCTGGCATCAGAGTGTGCTTTGTCCCCAATGAAGATGGAGACCACCCAGCACTCCACCCCTGTGACCCAAGGTGCTACAAGAGAGGGGACCACTTCTTACCTGCCTAGAAGACCAGCAGAATCGGTGAGTGACTACCCTGAGAGACTACCAAATTCCTGATCCCAGGAAGAATTGCGCCCTTTTGGGATTGTGGGGATTGCCGTGGGCTGGGCCCTTTTTAAATGCTCAGGAGGGGGGCATCAGCAGAAGGAGAGTCTGGGAACTGGGACTGCTGACTGTATTCGGGTCCTGGGTCCGCAGAGGTGCCCTGGACAGAGCAAGATATGGGGGGTAATTTCAGGGTGCCCCCTAACAAACATTTTATGCTTGTGGAATGTGGTGGCCTGTTGCCTGTCGCACTGGACAAGAGGGTTGGCCTGCCTCTTGCCCCGGGACTATGGACCCACAGCCTTCCAGCGACCATCAGACCCCGCTGACTTTGCTTATGTGCCCGCAACCTGGAACTTTGAAGATGGCACAGAAGAGGGGCAAGATGAGAGGTCTCGTCAGTGGCAAGCGATCCGTTTGGGATCTAAACTTGCCCTGCCGTTCTGGAAGGGGGGACAAATGTCACGGAGCTGACGTAGCGCTCCATGCTTAAAACCCCCAAGAGACTTTATGTTCATTTATATTGTGTGTTTTTAAATATATTTTACATCGTTTGGTTTTAGTTTAAATTAGTTTAGTGTAAAATGGCGTAGCTTTAGTTTTAAAAATACTTATATTCCTGTAGGTAAATGTGTTTTTGTATAGCCAGTAAACAAGCTTTACTGCTGTGTAATTTATGCAACAGGGCTTTTCCCCCTTATCTAGCTGCATGTTTAATTCAAGGGATCTGTGATAGTGTTTGTGTTTAATCTGATGTGTTAGAACAATGGATTATACAAATGTTTGGTGAGCTGAAGGCTAAAGAATGTAAAGAATGTTTATTGTAAATAACTGACATAATGTAATTAGTATATTGGTAGGACGAGGTGTGTCATTTATGCAAATTATGACTGTTGGACTTCAGCATAAATGGTGGCGTTTTGTTCATTAAAACTCAGAGAACTCTCAGAGCTCAGAGAAAGAGAATCCTGTTTTAAAGCATACAGCCGCGCCTGGTGTCTTTATTACAAACTACGCTACACTATATACTCAACATCAGAAGGCACCGAGCGGCCTTCTGGAGATTCCTAACGGCTCCAGGGCAGAGGAACAGAGGCAGGCGGGTCAAGCTGTGCGAGGCGCTGAGGACAGCGCTCCCAGTAGCCGGGCTGACCGCATCAAAAGGGTTGGAGAGTCTGGAGAGTCAGGACAGATGGAAGAGAACGGTTCCGTCACAGATGTATAGAAACATTTAAAAACAGAAAAATAACATTTCAAATGACGGTAAACGGTTTTCCTTTAATCTCATTCATAAACAACTGCTTGGGGCGGCAGCCTGTATGAAAAGAGAAGACATTCTAGGACACGCAGAACAAGTTTAGTGATTTTTTGGCTAAATTATGGTGAAACTTATGCAGGCTTTGGATGAAAGTAACAATAGGTGCTTTAAATGGGGCCTTTAGTGTCGGAAACAGTGCCGCCACACCGTAACTCCTCTGTGGTATTGTGGAAGAGTGCAGAGTTGGACCATGCGGTCCTGTATTAAAAAGATATGAATCTGGTAAAGGCGTCAGTGCACACAAATATTGTGCCTTTGGTGGCAGCAAGTGCCTTCACACCGTCAGTGGCATCACTAGGGTTGGTGTCACCCGGTGCGGTAACTCATGGTGTCACCCCCCCCGAGTTTTACGTTTATTTTAATTTTTTTAACTACTCTTAATCATCATAAAGCAGTACTCCCATATAATACTGAATGCTCATAAATACACGGCGCACATTACTGTGAGGGTTAAAAAAATCTAGAAATAAAGAGACTCTTTACTACAGAATATAATAATAAACGGTTTATTAGATATTGGATTAAAACAGGAATATTTTTAACATTGAAGTCTATGGGGCAAAACATTTCCCACACCGAATACACGAAAATGTCCAAAATCACGAAAAAAAGTTAATACGAAAAACGAGCCGAAACGAAACGAACTGAAACGGAAATTGGGCGAAACGATCCGAAATGAAAATTGTCGAATTATGAACGAAACGAGCCGAGACAAAAATTTTATATCAACACGCAGACCTATATATACGTATATATATCAACACGCAGATATATACATACACCCACCCACAGACCTCAGACCATATACACACATACGCATATGGGGCAGGGGCATGTGGACAATCTTAACTAAATGCGCCCCCCCCCATTTGGCTGATCCCTCCAGAAGAAATGTTGAACCCGACAGAGCAGAGAATATATATATTATTCTCTGCTCTATCGGGTTCAACATTTCTTCTGGAGGGATCAGGCAAATGGGGGGGGCAATTAGTTGCCAAAATGTGTGTGTAATGCAAGTCTGGATATATATATTTATAAGAATACAGATATATATCTTATCTATATATATATCATACCTGCCCTTACCTTCCCCTACACATTTGCTAAAAATATACACACAAAAAACTGCCTGAGACCACGCGCAGCCCACATGCCACCCCCTCTACCTGACGGAATGTATCTAATATATATAATTAAATACATTCAGTCAGATAGAGAAAGGAAAAAAAAGGTTTTATGTTCCCGGAGACATTTAAAAATGTCCTCGGATTTTATTTTTTTTAGAAATGTGTCGCCTTACCTTAGCCTGTTGGTCAGTGGGGGCTCCCTGGATCCTGGTGGGGGCTGTCTGCCGTGGCCACAGGTGCAGTGGCTCCCTCCCTGCACTGCCTGTCTCTGCCAAATGCACCCGGGCGGCTAGCCCGCACAGTCGCAGCTCTGTCATCCGGTGGCCGCATGCTCCTTGCTCCTCAAGGGGATCTTTGGGAGGCCCCTGCAGGCTGCCCTCTACAGTGCCTGATTAGAGGGCCGTGTCTGCCTGATGTTTTAGTAACAAGAATGTTTTATCCCATAGGCTTCAATGTTAAAAATATTCCCGTTTTAATTCAATATCCAAAAAAACGTTGCTTATAATATTCTGCAGTAAAGAGTCTATTTATTTCTAGATTTTTTTAGTATTTTTTAAGCATTTTTTATACTTTTTTCAATTATTTTTTTTCGAACTCGAACCGAACACGCCAAAAAGTTAGAAGTTCGCTAACTTTCGAATTGCCAATGTTTGAATCGAACTCCGAACTGATCGAACCGAATAGCTCATCCCTAGTCAGCATCTCCTATACTTAACATGGGACACACAAGTCGTTAAGAAATGCAAGGATAGCGACCTCTTTCAAGGCCATGAATAAACGTAACGTCTTGGTGCAAACCATAGGAATGTAACCTTTCCTAAAAGCTGATGTGGCACTCTCAATGTCACATTAACCCTGGTGTTAACGTCCCTGTGCATGTAAAGTCTATGGAGCTGCTACGGCTCTGGTTAAGTTTACACCACCTCCGAAATACACACACAGGGGCTTAATGAGCGTCAGCTGCGCATGCATCTACTTTCAGCAGTGCCAGCCGGTAATTTCACTGCTCCACGAACTTTATAATGAACTTTAACGTCTCCAGCCGGCTGTATCGTCTTGGTTGGATTACGGATGATAAAGGCGAGACGCTAAATGGTTAACGTCTGGCGCACGATTTGTCCTTTAGCGTTTTAGAGCCCACTGTGCCTTCGACATGAATAAATTCATGTTTTAAACCTTTATTTCCCGCCTGCAGCTTGTAGAATGTTAAGTAACCACGATATAAATGATTGTTCTGTTTATAAAATGCCAAAAATAACAATATGTTCAATGACGGTAACAATAGAATAGCGCGAAGCCGTCCGCACAATGCAGGGAACGTGTTTTATGAGGATCGGATTGACGATGAGTTGGGAAAATATTTGACAACAGACAGAAAAAATAAAAAGAGCAGCGGAACATAATGAATCCGTGTTTGCACAGAGCGTTATTCAGAATCTCCTGTGAGATGAAGTGTGGGCTGACAGCGGCAGAAAGATAAAGGCTGCGCAACGACAGAAGATTCACAGACAACAATAAAATCATAGCCTAATCACAGAATTATGTGACAAGTGCTCTGCTTTCATAGTCTGTTAAAGAATTAGCTGTGCACCAGTGAGCTCCTGGAGGACATGACCAGGGACCATTCTCCTGCCCTCTGTTTATGAAGCTCTCCGCAGCCTCTCGGGTCTCCCATCCCCCCAGTGATCAGAGACACTTCTGTTTTGTGTCTGAGCTTGTGGAAAATTAGGTGTACTGCTCTGGCACTTGTATTCTGTGCTTCCTTTCCATGCTTTCTTGTAAGGATAGGGCTAAAATGTTCCACCCCTCTCATTTTCTGGCCAATGGGGTTCCTACTCCACCCCTCTTTTCTCCTGGCCAATGAGGATCCTAGTCAGGGTATATCAGGACTTACCCTGACCCTGGTCATTGCCCTGTTGTGGTTTCTCCTTTCAGCAGGTTATACTTTTTCTCTGGATTTTATGGATAGTGACCCTGGCTTGCTTACCATTGTTCCATCCGTCTCAAGCCCCTGACCTTGGCTAGCTTACTCGTGTGTGTATTACTCTCCTGCCCTTGATCTTGGCTATTCTACTCATGTGTGTATTACTCTCCCACTCTTGACTTTGGCTAATTTACTCATGTGTGTAATTGTATTACTCTCCTGCCCTTGCCCTTAGCTAGCTTACTCATGTGTGTTTTACTCTCCTGCCCTTGACATTGGCTAATCTACTCATGTGTCAACTACTCTCCCTCTCTAGACTTTGGCTAATTTACTTGTGTGTATTACTCTCTTGCCCTTGCCCTTAGCTAGCTTACTCATATGTGTATTACTCTTCTGCCCTTGCTCTTAGCTAGCTTACTCGTGTGTGTGTATTACTCTCCTGACCTTAACCTTGGCTAGCTTACTCGTGTGTGTATTACTCTCCTGCCCTGAACCTTGGCTAGCTTACTCGTGTGTGTATTACTCTCCTGCCCTTGACCTTGGCTAATCTACTCATGCTTGTATTACTCTCCCACTCTAGACTTTGGCTAATTTACTCGTGTGCATATTACTCTTCTGCCCTTGCCCTTAGCTAGCTTACCTGTGTGTATTACTCTCCTGCCCTTAACCTTGGCTAGCTTACCTGTGTGTATTACTCTCCTTCCCTTTCTCTTAGCTAGCTTACTCATGTGTGTATTACTCTCCTGCCCTTAACCTTGGCTAGCTTACCTTTGTGTATTACTCTCCTGCCCTTAACCTTGGCTAGCTTACTCGTGTGTGTATTACTCTCCTTCCCTTTCTCTTAGCTAGCTTACTCATGTGTGTATTACTCTCCTGACCTTAACCTTGGCTAGCTTACTCGTGTGTGTATTACTCTCCTGCCCTTAACCTTGGCTAGCTTACTCGTGTGTGTGTATTACTCTCCTGCCCTTTCCCTTAGCTAGCTTACTCATGTGTGTATTACTCTCCTGACCTTGACCTTGGCTAGCTTACTTGTGTGTGTATTACTCTTCCGCCGTTGACCTTGGCTAGCTTACTTGTGTGTGTATTACTCTTCCGCCGTTGACCTTGGCTAGCTTTCTTGTGTGTGTATTACTCTTTCGCCGTTGACCTTGGCTAGCTTTCTTGTGTGTGTATTACTCTTCTGCCGTTGACCTTAGCTAGCTTACTCATGTGTGTATTAGTACAGGAGGAGCGGGGTCGCGCCTATTCCCCGATGGGGTGGCTGCAACCACCAAATTGTATCCAGCCCAGCAACATGTATAAAACATAACAAAAAGGAAAAATCTCATCTGCACTTATTCCAATTACACCGTTTGAAACAAAACACAATTAGAGGCTTTGGTTTCTTTTAATGGCCATTAAGAGTGTAAGCTCACCCACCACCGTCAAGGCACCTCTAGTGAAGGTGAGTCCTATCCAAAAAACTAAACCACAGGCTGCTATGTAGCAAACCATCACTGCTCATGTGTGTATTACTCTCTCGCCGTTCACCTTGGCTAGCTTACTTGTGTTTGTATTACTCTCCTGCCGTTGACCTTGTCTAATTTACTCACGTGTGGGTCACTTTCCTGCCTTTGACCTCGCTTTACTTGGGTGTGTTTTACTCTCCTCCCCCTGAGCTTGGCTTACTAGTGTGTGTAATACTCTCCTGCTCTAGACCTTGGCTTAGCCATACGGCACAGGATGTGCAATAATGAAGCTCTGGTTCTGCTTTGTATGTTGATACCTTTGCGTCCTGTCCTGTACAAACCATGGAGCACACTGCCATTTGCTCAGTGGGCTGGTAGACATTAAGGCCCAGTGTTTGGAGTCTGATCTTATATTTGAGGTAAATCTCTGTGTTCAAGGTCTGCACTGTTGAGAATGGTTGGCCTGGGGTATGAGGTGAGGTAGTGGGCAGGTAAATAGACAAACAATGGGATAGGTACCCGAGCTGGACCTAATGTGTAGAGTAGAGTTTGGGTTGGCCATGGGTATGGTTTTGCAAAACAGTTAACTCCCTGTCCATGCTTGGAAGTAAATGGGTAGACAATTGGATCGGTACCTGAGCCTGACCCCATTTGTAGAGTAGGGTTTGGGTTGACCATGGGTCTGGTTTTGGAAAATGGGTGACTCCCCATTCAGGCTTAATACAAAGCCGTATCACACCAGTACAGCAGTGCTGGTGTTGTTAAATGAACCTTTTAGTCTTCTTACAGATATTGAGATGTGTAGGCCATACATGGACACAATGGGACATCCATTCTCCCAGTTGGCCCATGACATGAGCCATGGCCATTGGCAACCAGCTGGTTTGCCCAAAGGTCATTCTGAGCCTACTGAGTACTGTATCTGGATGCAAGGCTTGCTGAGCACCATGGGAAATGTACAGAATGAACTCCCTGAACGCCAATGGCTGCCATGGCTGTATTACTTGTTTATTGGTCCTTTCGGGGGTTCTTTGCATACATTTTTAATTATAAAACCGTAATTAGCATCAATAAATGATCAGAGAAGCTGATTGCTGAGGCCAAGTAAGAGATTAAATACCCTGAGGCCGCTGTAAACTAATCTCAAGTACAGGGCCTTGCTAGGCCTCGAACCGGCAGCTAAAAAGCAGCCAAAAATACTGGATCTAAAGATTTACCCCTCGGAAGGAGCAGGAAGACTCGTTTCCAGAGATGCTTTACCTTAAAAATGGATAACTAGGCCATAACATGAGAGCCCGTGCGGCCGCCGAGCCTATGGGAAAGTTTATTATTGTTTTTTTTTTCCATTCTCACGTCTGTGCAAGGATTAGTATTTAATGCCGCCACGGTCAGCCAGGAAATGAAATGACATATTCCAGGCCTCGGCGCGCGCACTCCATTGTGGGAGAGTCACCTGGGGATTTCTAAATCCATGCGCTCATTACACCTACATTAATTTGATGAACGTAACGACATGAAGCAGATTCCTTAATTACATATGTAATTTTCCATGTCCGGCGCGCCAGAGGCCTAACCCATGATAACGAACGGCGTCAAACACGCTGCGAACCCAAGCAGGGCGGCGGATACATAATTAGCGATACACAATGGCCTGTGCTAATGCTTTATAATACGGACGTGTCATTAGATACTTTATTATTGCTAATTTACTTTTTATGGTATTATTTTTTGATAAATTTGTAAAAAATAATATTGAAAAAAATAATGATAATTTTTTTTTATATATATCTGCCTGGCCAAAAAAACAGTCATCACCCACTGTACAAAGCGGTTTGCAAAGTGTTATGATCCAGGGTTGCTTCTCGATTGGTCAGGTATGGGTTCAGCAATGTTATGTACCTAAATAATGCGGTCATATGACTCCCTGAATTTACTGAATTATCAGGTTTTTCCACAAATGTTTTTTTTTTGTACTCTGATAGCAAAGTGGCATAGGCATCTCTATAGAGGAGCAAGGGGGCTATTGCCCCCTAGGTTATTCCTTGACCCCCATGTGCCCCCTGCCAGGGATCAGCATCCAGCTCCTCCACTTTGTTCGGACCACTGTATCTCCGTCGCCGTGCATTGTACAGTCATGGGGGTCGAGGAGTCATTGGAAAGAGCAATGTCCGGCCTTTCCAATGATACCTAATATGACCATATTCAGTGTAAAATAAAGATCACAAATAATAAAATATAAATGTAACTATTGAATTTTTTCACAGGGTTGAAATGGCTCAGCATTGAAGGGGATAGCGTCACACTATACTGTGTCTATTGTACAGCGCTGCGGAATATGCTGGCGCTTTATAAATAAAGAATAATAATAATAAAATAATATCACATTGTGTATTACTTTAGTTTTTGCTTTTGTTTTAGGTGTATATTAAGGGTTAAAGGGCAGGCTTCATCCCTCACAGTATACATTTTATTTTTTCCTTCATTAACAGCATTTTAGTGGCTACTGTATAGGCTACATGCCTCACAGTGTATCCATTTTATGTTTCCCTTGATTAATGACATTTTAGGGGTTAATGGGTAGGTTCCATTCCTTGCAGTGTATTAATTTCAGGTTTTCCATTTATTAATGGCATTTTAGGGGTTACTGGGTAGGCTACATGCCTCACAGTGTATTAATTTCATGTTTTCCCTTGATTAATGGCATTTTAGGGGTTAATGGGTAGACTACATGCCACACTGTTTATTATTTTTTATTGTATTTCCCTGGGTTTATAGCATTTTAGGTGTGAATATGGAAGTTAGAATATAAAGGGTCTATTTACCTGCAGACCCTTTGCTTTTTGCCACATATCAGGGGGAATCCATTTCGCCAAAAATATGGTGAATTCCCGATTTAGCGAATGGTCACCATAATCTGTGAAAATTGGAGTCGCTGAAGCAGTTATCAGACATTGGTGAAAACCACCGACTAAAATATTGAATTTAAGTATCAGGTTACTACAAGAAAGAGACACCGGACACGAGGTCATCCATTTAGACTGGACGAAAGGAAATTCAGCCTAAAGCATAGGACGGGTTATTTTACAGCGAGAACAATAAAGCTGTGGAATTCTCTGCCTGTCGAGGTGGTTGGATCAGAGACTTTTAAAAAACGACTGGCTGACTTCCTGAAGACACAGAATATTAAGGGTTATAATATTTAACCCCTTCACTGCTGAGGCATTTCACCGCTGTGTGCTCAGCTCATTTTTACCACTTTTGGTCATCATGTTTAAACGCGATTTGAAGCCATATTTTATTATACGACCCAGACATATTATATATCGTTCTTTCCGTCAGACTCCGCAGATTCATAATATATCATTTTTATATGTATTCGCCATGTCCTGCCTGTATATTATAACAAAAAATGCAATAAAATTTGAATTTTTAATCATCTGCAGCGTGTAAAGTGTTTTTTTTTCACATTTTATCACATGAGCATTTGCGTTTATATTTTCTATGGGGTGCGCTTGTACAAAAATTAGAAATGGGGACTCGTTACATTTTTTGGGGTTTTTAGCAAACGCACCCCATAGAAAAAAATCACTGGTGCAGCATCATTGTTCACATTATAATTGAAATGTGAACAATATTGCTGCATTAATAAAAATAACACACAAAAAAAATACAATGTTTTTATTTTTTTTCTTTCTTTTTTTTTTAATTTTATTTTTTTTATTTTATTTTTACTTTGAACCTCGCCATGCTCAGGCCTTTCGAATTACACCCTCCATGACCCCCTAGCTACAGTTCTGGAAATATCGGGGTTCAAAGGAATCCCTTATCTCCACCAGAGGATTTCCTTGGGACATCCCCGGGCAGCTAGGGGTTCCCCCGACTATCTGACATCATCGCGCTATGCGAGATAAGTCAGGAGACGAGGGGGAACCTGGAGGTGGAGCCGCCATCCAAGACGGCGGCCCCCACCGGAGCTAAATCGTAATGTGGCACCGAACGGCACTGCATCGCGATCTGGCATGTAAGGGGTTAAAAAAAGCACCGCTTTAAAGGGCAGACACTGCCCTTCAAAGTGGTGCCTTTTTTTTTTGTAAACCCTACCGATCGGGAGGGAGAGGGATCCAAAAGGATCCACCCCCTCCCTTTCAGGCGATCTCCCGGCATTGCCGGGGGGTTGCCTGGAAATGACGTCATTGTGCATGGCGTGATGACGTCATTGACGTCAGGAGGGGCTTAACTTCAGCATCTGAAGACGCTGAAGTCAGAACGCTGCGGGACCCCGGACAGAGAGGTGAGTATCTCCACCGGGGGTCCCGCTTGCGGGTGACGTGTGGGAACGTCCTCCGCATATAGTGGGAGTCAATGAGGACGTTCCCCACACATCATCCGCAGCGAAGGGGTTAATATTTGGGTAAAAGCTTCTTGATCCAAGGAGAAATATGACGCCATCTGGGGTCAAGAGGGAGGTTTTTCCCAGTGTGTTGCATATTGGCGAGCGCTTCAGATTGGGTTTTTACTTCTTTCGGATCAACAGCAGTAGGTGAATGATGTGTTAAAGCCTGAACCTGATGGACGCACGGCTTTTTTCAGCCTATGTAACAATAAATAATAATTATGATTATAATACGTTAATAAATATATAATAATAAATCATTATAAATATAATATGTTTACAAACATAAAATAAAAAATAAATAAATATTGTCTGCTGAGATTTTTCTATTCTTTTATTCCAAAAATAATTCTACGTTCCAGTACACGTGCACGAATAACTACGACCATTAAAAAAAAAACGTGAACAGGAACCGGGTCAGAGCTACCTCAACCACCCTCTCATTTAAGCTGCAATGCCAAAAAGCGACTTAACGAAGAGCGTTTATTATATTAATTTGTAAAGAATCAGAGCCGTTTTGGAAAGCCAAAGCGAGCTGCGCGAGCCGACTCTACGTCTACTCAACTGCATTCTCCTCCGAACAACCGGAGCTGCCGGGGTATTGTTATTGCAATCCGCTCCCAGCTGCCAAAATGTCAATTCCCATAAAATAAGTCAATCTACCAAACATAATTAAATATTTGTAAGGAAAAAAAAAAAAATGACTTAACACAATTCTGGAAGAATATTTTGCAGTAATTAAACATATTAAATTTAATTGTAATTTCCAGATAATTACTCTTTTTATTTATTTTTTATGTTTAGTGTTATTGACGTTCTGCCACTGACCTCGGCTAAAGAACCGTGAAAATCCAGAGACGCGTCTTCTAAAAAAAAAAAGCAATTATTTTAGCAAACCATGCATGCTTTATTAAATCTAAATTTGCTTTTTTGGCCACTCGCGTCTCCTCCTCTCAATGGCTTCCTCTCACAGGAATATAAACCGGCAATGTGCCGAGCCGTGCAACGGGAGCATGAAAGATTTTTAGGGACAGAAATATGCCAGGTCATTTTTCCACGCTGCTTTTTTTGTTCCATTAATTTTCTTTTTTTCCCCTAATTTATTGTTCTTCCGCGCCTGCACCTGTAAAATTGGATGGAAAATGCGTATTTTCCAAACAGATTCGTAGAACTTAAATTAACTGGTGTGAATGGAAAAAAAAAAAAAATTGGTCCACATTGATTTCCAATTGCATCAAATCTTTGGAGTATTTAAATGGCTGGACGGCAGAAATCTGTTGAGTTCCACCCTTGGACCTTCTTGTTTTGGGACTACAGCCCACCTGGACTGAGGACCTTGTTCCCAGATGGTTTAGTAGATCAGACCAAAAGGGAAATCTAATTTTTTTCACTAGATTTTGGAAAAACAATCAGTGTCAGATTAAAGTTATTCACTAAGCACCGATGTCCTCCGTAAAAATCACAGTTGATGCAACTATGGTGGACAATGCCAATGCCAAATTCAAAGCATCAAAAATTTTCCATGGCCGAAAAGGAAAGGTGTCCAATTAGGCTGTGGCTACGTTGACACTTTATTTTTGAAAATACTTATTTTTTCATTTTTATCACTTTTTTTTATGTGAAAAAAAAACAAGTTTTTAATCATTAATAAAATCCATAAATTTTATAGTGGCATACTCCATTGACCTCCCCATTCAAACTGCAGTGAAAATGATGGTGAAAACAATTCTAGATAACTTGATAACTTCAACTGAAACATTGATGGTGAGTGACTAGGAAGATGAAATCTAAACTAAAGCTAAACTACTTCTACAGAAAATCTGATGGAAATTCCATAGAGGTCAACGCTGATAACAACATGGAAACACTAGGGTAGAAGCTATGGTGGACATGGCTGATCTTCATTCATTCCCCTTTTTGTAGGTAACTTTAAGTAGCCGTTACAGATTGAATCTGGGTGAGTTTTGACTTTAAGACAATCTCTGTAGGAATTTTGGTAAAAACGGGTCGTTTCATCAGTTCTATTTGCTCTATATGAGTTCTAGGTTCTGTTCCCAGATATTTGGTCTTCACCGTTGTCTCTGACCAGTCAACAAGAACTCATCACCTTGGCATTTTGCATTTCATATTGCATGTGTTTTCTGCCTTTTTTGAATTGTTATTATACTTTGCAGGACCCTGGAGAATGAATTGTTATATCCCCATCGATAATGTGTCATATAATGGATGGGCTTTGATGGTATTTGCGCAATAATAGCCCACCCTTTGACGATGAATCATGGAGACTTTTGATTACCCGCGTGTAATCATCGATCAAGGGACTGTTCACCCAAGGATGATGTAATATAACACGTTAATCACCAACGTGAGCGAGCCAGGCACGTCTTATGATAGGACGGTTTATCACAATAACTTACTCCTCGAGCTGATCACCGTTATGGTGACTCATGAAGACCCGTTCATCAGAGAGACTTTTTATCACGGATTCGATTTGTCACAGGAAATATTCCCCATAGGACTTTCCATCATGGGAATAATCAGATCATGCCGGGTGATTGATCATGGGTCAACTGATTCTTCCAATGGATGTATAACCTTAAGACCTAAATATACAGATCCGGTGAGGCTGGTTGTCTGAACAAGGTTGAGAGCTCGTCTGAGTAGGCACTCACCTCCGTCTGCAGAGCTAAAAAGAACTTTATATCATTAATAATATTACTAACATCATTTACATAAACATCGTCAGTTTCTGCAATGCTTTACAATAAAGAGCGAGGAATTAGACTGAGAAAGATTACAAACTCACAAAAATAGGACAATAGAAGCAGAGGGATGTGTTCAGATCTAAACAGAGCCCACTACTCTTGTTATCCTCCACCACTCTTGTTCAATCTAGAGGAGTTGGGGTGGACGAGAACAAGAGTAGAGAGACATGTTTATATGAGGATTACAATCTAGATGTAACCCATCTAGACTGTAAACTCAGAATCATGGCCCTCTACTCTTGTTCAAGAGAACAAGAGTAGTGGGCTCTGTTTAGATCTGACAATCTTGAGGTGTTGGCCGGTGTAGGAGGACAAGAGTAGAGAGTCAGGTTTAGATGAGTTTACAATCAAGAGGGGTTGCAGTGGAGGAGAACAAGAGGAGGAGCCGAAGTATTTGTGTTCAAGACCGTCTAGTGCCCGGCCTGAATAATATAAAGAAACTCTCAGTTCAGTCTTATGAACTTTGAGTTAAATTAACATTGATCTTCATAATTTCCAAAGGTATCTCTTTACTGGAAGCTCCAATATGACATCCATCTATTCACGTGTCTTGAAGAAGAGACTCTAAGGCTAGGGACAGATGAGCGCATTTTCTGCGGCCACCGTCAAAATGTACGTCGATGCGTGCGCACGCATTTTTTCACGGAATACGCTTAAGTGGTCAGACGATGCGCAATTCTGGACGTATTTCATGACGATGGGGTAAAAAGAAGTCTAGGGAAATCCGGCTGTTTGAACGTTATGTTGGCCGCACACTAGCAGCGTCTGACGTCTCCTAATCACGCACACACGCTGCTATGCGGCCGCAGCGCACTCTGTACGTCAGTACCAGCGGTTTAACGTTCTCGAAAAAATGCGTTCATTTTCCACTTGCGTTGCGCGGCCGGACTTTTGTGCGACCGTACGTCGTATATTGGCCGTCATTGCCTGTCATCTGCTGCTAGTGCGGCCGTGATTATGTGCGCCAGAACGCGCGTTCGCACTGCCTCAGTCTGACCCTAGCCTTAGATATGACAAATATCCGTTTCGATTGAACAGGACATTCAGCTCTATATAGGTTTCAGCTCTTCATCAATCCCATCTGGTTGTCCATCTCCATTCCTACTAAATGTCCTTTTCCTTGTGAGGTTCTTCCATCTCAGTGCTCATTAAATGGGCTGATACAGGCCACAAGCTCACATCTCCCTCTGCCACAGCGCCTGCTTCTGGACTCAGAATCTAAGGTATCGGCGATCAATATGTCTTCTGGAATTCTACTCCACAATCTCGACTTTAATCCTACTGTTCATATCTTATGCTTACATCTATCTATTAATATTTTGGCTGTTTGTTTTTTTCTTGATAAATGTATGTGTAAGGAGCTGATTCCGGGGTGGTAGAATTGAGCCCAATGTGCAATGATACTTGCTGAGAAACGTAGATGTATAAACAAAAAGAGGGTTTATTAGGAAATCATAGAACATAAAATCAATAGATGAATATAGAAGGGATCACACTGAACAAACAATAACTTTAACTGAAGGCAAGCTAAGACAATACTAAACTAAACTACGACAAAAGAGAAATATATGGAGGCAGAGAGTATTTGCAGGCAGAGGTTCCTGGGTCTGTAAAGGGTCTTGGCAATGCAGAGCAACAGGCTCTGGGGTTTCTGCAGGATACAGGGGTAGCGGATTCTGCGGGAGGATACCGGGCAGCGGATTCTGCGGGATGCAGGGCAGGCAGGTTCTGAGACTCCTGTAGAAAACCAGACAGCGGATTCTGCGGGATGCAGGTTCTGAGACTTCTGTAGATACAGGCACAGAGGAAGGGAATACTGGTGGAAACAGAACAGTTAGGGTCTAGATGGATAGAGTAACAAGAGGCAGCTCCCTATCAGCTTGGCATGCACCAAGACAATGCAGAAGCATTGTGTCTTGGGAGTGGTTCCTTTTTGTAGAGGGGGAAATCAGAATGCATTAGTCAGCACCTGGTTGCTGGATCAGCCTGGTTGTAGAGGAATTACCAGTCTCCTTACAGGAAACTGGCTTGCTTTTAGGTTTCCTGTGGCGCTGGCATCCAGGTTCCTGACAGAGCCCCCCAACAAGGGACGCACTATGAGCAGACAAGATAGTTGTGGGCGCCTCAGAATCTTCACCATCTGTATGGACAGTTATGGCCTCAGGAACGTCCATAGGGACTCTTAGGAATGGTCCAGGCGTATCTTCTAGATTTGAAGTCACATGGGCAGTGATCTCGGAAGGGTCTTTAGTATCTGAGGAGAGGGGAGATGTTAGTATTGTACCCAGGAGTAGGGGTTTCCTCGGCTTGATCTTCTTAGTGCTGAAGATAGGGGTCTCCACCTTAGCTATCCTATGGGGACAACTGGTTCGTTCGGTTACATAGTTACATAGTTACATAGTTATATAGGCTGAAAAAAGACATGCGTCCATCGGTTCCGTAACTAGATCCTGTTTAGGGTAAGAAGCAGAGGTATTAAGAAGTGGGGGTAACATGTAGTCACGAGTGTTCTGTAATCGGTTTTGCAAAGATTCTATGATCAACTGTTGTCCGCTCACAGTCTGAACCACCTTAGTAACTTGTTCGGTAAGTATTGCTATGGCGGATATGACACCAGGTATGGCATCTGTCATAGCACAGGCCGAAGTTTCTTCAGTGGGCCCCATGGTAACAGTTATGACCTTAGCAATTGACCTTGTCTCGGTATTACCCAACTCAGCTGGTAAGTCCACAGTAGCTGGTGTATTGTTCGGCACTTTGCCATCAGTCGGTGGTACCTCCAGAGCAGAGACGTGAGCTGATGACACTTCAGTGACAGGCACGTTGACTGGTGGCACCTCAGCAACTGGTTCTCTAGCAGCAGGCACTTTGGCATAACCAGAAACTTCGTCAGCGGGTGATGTGGCAGCGAACACTTCAGCAGGAACTAAAGTATCGGCAACTGGCTCTTTGGCTTGAAACGAAGCTCTGGCAGCGGGCACTGCTATCTTGACGAGTGTCTCCAGTTGAAGTCTATGACGGAATGGAGATGTTGTTCCGCCTGCGGGTGTGCTCAATCTGCGTGACCCCGTCGCTTACCGCTGGCCCGACTACCGAGTGGCGCGCACTCGGCGTCTCGTGCGGCCTGGCGTGACCCCGGGAAGGGGTTAGCGGGCGGTGGAGGGGACCCCTGCCTAGAACCAGCCCGACCACTGAGCCATACGGCACTCAGCGTCCCGAGCAGCTGGTTCACTGACCTTGTGGGTGTGAGACGTTCGTGGAAATCGGATCTGCCAGCCGCGGAGGAATCTTCGGATCTTATGTGGGAAACGTTTCGGATCCTCTCTTGCGGGAAACGTTTCCAATCCAGGTGCGGGTGAATCTTCGGATCTCCGGTGGAGGACTTTTCGGATCGGGGACAGATGAATCTTCGGATCTTGCGGGATGGGCGAGGGATTCGGATCTTACCGCAATCCCTCGCAACACCGAAGCGCGGTACACGGCCGCGCCCTTCGGATCGGATCTCTCGATCTGGGAACCGAATCACCTTCCGCTGCGCCTCTGCCCTGATGCTCGATGCAGGCACAGAGCGCTCGGTTCGGTTCGGATCTGGGACACCGCACCCTGAGACCTCGAGGGATTCTCAGAACGAAAAGTACGGCGGAAAAATAACCACATCAGTCGAGGCTGGATGCACTGGTAAATCTGGCTTTATTATTTACAGTTCAAGCATTTATCACTTTCCACAAAATTACAATACAATGGGACTCCTTGCCCGCCCTCCCGGGACCCATTGGCCATTACGATTCAGGGAGTCGCCAATTCGGACCGGATGGTCCGAATTGGCCATTTTACGATTCGAACCGGATGGTTCGAATCGGCCATTTTCCGAATCGAAGATTCTGAACTGCGCCACAAGGTGATCGGAAAATGGCGGCGAGCAAGGCAGACAAAGGGAAAATACATTACGCAATAAACCAACGGGGACACTTTATTACACCACACAATAATCACATCTAAATAAAAGTACTTGCAAAACTGGGTGCGTGCCACCGCACCTAAGTGTCCATAGCCACCACTGTCACTGCACCGCCCCTGGCTGAGGGTGCTGGGCCATTCCGTGACAAAGTCGTTCTGTAGATGGAGTCCCAGGACCTCTCGGCTTAACCTCTGGAATGTGCATAGAGGGAACCGGGTCGTGGGTACTGGAATCAGGAGCTTGGGGACCTTGATAGAAATGGTTAGTCATAGTTGCCAATGCTGTACCATAGATAGGTGAGGAGGGTGTATGTTCTCTGTCAGTGAATTCGTCAGATAAGGAGCGGTCAGAAGGTACAAAATCCTCTTTTGGATCTCTGTGGGGAATAGTTGGGGTGGTTCCGAGGAGGCCATTACGTTGTCCAGGACCACCAGTAGAATGTCGTGCGACTTGCAGCGGCATGTCCATGGAGTCTACAGAGTCCCAGCCTTCTGAACCAGTGTCATAAGCAGTATGTATAGATGGAGGTGGTTCTTTACCATGGTGGCTGAAGGTGAGGGGAGTTGTACTAGTAGCCATAATCACGTTCTTGGGTTGACAATTTTTGTTCCTGGCCTCTAAGGCATTTTCAAATATGATTAAGTCTTTCTTACGGACCACGGTTCCGTTTGAGGAGAGGGCACAGTCTGGGGGTACAGGCTTTGATAATAAACTGACCTGATATGGAACGGTGGTTGGATTCCAGGGTTGCTGGCTGTGCGTGAGGGTGCTGTTACAATATACAGGTTCAGTCTCCATAGGTGAATCACATGTCCTGGGGACTGAGAGTTCATATTCCATGGGTTCATAGGGTACAGGCGTTGACATCTGTGATCTGGTGGATCTTGACGGAGATGCGGGCAAAGACAGAGAAGATGGCATAGGGGTAGAAGGTTCTCTATACATGGAATCAGAGAAATTTGCAGGTTTATGAAATGGGGTGGATTTCTTAGGACCGGGTTTGGCTGTAGGAGTAGCTTTAGACTTAGATGCCCGGGTCCTCTTAGGTGGTCTTGAGGGGCAGAGTGGGAGATAATGGCCTGGTGCCCCGCAATAGATACAGAGGTTGGCAGTCTCCTGGCACGTTCTGTTGGGGATAAAGGACCATGGGTTACCTTGTTAGTAGGAATGTTGTCTTTCGTGGAAGGATTCCATAGTCTGTGAAGCTGCAGATTAGGATTTGAATCAGGTGTGTCAGGAACTCCTGAAGGGCCTTCTGGATTAACCCCGTGATGGTTTGTATCATTGCGGGCTCAATTAGTGTAGGCTTCTGCATTCTGTAAGGAGCTGGTTCCGGGGTGGTAGAATTGAGCCCAATGTGCAATGATACTTGCTGAGAAACGTAGATGTATAAACGAAAAGAGGGTTTATTAGGAAATCATAGAACATAAAATCAATAGATGAATATAGAAGGGATCACACTGAACAAACAATAACTTTAACTGAAGGCAAGCTAAGACAATACTAAACTAAACTAAACTAAACTACGACAAAAGAGAAATATATGGAGGCGGAGTGTATTTGCAGGCAGAGGTTCCTGGGTCTGTAAAGGGTCTTGGCAATGCAGAGCAACGGGCTCTGGGGTTTCTGCAGGATACAGGGGTAGCGGATTCTGCGGGAGGATACCGGGCAGCGGATTCTGCGGGATGCAGGGCAGGCAGGTTCTGAGACTCCTGTAGAAAACCAGACAGCGGATTCTGCGGGATGCAGGGCAGGCAGGTTCTGAGATTTCTGTAGATACAGGCAGCGGATTCTGCGGGATGCAGGGCAGGCAGGTTCTGAGATTTCTGTAGATACAGGCGGCGGATTCTGCGGGATGCAGGGCAGGCAGGTTCTGAGACTTCCGTAGATACAGGCGGCGGATTCTGCGGGATGCAGGGCAGGCAGATTCTGAGATTTCTGTAGATACAGGCGGCTGATTCTGCGGGATGCAGGGCAGGCAGGTTCTGAGATTTCTGTAGATACAGGCGGCGGATTCTGTGGGATGCAGGGCAGGCAGGTTCTGAGATTTCTGTAGATACAGGCGGCGGATTCTGCGGGATGCAGGGCAGGCAGGTTCTGAGATTTCTGTAGATACAGGCGGCGGATTCTGCGGGATGCAGGGCAGGCAGGTTCTGAGACTTCTGTAGATACAGGCATAGAGGAAGGGAATACTGGTGGAAACAGAGCAGTTAGGGTCTAGATGGATAGAGTAACAAGAGGCAGCTCCCTATCAGCTTGGCATGCACCAAGACAATGCAGAAGCATTGTGTCTTGGGAGTGGTTCCTTTTTGTAGAGGGGGAAATCAGGATGCATTAGTCAGCACCTGGTTGCTGGATCAGCCTGGTTGTAGAGGAATTACCAGTCTCCTTACAGGAAACTGGCTTGCTTTTAGGTTTCCTGCGGCGCTGGCGTCCAGGTTCCTGACAGTATGCTCTGCTTTGTTAAACCCATGCTCTCATATGGCCGCCCTCCCCTCACCATATGGTAAAAATACCTGCCTTATACAGCCCACGTGCTCTAATTCTGCAACCTCTTTATTCAACAGCCCGACCACAAGCTTACATCTCCCTCAGCCACAGCGCCTGCTTCTTGACTCTGCTGTCCCACCCACCCTCACCATCCACCAGTGACATGTGGTGAGGTGAGTGGCTGGTGAGGCACTGGCTAGTATCAGAGCCAGATATACACAGGGTTACACAGTCGCAATTTACGCATTTGATTATCGTTATATAGGAGAATAGAGTTTCACTACTTATAAGGTAAAGTTCACATTTTTTTTTACACAGTTCTAAGAGCATGCACTTACAATACTGACTAATAGATGGCGCTATTACACACATGCTGATTGCTGAGCTCTGCCTGCCCCCCCTTGACTAACGAGGACAGTCACATGAATGTCCTGCGTCAATCAATCCATGGGGAGCTCTGCCTCCCATGGGGGGGGCGTTTTTTAAAAAAAAAAGAAGTGCTTGAGACCAATGGAGCTTTCCCATTGGCTCAAGCTTTCAATTGCTCAGTGTCTCTGGAGGCACTGAAGAGCGTAGAACCAGGAAGCAAAGCCAGCTTAAGCTACGCAATTAGTGTAGCATTCAGCTGCGCCAATTGCGTAGGCTAGGCTGGCTCAGTGCTGCCCCTGCTGTCTGTGTAGTGAATCTCACACACAGACACAGCAGCCGACAAACTGAAAGTGCAGGGAAAAAAAAAGCGGAGGACAGAGAAGCAGCGAGGGAGCATGGAGATGTGAGTATGAGAAAATTTTTCAAAAAATAACATTTTATTTACAGTTTAAATATACACACATGTCATTACAGCACAATGAGCACATTAATTTATTGGAATGGCAGGGGAGGCTCTGCTTCCCCTGCCACCCCTGACTGCATGTCCCTGCCACCCAGTGCTGGTCTGAAATTTGGAGCTTACTTTCCAGCTGCTTCCACTTTGCAAATCACCCTAATTAACCCAAGGTTTCTAGCCCTTCCCATGATATGTTAATCTGCATATGTGTGTTTTGTTTTTAATAGCTTGCATTTTATTACTTTGTATTTCTGGAACAACTGTAACAATTCAATGTTCTTGAACCCATTACATACTTGAAAAGGAGAGAAATATCAATGTATCCTTCCTGGTAAAATCCTTTGCAAATAAAATAAATAAAATTCGAATGCCTTGTCAAGGTTCCCCTACCACCACAACCTACAAATTTCCCGTAGGCCACCAGGCATTATGTCTACCTTGCAGGTTCGATTCTTTGTGCTTCTCTAGAGCCTGTTGAGTGGCAATGGTGGCATCCATTCAGTAGACTCTCCGTCATTGCTGATGAAACAGACATACTGTACATGTATCCTCAAATCATTGTGTCAATTGGTAGAAAAAGCTCTAACACCCTAATAGATATACTGTATGATAAGATGATAAAATGGCCACAAATTGCATTAAATCTTACTTTTTCCACTTTTATCTTCATTTTATCTATCACCAAGCCTTATTACCAGATTCTCTTTTAACGTATAATTATACTTTCACGTTTTCTCACTTCATTTAACGAACATCTTAAGGAACGCATTCTAAAACTCAGGAACGTGTCTTACGTGTTGTCAAATATTCTCCTCACCTCATCGAGCAGCAAATAATTATTATTTTCGCTCCATTGCTGCTTTATTAACTAATTTGGCGTTATTTGCATATCTTTATTTTTTTTTCCTAAGATCAATCAATCTTGGGTTTTTTCTCAGTGTTTTGGGCGGCCTGAATCAGAGACACAATCACAGTATTCAAAATCTGTATTTTGTTCCTATGTCGAGCGAATCGAATCTTCCCGCCTGGAAATATCATTGGTTTGAAAAGTTATGTTATTGTCTTCATTAAAGGGCCAGTACCTCCAAAAAATGAAATGTCCTTAAATGACCTTATTGTGTTTATTTGATGTTGCTGATATCTTACATGCGCTTTGTTTTTCTCTTGTATGTTTAGTTAATAAAATATTTTACTCTAAGGGTTATTCAGAGAGAGCCGAACCTGCCCCGAAATTGCACCGAACGGTGAATTTCCCCTTACGGTGCAATTTCGTGGCCATTCTGCTATTCAGAAACCTGCCAATTTGCCAAATATTGGCGAATTGCCAGTGAATTACGGTGCTGTTCGTCAGCAGTGAAATCCCCCATAGAGAAGGAATGGTTAATCTATTCACAGACACCGAACAGCAGATAAATGTCAGTGAAATGCCCTGCTGTTCAGTGGTTTCATTCGGCAGGTTTATTCAGGCGAATCCCATAGGATTAAATGTTAAAAATATTCCCGTTTTAATTCAATTTCTAATAAACCGTTTATTATTTTAATCTGCAGCAAAAAGTCTCTTTAATAATTTGTTATAGGATTTTTTAAGGCATTTTTAGGTGAAATCTTTTTTTCTGTAGGTGTTCTTTAGTCAGTGTCCTGAGAAGGGACGGCATCAGAAATTTGTGAAGTTCTTGAGAATGGGCAACAGCACTAGTGTCTTGCCCTACGATGGGTCCATGCTCGAGTCTCACAAGGTTTAAGTTGGGTGGTGCCTTTACAGAGGGGGCAGAACCATATGCAAATCAGTCGGCTATGACCCAAAAAGGGCGGCCAGAGCTGAAATACCAAAGCAGCCGCCTCTGTATGAGCGGAGCCATAGCCCCCCGATGATTGGTTTGGCCTTGTTTGGCCTTTTGCCGGAGGGCATAGTGGATACCTCTCTAAGCACCATGAGCAAGGGGTCATCGTCTAGAATACCATACTTTATGGGTGAGCAAAATAAGTGAAGGTCCTGAGAAGGGGCAATGTCACAAGGTATGGAAGGGTCTTGAGAAACAGCATAAGTGTCCCGCCCTATGGTAGGTTCCCGCTCAGGAGAGATCTTTTTTTCTGTAGGTGTTCTTTAGTCAGTGTCCTGAGAAGGGACGACATCAGAAATTTGTGAAGGTCTTGAGAATGGGCAACAGCACTAGTGTCTTGCCCTATGATGGGTCCATGCTCGAGTCTCACAAGGTTTAAGTTGGGTGGTGCCTTTACAGAGGGGGCAGAACCATATGCAAATCAGTCTGCTATGACCCAAAAAGAACGGCCAGAGCTGAAATGCCAAAGCATTCTCCACTGTACAAGAGGAGACATAGCCCCCGATGATTGTTTTGGCCTTGTCAGGAGGACATAGTGGATACCTCTCTAGGCACCTTGAGCAAGGGGTCATCATCTAGATTACTTTGTACACTATGGGTGAGCAAAACATGTGAGGGCCATTAGAAGGGCAGTGTCACAGGTTTGTGAGGTTCCTGAAAATGGGCAACAGCATAGGCGTCCTGCCCTATGGTGGATCCTCGCACAGGTCTCACAAGGTTTTATCTCGATGGTGCCATTACAGAGGAGGCCGAACCATATGCAAATCAGAGGCTATCACCCAGAAAGGGTGGACAAAACTGAAAAGCCAACCTCATATGCAAGAGAGGAATCATAGCCCTGATGACCGTTTTGGCCTTGTTTGGCCTCGTTAGGAGGCCATAGTGGATAACTGTCTAGGCACCATGAGCAAGGGGTCAACGTCTAGATTACCCTGTATGCTATGGTTGAGCAAAATATGGGAGGGCCTTGAGAACGAGCAGTATCACAAGGTTTGTGAGGGTCCTGGGAACGGGCATCGTCACAAGATTTGTAAAGGTTCTGAGAATGGGCAACAGAATAAGAGTCCTGCCCTATGTTGGATCTCGCTCAGGTCTCACAAGGTTTTAGGCCGATGGTTCCATTAGAGGGGAGGTTGAACCAGATGCAAATCAGTCGGCTATCACCAAAAAGTGTGGCCAGAGCTGAAAAGCCAAGGAAGCCTCCGCTGCAAGCTTTAGAAATAGCTATTCATTTATTTACACGCCGAATGAAGTCCAAACCGCGCGCTTCTCCTCCATGACTGATTGTGTACCGGTATATATCTAGAGGGATGTTTCAGAACACGTCCGGACTTTGGTTCTATCAGAAGAAGGAGATTAGATTCCTTGGCAGCGTGGAGGAGCTAGGGGCCCAATACATGCAATTTGTAATGACAGCAGCCACTTAGACCGGTCGCCGGCTGCCCGTATCTTCTCACAGGAGAGACTTATCTCTAATAAAGCCAAATAATTGTTTTATTACTGAAAAATCCTGCTGTAAGAGGCGCTGAGTTCTTTTCTTTTAAGGACGCAATCAGCCTTTATTTCTCTCTCTATATATATATAATGCGGGAGTCCTCCTCGTCCACCTGTCGTCCAAAACCAGGCAAATAGAGAATCGGCCTCGGACCGGTGACACAGTCTCGCTTGTTCGCTCTCAGGCTTGAATTAGTAGACGTGTTCGCAGCAGCTCCTGCATTGATTTGGAACCAAAACAAGCGCCGACACGACAGGAAGAGCGAGGCGAGCTGCGCCCGCACGCCAGTCTGCAGATGCCCAGTGATGCCGATCAGCCAAGAGCGCTTAGATATTGGAAACAAAGTATTTCACAGCACTGAGTGTGTAATGAAAAGTCACGAGCGTTCGAGGCAGGCGTCTAGTCCTCAAAAAATAAGCGTGGGCACTCTCCAAGGCTCCTGCTCCTCAATTAACCAGTGACGTGCCGCACTTAACCCACAAGCCCACACTCCAATCTGATATCAGTGTTTATTTGCAATGATACGCTGAGTTTTACGGCGTCGTGATAATAAAATGTAATAAATATCATATATTTCTGGTGCCTTAATAAGGAAACCTGTGATTGGAACCTAATAAAAGCTTCCTAGTGTCGGCCAAAATGGACCTCCGCTCCCCTGGAAAAACAGTGGAGAAACGGCGTTCCCAGGCGTCCCAGCTCGACGTGACACCTATTTCTTGAAAATCTTGTTTCTTCAGTAGTTGATTTCAGTTTTGCTTTTTATGCGGTTTTAACGAATGACGTAAATTATAATTAAACAGCAATTATTAAATTGTAAATTCGTTTATTATTATTATAATCTTTTTCCAGTAAATTATATTATTATTATTCTTTATTTATAAAGCACCAGCATATTCCGCAGCGCTGTACAATAAGCACAGTATAGACAGGGTTACAATACATTGAACAACATTTGACAAACAGTACAGGAGGAGATGAGGGCCCTATTCCCGTAGGAACTCACAATCTGGGAGGGTTGGGGTTGGAAACAGGAGGAGAGGACTGTAAGGTGAGAGTGATTGATGGTTGCGTCAGTGAGTTGGGTGGTAGGCTTCCCTAAATAGGAATGTTTTCAGGGAGCGTTTGAAGGAAGAGAAGTTAGGGGAAAGTCTGACAGTACGAGGAGAGCGTTCCAGAGAGTGGGGGCTGCGCGTGAGAAATCCTGCAGTCTATCATGGGAAGAGGTGATGCGGGGAGAAGCTAGGCGCAGGTCACTGTTTGACCTTAGGGAGCGGGCTGGGGTGTATTTGGTGATTAGTGAGGACAGGTAGTGGGGCGCTGAGTTAGTGAGGGTTTTGTAGGTAAGGATAAGGATTTTGAACTTAATTCTGCAGTGGATGAGGAGCCAGTGAAGGGACTCGCAGAGGGGAGCGGCAGAGACAGAGCGGCGGGTGAGGTGGATGGGGAGCCAGTGGAGGGACTTGCAGAAGGGAGCGGCAGAGACAGAGCGGCGGGTGAGGTGGATGGGGAGCCAGTCAAGGGACTCGCAGAGGGGAGCGGCAGAGACAGAGCGGTGGTGAGGTGGATGGGGAGCCAGTGGAGGGACTTGCAGAAGGGAGCGGCAGAGACAGAGCGGCGGGTGAGGTGGATGAGGAGCCAGTGGAGGGACTTGCAGAAGGGAGCGGCAGAGACAGAGCGGCGGGTGAGGTGGATGGGGAGCCAGTGAAGGGACTCGCAGAGGGGAGCGGCAAAGACAGAGCGGCGGGTGAGGTGGATGGGGAGCCAGTGAAGGGACTCGCAGAGGGGAGCGACAGAGACAGAGCGGTGGGTGAGGTGGATGGGGAGCCAGTGGAGGGACTTGCAGAAGGGAGCGGCAGAGACAGAGCGGCGGGTGAGGTGGATGAGGAGCCAGTGAAGGGACTCGCAGAGGGGAGTGGCAAAGACAGAGCGGCGGGGAGGTGGATGGGGAGCCAGTGAAGGGACTCGCAGAGGGGAGCGGCAGAGGCAGAGCGGCGGGTGAGGTGGATGGGGAGCCAGTCAAGGGACTCGCAGAGGGTAGCGGCAGAGACAGAGCGGTGGGTGAGGTGGATAGGGAGCCAGTGGAGGGACTTGCAGAGGGGAGCGGCAGAGACAGAGCGGCGGGTGAGGTGGATGAGCCTGGCGGAGGCGTTCAGGATGGATTGTAGGGGGGAGAGGCGGGACAGAGGGAGGCCAGATAAGAGACTATTGCAATAGTCGAGTCGGGAGATTACCAGGGCGTGTATGAGTTCTTTTGTGGTGACAGCGGTAAGAAATGCCTGAATTCTGGAAATATTACGCAGTTGGTATCGGCAGGAGGAGGAAAGAGACTTGATGTGGGGGATGAAGGAAAGAGCAGAGTCAAATGTAACTCCAAGACAGCGAACCTGGTTTGATGGGGAGATGGTGATACCCTCCACCGTGATAGAGAAGTCAGGAGGTGGGGAGGCATTTGAGGGAGGAATAAGTAGGAGCTCAGTCTTTGACATGTTGATCTTTAGGTGGTGGGAGGCCATCCAGGAGGAGATGCCAGATAAACAGTCACTGACTTTGGAAAGGACAGGGGGAGAGAGATCAGGGGTAGAGAGGTAGATCTGAGTGTCTTTTCCTTCCGTTTTTGGTTCTATTACACAAAAATGAATAAAACATAAGAAAAAAGTTGTCCTTTGCGCTCACCACTGTAGCTCCATGCGAAACAAAACACAACCTACAGTGGTGAGGCTCAGCGCAAAGGACAACCTTTTTTCTTGTTATGTTTTATACATGAAGCAGGCTGGATACTTCTGGTCTACGCAGCTGACCAGTTAGGGAACAGGCACAAAACCAATTTTTTTGAACGTATATATATATTTTGTTGTATTCCGAGCTTTTTCTGCTGCTTCTTTCCATGTTTTTCTTTTTAATCCCATTGTGGAATTGTTCCTGGTGAGGATATAAATGTAAACCCACCAGTCTCTCTCATGACTGAGAAAATGCAAGAGCATATGTGGTTGCTTAGAAAACAGCTCTTAGTTTCATTATGTAGGATTAACTTGACCAGAGGTGCCGTGACGTGACGAGTGGGCTTACACTTTAATGGCTGTTCAAGTAAACCAAAATCTCTGATTGTGTTTTGTTTCACATGGAGCTACAGTGGTGAGCGCAAAAGACAACCTTTTTCTTGTTACCTGAAATAATTGCATTGTTTCTGCTGTACTAGTCCCACTCCTAACCCTAACCCTAGCTCTAACGCTTACCCTGATACAAACATAAACAGTAACTGTAACCCTATTAGTTACAAAGCCAATATGTCTATGAGTAACTTTAATACTAACAATAACCCAACCCTAACCATAACTCAAACCCTAATACAAACCTAGAGAAATGTAATCCTAGCAGTAACCCTAACACAAACAAAACCAGTAACTCTAACAGTAACCCTAACACAAACAAAACCAGTAACTCTAACAGTAACCCTAACACAAACAAAACCAGTAACCCTAACAGTAACCCTAACACAAGCAAAACCAGTAACTCTAACAGTAACCCTAACACAAACAAAACCAGTAACTAACAGTAACCCTAACACAAACAAAACCAGTAACTAACAGTAACCCTAACACAAACAAAACCAGTAACTAACAGTAACCCTAACACAAAAAACACAGTAACTCTAACAGTAACCCGAACACAAACAAAACCAGTAACTCTAACAGTAACCCTAACACAAACAAAACCAGTAACTCTAACAGTAACCCTAACACAAACAAAACCAGTAACTAACAGTAACCTAACACAAAAAACACAGTAACTCTAACAGTAACCCTAACACAAACAAAACCAGTAACTCTAACAGTAACCCTAACACAAACAAAACCAGTAACTCTAACAGTAACCCTAACACAAACAAAACCAGTAACTAACAGTAACCCTAACACAAAAAAACACAGTAACTCTAACAGTAACCCTAACACAAACAAAACCAGTAACCCTAAGAGTAACCCTAACACAAAAAAACACAGTAACTCTAACAGTCACCCTAACACAAACAAAATCAGTAACTCTAACACTAACCCTATAACAAACAAAACCAGTAACTATAACAGTAACCCTAACACAAACAAAACCAGTAACTATAACAGTAACCCTAACACAAACAAAACCAGTAACCCTAAGAGTAACCCTAACACAAACAAAACCAGTAACTCTAACAGTAACCCGAACACAAACAAAACCAGTAACTATAACAGTAACCCTAACACAAACAAAACCAGTAACTCTAACAGTAACCCTAACACAAACAAAACCAGTAACTCTAACAGTAACCCTAACACAAACAAAAACAGTAACTATAACAGTAACCCTAACACAAACAAAACCAGTAACCCTAACAGTAACCCTAACACAAACAAAACCAATAACCCTAACAGTAACCCTGACATAAACAAAACCAGTAACCCTAACAGTAACCCTAACACAAACAAAACCAATAACCCTAACAGTAACCCTAACAGTAACCCTAACACAAACAAAACCAGTAACTCTAACAGTAACCCTAACACAAACAAAACCAGTAACTCTAACAGTAACCCTAACACAAACAAAACCAGTAACTATAACAGTAACCCTAACACAAACAAAACCAGTAACTCTAACAGTAACCCTAACACAAACAAAACCAGTAACTATAACAGTAACCCTAACACAAACAAAACCAGTAACCCTAACAGTAACCCTAACACAAACAAAACCAATAACCCTAACAGTAACCCTAACAGTAACCCTAACACAAACAAAGCCAGTAACTCTAACAGTAACCCTAACACAAACAAAACCAGTAACTCTAACAGTAACCCTAACACAAACAAAACCAATAACCCTAACAGTAACCCTAACACAAACAAAACCAATAACCCTAACAGTAACCCTAACACAAACAAAACCAGTAACCCTAACAGTAACCCTAACACAAACAAAACCAGTAACTATAACAGTAACCCTAACACAAACAAAACCAGTAACTCTAACAGTAACCCTAACACAAACAAAACCAGTAACTATAACAGTAACCCTAACACAAACAAAACCAGTAACTCTAACAGTAACCCTAACACAAACAAAACACAGTAACTCTAACAGTAACCCTAACACAAACAAAACCCGTAACCCTAACAGTAACCTTAACACAAACAAAAACAGTAACCCTAACAGTAACCCTAACACAAACAAAACCAGTAACTATAACAGTAACCCTAACACAAACAAAACCAGTAACCCTAACAGTAACCCTGACACAAACAAAACCCGTAACCCTAACAGTAACCTTAACACAAACAAAACCAGTAACCCTAACAGTAACCCTAACACAAACAAAACCAGTAACCCGAACAGTAACCCTAACAGTAACCCTGACACAAACAAAACCCGTAACCCTAACAGTAACCCTAACACAAACAAAACCTGTAACCCTTACAGTAACCCTAACACAAACAAACCCAGTAACCCTACCAGTAACCCTAACACAAACAAAACCAGTAACCCTAACACAAACAAAACCAGTAACCCTAACACAAACAAAACCAGTAACCCTAACAGTAACTCTAACAGTAACCCTAACACAAACAAAACCAGTAACCCTAACAGTAACCCTAACACAAACAAAACCAGTAACTCTAACAGTAACCCTAACACAAACAAAACCAGTAACTCTAACAGTAACCCTAACACAAACAAAACCAGTAACTCTAACAGTAACCCTAACACAAACAAAACCAGTAACTAACAGTAACCCTAACACAAACAAAACCAGTAACTCTAACAGTAACCCTAACACAAACAAAACCAGTAACTAACAGTAACCCTAACACAAACAAAACCTGTAACTCTAACAGTAACCCTAACACAAACAAAACCAGTAACTCTAACAGTAACCCTAACACAAGCAAAACCAGTAACTAACAGTAACCCTAACACAAACAAAACCAGTAACTCTAACAGTAACCTTATAACAAACAAAGCCAGTAACCCTAACAGTAACCCCAACACAAACAAAACCAGTAACCCTTACAGTAACCCTAACAGCAACCCTAACACAAATAAAACCAGTAACCCTAACAGTATCCCAACCCTAGATATAGCTCTAACCCAAAATCTAATACTATTGTTAACCCTAACGAACATTTGGGAGGTGTAGGGGGGGATAGGGGATAGTATCAAAGGGGGGAAAGATGCAGGAGGTAAAGAGTGAGGTTTAAAGGGGTAGGGGTTTAAATGCAGGTATAGAGGGGGTATATGGGCTAAAATACATGTGCATAATACATTTCAGACATTTTCTGAAAATATAATTTTTTTTCCTAAATTTCAGATCGATCCGAATTGGCAAATTGCAAAATGAAAAAATTTGGGTTTCCGAAAGTTGCCGGAATTAAACAAACTGACATTTCGGGCCGGGCACCCGCCTATGTATGTGGGGTTTCATATTTGTTTTCCAAGATTTTTCTGTACAAAATGATATATATATAAATGTATTTTTTGTCATGAAGGGGTTAAAACATTAAGGTTGCGTTTCTTATGCATCATGGGCTCCCTTCTTCAGCCGATAGCACCAAAGTAACTGCAGAAGAGATCAGAAACCAAAACCCCCTGATGGAAATTGTAGCTAACTTTGCCCAGTGCGACCGACGCTCACCAGATCAACTCATCTCTCTGCGAAGGGAAAACCACCCCAAAAACAGGGCCATTATGCTTCTCCTTCCATGTAAGAAAATGTCATTATGCTATGAGACTTGTTATATGAATGCGCTAGAATTTCTACATGGTGTGATTTGGGCTTCCCCAAGGCATTTCTTATAAGATAGTGAAGCAAATTAATGATAATGATAATAAATGTCTCTCGGCCACTCAGAATGATCCATGAACTGCAGGGTTTTATCCATAATGACTTCCGGTGCGCCCCTCAGGAGTCCAATTCTTACAGTTAATTTGTATGTTTGGTTATGTTTGCTGCCTGCACATACATAGCAATTATAATTAATAATAAATGGGAATTATCTCATTCATATGATTTATTACATAATAATAAAAAATAATATATATATTTATATACAAACTGACTTTTCTTAAAAATGGGAGCTTTTCACTGGTAGAACAAGAAGCTGATCGCTTGACGTGAACTGGTGGAAATAATGGATTTAACAATTTTTGCAACTTTGATAATAAACTGTATCATCAATATACTACGGAAGCCCGGAGCGGCCCTGTATGTTTCATTGTTTTATCCCACTCGTTTTCTCGAGATAGCAACTTTCAATTTTTTTCTCTGATGTGGCCAAAAATGACAGCTCTTGTGGTTTTTCAAAGCATTTTTAAGGAATAAAGTTTGGCTGAAGTCTAATTCTTTCATAAAAATGTGGCTCCATCTGAAAATTTTAGATTGCTCCTGAATTACAGTATTTTTTTAAGGTTAGGACTAAAATTTAAAATTAGGATTAAGGTTAGAAATTAGTGTTAGGACTTTGGTTAATATTAGAGTTAGAGTTAGAAATTAGGATTAGGGCTTGGGTTAATGTTAGGGATAGGGATAGGATTATAAATTAGGATTAGGGCTATGGTTAGGGTTAAAATTAATGTTAGGGCTAGAAATTAGGATTTATTTAGGGCTAGGGTTAGAAATTAGGGTTAGGGCTAGGATTAGATATTAGGATTAGGGTTAGGGCTACGTTTAGGGCTAATGTTAATGTTAAAATTAGGATAAAGGTTAGGGCTAGAGTTAGAAATTAGGGTTAGGATGTGAGTTAATTTTAGGGTTAGGGCAAGGGTTAGAAACAAGGATTAGGGTTTAGGTTAATGTTAGGGTTAGGGCTAGGGTTATAAATTAAGATTAAGGTTTGGGTTAATGTTAGGGTTAGAGCTTGGATTGAATTTTAGGATTATGGGGCTACAGTTATTGTTAGGGTTAGAAATTAGAAATAGGATCAGGGCTAAGGTTAATGTTAGGGTTAGGGATGGGGTTATAAATTAGGATTAGGGTTTAGGTTAATATTAGGGTTTTAAATTATAATTAGGATCAGGCATAGGTTAATGTTAGGGTTAGGGCTAGGATTAGAAATTAGGATTAGGGTGTAGTTTAATGTTAGGGCTAGAATTAGAAATTAGGATTAGGGTTAGGACTACAGTTAATGTTAGGGTTAGAAATTAGAATTTGGGTCAGGGCTAAAGTAAATGTTATAGTTAAGGCGAGAGTTAGAAATTAGGATTAGGGTTTGGTTAATGTTAGGGCTAGGGTTAAAAATTAGGATTAGGGTTTGGTTAATGTTAGGGTTAGGGCTAGGATTAGAAATTAGGATTAGGGATGTAGGTTAATGTTATGGTTAGAAATTAGAATTAGGGCTAAGGTTAGGGATATAAATAAGGGTAATGGCTAGGGACAGAAATTTCTAACATTAACCATAACCGTAATCCTAACCCTAACCCTAATAAAAGCACTGTAATTCTGCAACAAGCTAAAATTATGTAAATATTTATGAAATAATTCAACAACAGCCGAATCTTGTTTCTGAAAAACACTTTGAAAAAGGTCAGGAGGCGACGATTTTCACCACATCCAAAAAAAGCAGCTGAAGGTTGTTATCTCAGGATAACAAGTGAAAAGAAGAGAAAAACCTGGCCGCTCCAGGCTCCCATAATATATACTATATATTGATATATATTTTACCAATTTATAATATTTTACAAACTCTTTGCCAATGATCACGATTCCAACTTTTAATGACAAGACCCTAAAGACATGAAAAGAGAGAGAGTTTTGAAGGGAAGGCTGGAGATCCTTTATTTTAAAAATGTAAAGCTGGACATCAGTAAAGCGCAGGATATCAATAAAGCGCAGGATATCAATAAAGTGCAGGATATCAATAAAGTGCAGGCTATTTAGATATACCAGAAATATTTAATGTACATTTTTAAAAAAGAATATATTATACAATGCTACAAAATATAGAACCCCCCCCCCCCCCCACAAAAGGGAGCTCCTTGTGACTCCTGACCAGATTCTACGATTCGCCGTTAGCGGCCCAGGCACACGTTGGATTTAAATTTAATCATCAGGAAACGCTCGATATTCATGAAAAATCTGATAAAGAATAATTTCCCAGCTTCTCAAATTGCACCTTTTTGATCTTGGGGATCAGCAAATGTATTCAGACGTAAATTAGGCGATATTAATCAAAAATAATGAAATGTGTCAACGTGAATAAGCTGCCGTCTCCTCAACGTATTATTTATTTATGGAAAATTAGAAAACACGCGTTTAGGAGGTAATGACAACCACGGGCGTCGCTCTATGTAATCCTTTCCTTTCCGAAAAAGCAGGTGAAAGCTGTGAGCACACTTGTGCTCTTATCTTCAGGGTCGTGTGTGAGCTCAAAATGTAAACCCTGCGCTCATCAGCTCAATAAACCTCTTCACTACTGTGGTTTTCCATAATACCACCACTGGCAGGAACCAACAGGTTTTATGGAAAACCCACTCTACAATACCCATTAGCCCTCTACTCATCATGCTCACACACACCAACACATACAAACAGACACACACAGAGTTTGTTGTGCTGTCACATCCTACAGTGCATTTACAGACTGTATGCATTCTATGACAGCCAAAGTGCTCCCTCTGTTGGTCAATCCTGGAACTCCAGTAAGCCACTGTACATCAGCTGCTATGTCTGATGTACTGTAATATTCGGGACATTTTCTGAAGCCGTTTTTCAAACAAATTTAGTTTTCAATAAATGATATTTGCGTCCAATCTTCCAGAATACATTCAGATCACTTTAACTCGATCTTGGGCACCGGTTGGGGCCTTTGAAGATTGAGTTAACTCGATCATGGTAGTGAAGGGGTTAATTGTAACAGTAATTTCACCAACCTGGCGTTTTAACGGTTGGTGAAACCAGATGCCTTGCAATCGGCTACTTTTTCCATCTCTGTTGCATAAGTCGTCAGAATCAGCGGAGCTTTGATTTGCTTTGGCTTGAAATCGTGTCGACGCCAAACAAGCGCAACTCGTCTGCTGCTCAAGTCTAGCGAACAGACGCCTTATTTTCTCATTAGCAGTCATAAATAATGAAATCCCGTCTTCTTTCCCCAGTTCAGGTCACGCCGTGCCATTTATCCGGCATTTTCCCGTATGCCGTTCGTTCGTTGAATTATGGATACAAGATCGGCCGCGCATACGTTGAACAATGTTAACCGGGTTCAGACGATTCCAAAGGCCGTTCACGGAGCCTGGGCAAGAAAATGCAAGTTTCGGGCTGTAAACATCAAGGATTGAAGAGGAGCTCGGAGGCTTTATAAAGCTGTTAGTGTCTGATTAATGCGCTCCTTCAGCTGGTAATCAGAGAAGGAGGGAGAGGCTGACAAAGAGCTATTCCGCTCGCGGGGCTTTGTCGGGACATTGCTCAGCTATCCTAATAGACGAGTTGGCTGGCTGTCAAGTTGATGTTTTGCTGTAACACTGACCTGTACATTACAACCGTTTATTTAATTTTACGTATCCTTAAGCCAAACCTACGGTATGCATTCGGCTACAGCTGAAAATACGTTCAGCAGAACTTAACATTTCTGTCAAAAATATAAATACAAAGAAGCGGTGAACGTCTTGTAATTCTATGGAGCGCCGAACGTCACGTGGAACTGACTCTGATGGCTCCAACCCTAAGACCAGCAGAGCATCATGGTGGAGATAAAGCCTTAGGCTAGCATTAATACAAACAGACAAATGATGGGAGATATAGGTATGACCCTCACCTACACTCCATGTCGCAAACCCATCTCAAGTGTTGACACGCTGCCGGGACATTATGGAATATTGCATTGGTCTCAGCAGAAAAATGGAAGGTCTACATAATCAAAAATCAAAAATGTCTCCATTCCTGTGATAATTTATAATGAAAATTACATTTTATTCCTTCTATCAACTAGTAGAATAATGGTGATGTCACTGCTCTTCCACCATGGGGACGCCGGTTCAAATCCAGGTCAGATCACCTTTAGAGCCTTTGGGCAAAACACATAACGATACACACTTGACTATCAAACAATGTCAGCTGGATGTTATACTCTAAAATTTTGAGATGCAAATTTGAATCCTGGTCAACGGTCCTCTCCATCAAATGTCCTTGGCCAAGACACTTAACAATGCATACTATGTATTTTTAAGTGTCTTGCCCAAGGAGACGTTGGTCCGAGTCCCGGTTGGAGCACCTCTACAACAAGACACCTATAAAGGACTACCACACACAATGTTGTCTACAACTGTAAAAAAAGCAGGTTTGAAACCAGGTCAAAACATCTCACCAGCAAATCTCTCCTCTACAACCACAGAGATTGAACCCTTGTCAGAGCACCTCTAATGCAAGTGTCTTTGAGCAACGCACCTAATGATATACGTATACTTGACAACCACACAATGTTGGTTGGATAATGTGGCTGCAGCTGTTTAGAAGAAGGTTCAAAACCTGCTCAGAACATCTCTCCAGCAAATCGCTCCTTCACAACCATGGAAAAGTAGGTTCAACCTCAGCAGGACATCTCTTCTCTACATCTGTGGAGGCGTTGCTTCGAATCCCGGTCGGAGCAGCTCAATGTAAGTGCCCTTGGACAAGACACCTACCACACACAATGTCGACTCGATGGAGTGGTCTGCAACTGTGGACCTGGTCAGAACACCTCACCAGGAAATCTCTCCTTTACATGAAGAAGGAAGTTCAGCCTCAGCAGCAGATCTCTGCTCTACAACGATGCAGAAGCAGGTTCAACCACAGCAGAACATCTCTACTCTACAAGTGTGGAATGCAGGTTCGCATCCTGGTGGGAATTGTGTCACAATCTGTTTACTGCAAGAGGCAGCTTGGTGGGGGATTGAGTGAGCCTGCCAATTTTGTCCCCTTTCCCTCCATGTCTCAATGTCTCCATGTCCCCCATTCCAATATACTGTAAATTGCAAGTTCCTTCGGGAGCAGATTCCTCTGATTTTACTGTAGCAGTTATTCAGAGAGAGCAGATCTGGCCCGAAATGTCACCGAACAGTGTATTTCTCCATACAGTGACATTTCGGGCCATCCGGCTATTCAGAGAACAGGCAGTTTGCAATATTTTGGCGAACTGCCAGCAAGTACGGTGCCTGTTCGACAGCAGTGAAATGCCCCATAGAGAAGCAATGGTTAATCTATTCATAGACACCGAACAGCAGAGAAATGTCAGTGAAATGCCCTGCTGTTCGGTGGTTTCATTCGACAGGTTTTTTCAGGCGAATCCCATAGATTTCAATGTTAAAAATATTCCTGTTTTTAATTCAATATCTAATAAACCGTTTATTATTTTATTCTGCAGCAAAAAGTCTCTTTATTTATTGATTTCTTTAGGATCTTTTAGGCATTTTTCGGGATATTTTTGGCAATTTCCCCCCGTTTTTTTAAGAAGTTTCTTTTTTCTGTAACAGATATTTTTATTATCATTCATAGGATCTTATATGTTAATTTCAGGCATTTTCATTAAGTAGTTTATTTACAAACAGCGTTTCAATTTTGACACTTTCAAGCGTGTTGTTTTTGTTTTTTTACCCCATTCGTCAGCTTGTCGGTTTTTTCCAGTGGTTGGTCTGCACTGTGATCGCCGGCTCGTTTGGTTTTTCCGGCATGTTCGGTGTGTTTTTTGCAGCTGTTCCGGCGGGTGTTCGGCAGGATTGCAGCAGGTTTGCGGTGGGTTTTCCCTGCACTCTGGGGACCCTGCGATGAATGCTGAATATATCGCAGGGTGGGGAACTTTGATTCCCCAAGGTCCAAGGAAATGCGGGATACAAGAGAGCACCGACATGTCAGTGACATTTTGTTGCTCTCTGTGTTATTTGTCATGTGTTGTTCAAATGTATCATGCCCTGACCACTAGTCTTGTACAGCGCTGCCAGACCTGTTGGCACTATAGCAATAAAGTGTGATAATAATCATAAGATTTATATTTACAAAGAATGGTGCAGCGCCACACAACATGCATCCACCACCAGGGTGCCCAGATAGCCAATCTCAGGATATAGTGGTTTCCCCTATACTATTACACACAATGGAAGAATCAATAACCTGGATCGGCGCAAGTACTGCTCTCTGGGGTCCCGGAATCTCGTATATGTATATATATATAATATAAAAGAGACAATAATAGTGCAACACTGTTATACACAATATAATATAAATGTATGTGGTATATATCCCACTCACAAGTGTAGAGCCGTACACTGGCTCTGAGTGGGTCCAGGCATGCGGGTGATTGTCTTCAACTTCTTAGGTGACCCCCACCTTACAGCAAATTTTCTGTCCGAAGTTTAAACTTTGGACAGAAAATTTGCTGTAAGGTGGGGGTCACCTAAGAAGTTGAAGACAATCACCCGCATGCCTGGACCCACTCAGAGCCAGTGTACGGCTCTACACTTGTGAGTGGGATATATACCACATACATTTATATTATATTGTGTATAACAGTGTTGCACTATTATTGTCTCTTTTATATTATATATATATACATATACGAGATTCCGGGACCCCAGAGAGCAGTACTTGCGCCGATCCAGGTTATTGATTCTTCCATAAGATTTAAATTTGTCTTGAAAATATCCAACAATTTCCACCAATTTAAAGATCTGATAAAAGCAAAGTAGAAATGTGAAATTTCCCGCGCACAGGAGTCTGGGAGATTTTATTTTCCTCCCTCATTAACATTCAGGGCATTAAAGGAACACTCTACTCAAAAAATCACCCCCCGTTTTTTTATCCTAACCTATCCCTATTCCTTTAATAAATCTTTCGTTTTTATTTTTTTCTTGTAACTGTAATACTTATCCTAAAATCCTCTTCCTTCCAGCGGCGTCTTTTTTTTTTTTATACTCACCTCCCTCCTCTTCCGCTCCCGTCCTTCTTCTTGCTTCTTGGCTTCTGGTTTACGTGAGAAGCGCGCATGCGCACCTCTCACATAAGCCAGCCAATCGGCAGGCTTCCTCCCGGCTCCCTCTGAGGATTAGTGTTGCGCGCAAGAGGATGTGTGCAGCTTCTGCGGTGAGTTGGAGACGTTATCGCGCTGAAAGCTAAAAGCGCGATGACGTCTCCTACTCGGCAAAAGTCGGCAGAAGCGGGAAATATGATTCCCGCTCTGCTGACTGACAGCTGGGAGGGCGGAGTAAACTCCTCCGCCTCTCTCAGCTGTTTTCAGCCCTTCCTGACGATCGGCCGAGCGGAGGGAGGGGGGACAGGCAAGGGAATACTCCGGGCATCATGACCACCTAAAATAGCTTAGGTGGTCATGTTGCTTAGAGTGTCCCTTTAAGGAGGGAACGATGATAATTAATTACAGATTGTTTCCTTTTTATTATTAAAAGGTCTGAAGTGAAAGTCGCGCCCCGCTCGTCATTGGATTTTACACGTCGAATGAACGGCTCCATTAATTCGAGCTTTTGAGCTCAAATAGCTGCGATACAAAAAAACTATTTAGTTCTAATTAGAGATGAAGAAAAAAAAAAACGCGTATTTTCCAAATCCGCTTCTTTCAGGGTCATTGGAAAGGTCAGCGCGGCGTTACTGGCTGAGCTAGAAGCAACAAAAATGATTTCTGTGTTTCAAGAATCAATGAAAACAATGTTCCCCAAATTGCATTTATACAGTATCTACCCTGGAGTTGTCATATCTCCTGATCACTTACAGCGAGAGAAGTGGCCATTAGTTACCACGACAACCGGAAAAAAGTACCAGATTCTATAGATACAATACAAACCGCTGGCACAGAGCGGCCGTCGGCTCAGACCTTTACATGAAAGAGCAGATAAACGCGTCCCTTAAAGATATTTGAGCCCAAATGTGACTTTTCACCAGTTTTTAAATTAAAAATAGATATATTTAAAAAATACGAGATGGAAAATACAAACGCTCTGTGTCATTTCCTGCAGCTCCGCAAAAAAACCAATATGTATTTTATAGAAACTCAGTGACAAGAGCTTCCACTCAACATGCGAGCCAAGACAACAGATATAAAACTCACACTGTGTATATATGCATATATATTAAATATTAAATGAACTGTAAAACATTCAGACATGATAGATACAGAGATAGATACAGATAGATACAGATACAGATACGGATAAATAGATACAGATAGATACAGATACAGATAGAAAGATAGATACAAATACAGATATATACATAGATATAGATACAGATAGATACAGATAGATAGATAGATACAGATACAAATACAGATATATAGATAGATAGATATAGATACAGATAGATACAGATACATATAGATACAGATACAAATACAGATAGATAGATAGATATAGATACAGATAGATACAGATACAGACAGATACAGATACAGATAGATAGATACAGATAGATACAGATAGATACAGATAGATACAGATACAGATAGATATAGAGACAGATACAGATAGATATAGAGACAGATAGATAGATAGATAGATATAGATAGATACAGTTAGATACAGATACATAGATACAGATAGATACAGATAGAGAGATAAACAGATAGATAGATATAGATAGATTTATAGATAAATAGATAGATACAGATAGATTGAGATAGATACAAACAGATGAATAAATACAGATGGATACAAATAGATAGATACAAATAGATAGTTACAGGTAGATACATAAACAAATAGATAGATACAGATGGATACAGATTGATAGATAGAGATAGATAGATATAGATAGATCCAGATAGAGAGATACAGATAGATACAGATAGATACATACATACATATACAGAGAGAAATAGTGTGTTACTATCTATCTATCTGTATATATCTGTCTGTATCTATCTATCTATCTATCTATCTGTATCTATCTATCTTTCTGTATCTATCTATTTGTATCTGTATCTATCATTTGTATCCATCTGTATCTATCTATCTATCTATCTATATCTATCTATTTGTATCTATATCTGTCTATCTGTATTTTTATCCATCTGTATCTATCTATCTATCTATCTATCTATCTATCTATCTATCTATCTATCTATCTATCTATCTATCTATCTATCTGTATCTATCTATCTATCTGTATCTATCTATCTATATCTATCTATTTGTATCTGTATCTGTCTATCTGTATTTTTCTCCATCTGTATCTATCTATCTATCTATCTATCTATCTATCTATCTATCTATCTATCTATCTGTATCTGTCTATCTGTATTTGTATCCATCTGTATTTATCTATCTATCTATCTATCTATCTATCTATCTATCTATCTATCTATCTATCTATCTATCTGTATCTGTCTATATCCATCTGTATTTATCTATCTATCTATCTATCTATCTATCTATCTATCTATCTATCTATCTATCTGTATCTATCTGTGCTTGTTTTAGGGTTAGGGTCAGTTTTATTGTTAAAAGTATGTTTAGTTTTAAGGTTAGTATTATGTTTAGTTTTAAGGTTAAAGTTAGTTTTAAGGATAGTATTATATTTAGTTTTAAGGTTAGGGTTAGTATTAAGGTTAGTATTATGTTTAGTATTATGTTTAGTTTTAATATTAGGATTAGTATTAAGGTTAGTTTTAAGGTTAGTAGTATTAGGGTTAGGTTTAAGGTTAGTAGTATTAGGGTTAGTATTAAGGTTAGTAGTATTAGGGTTAGTTTTAAGGTTAGGGTTAGTATTAAGGTTAGTAGTATTAGGGTTAGTTTTAAGGTTAGGGTTAGTATTAAGGTTAGTAGTATTAGGGTTAGTTTTAAGGTTAGGGTTAGTATTAAGGTTAGTAGTATTAGGGTTAGTATTAAGGTTAGTAGTATTAGGGTTAGTTTTAAGGTTAGGGTTAGTATTAAGGTTAGTAGTATTAGGGTTAGTTTTAAGGTTAGGGTTAGTATTAAGGTTAGTAGTATTAGGGTTAGTTTTAAGGTTAGGGTTAGTATTAAGGTTAGTAGTATAAGGGTTAGTTTTAAGGTTAGGGTTAGTATTAAGGTTAGTAGTATTAGGGTTAGTTTTAATGTTAGGGTTAGTATTAAGGTTAGTAGTATTAGGGTTAGTTTTAAGGTTAGGGTTAGTATTAAGGTTAGTAGTATAAGGGTTAGTTTTAATGTTAGGGTTAGTATTAAGGTTAGTAGTATTAGGGTTAGTTTTAATGTTAGGGTTAGTTTTATGGTTAGGGTTAGTATTAAGGTTAGCAGTATTAGGGTTAGTATTAAGTCTGTTAGGATAGGATTTCTTATTAGGGTTAAGTTACTATGTGTTTTTTTAGGGTTAGGTTTATTAATTAGGGTCAGGGTTAAATTAATTTCTGCAGAAATGTGTGGATCCAGGGATACACTCCCCACTATTTGCAGTCTAAGCACTTCAGGGGCTCCGTACCAGAGCTTTTCCAGGCGTCTAACAAAAAAGCTTAGAGTTGCTTGGATTGTGTCTGAAGGTGAAGGTGGGAAAATCTTTGTTGACTTTTACTCAAATAAAATAAATCAGTCGGACTGATAGACGCCTAAACTGCTGAAAACTGCCACAAATGTTACCATTGTGTTCATCTTTACAGCAGATTAATCCCAGCGATCGTCCAGAATTTGTAGTAGAGGACTCGTCCTTGCCCCAGGTTTACACAACCACCGGTGGTTATTTTTAGGGAAGCGGGGATCGAGCCAACGTATTTCGCTGTAACTAAGGTCTCCGGCAATTACGTAAACATGTTCAAATCTCAAACACAAATAAATGGATTGGTGTTTTGAGGCGTAATTATTGTGTTTCGATGCAATTATGCTCGGCGTGTTTCAAAACACTCCAGTCACCCGGCTCTCGCTCTGCAGAGCCTTCTCGTAGCTGAGGTTCGACGTTAATGTTTTGCAATGAAAGCTGCATTTTAAGATCCGCGTGGAAAATGACAGATTGTCTCACAGGGTGTGAAACCTAACGATGCCGGAGCCAGCGCTCCGTGTGATTTATTTACACAACGGCTTCTCTTTATGCCATATTAAGACGGGAGCCGGAGATGCTGCGGAACACGGGGATAGATTTCTGTTTATCAGGCAGCGACCGTATTCCGGAACACGAATGTGGGGAATCAGCGGGTGTCGTTTCAATTTTAACATAAAAATACAATAGTTGGAGAAATTCTCACATTTTCCAATTGGCTAATACCAAGTATTTATATTATTTATTTACAATGGAGACCCCTGGACTGGACCCCACCTATGGGCATCAAGTGGGTATGCAGTCTGTGTAGAATGGATATGCCCAGTGCCTTCCCCCAGTCTCACCCACATATAGTGGCAATGGGCTACTAATAAAAGTGGGGAGGGACATACTATTGTACCTCCCTTGGCTTCCATTCATGGGCATTGGGGGGGTCTATTGAAATATTGGGGGATAGACATGTCCAGTCAACCAACTACCCCCCAAATATATGGGGGGCGGGGACAAATCTATATTAAAAAGTAAGAGTTGCCGTTATTACTATTTCTCTAAATACTGTATTTATTTTATCTTAAACTAGTTGTAAAGCCTGCCCAGAGGGCAGTCTATTGTGGATATACTGCCCCTGCTCATGGATATACTGCCCCAGCTTGTGGATACTGCCCCAGCTCGTGGATACTGCCCCAGCACGTGGATACTGCCCCCGCACGTGGATACTGCCCCAGCCTGCCCAGAGGGCAGTCTATTGTGGGTATACTGCCCCAGCTCGTGGATACTGCCCCAGCTCGTGGATACTGCCCCAGCACGTGGATATTTGCCCCCAGCACATGGATATTTGCCCCCAGCACATGGATATTTGCCCCCAGCACATGGATTTGCCCCCAGCTCATGGATTTGCCCCAGCTCATGGATTTGCCCCCAGCTCATGGATTTGCCCAGCACATGGATTTGCCCCCAGCACATGGATTTGCCCAGCTCATGGAGTTGCCCAGCTCATGGATTTGCCCAGCTCATGGATTTGCCCAGCACATGGATTTGCCCCCAGCTCATGGATTTGCCCCCAGCTCATGGATTTGCCCCAGCTCATGGATTTGCCCCCAGCTCATGGATTTGCCCAGCACATGGATTTGCCCCCAGCACATGGATTTGCCCCCAGCTCATGGATTTGCCCCAGCTCATGGATTTGCCCCCAGCTCATGGAGTTGCCCAGCTCATGGATTTGCCCAGCACATGGATTTGCCCAGCACATGGATTTGCCCCCAGCTCATGGATTTGCCCAGCACATGGATTTGCCCAGCTCATGGATTTGCCCCCAGCTCATGGAGTTGCCCAGCTCATGGATTTGCCCAGCACATGGATTTGCCCAGCACATGGATTTGCCCCCAGCTCATGGATTTGCCCCAGCTCATGGATTTGCCCCAGCTCATGGATTTGCCCCCAGCTCATGGATTTGCCCAGCACATGGATTTGCCCCCAGCTCATGGATTTGCCCCAGCTCATGGATTTGCCCCCAGCTCATGGATTTGCCCAGCACATGGATTTGCCCCCAGGTCATGGAGTTGCCCCAGCTCATGGATTTGCCCAGCTCGTGGATTTGCCCCCAGCTCGTGGATATGGACCCCCCCAGCTCGTGGATATGGACCCCCCCAGCTCGTGGATATGGACCCCCCCAGCTCGTGGATATGGCCCCCCCCAGCGCTCATACTTACCTGTCGAGCGGCGCCAGGGAAGTGAAGATTTCCCCGCTTCCGGTCTTTGAAGGACCCAAGCCGCGGTCACGTGACCGGGGCTTGGGTCCTTCAAAGCGGAAGCGAGGGAACTTTCCCTCCGCCGCTCGGGGGTAGGATGCGCGCGGCAGCCGGGTAGAGGCTGCGCCTCTACCCGGCTGCCGCGCGCATCCTACCCCTGAGCGGCGGAGGGAACTTTCCCTCCGCCGCTCGGGGGACCCGTTAGATGCACACAGCAGCCGGGTAGAGGCTGCGCTCGCAGCCTCTACCTGGCTGCCGCGCGCATCCAACCCCCGAGCGGCGGAGGAAACTTTCCCTTCGCCGCTCTGGGGTTGGATGCGCGCGGCAGCCGGGTAGAGGCTGCGAGCGCAGCCTCTACCCGGCTGCTGTGTGCATGTGTAACCGCCGCGGCGAGCCGGCAGCCGGCTCGTGCCGCGGCGGTTGCATGCGCGCGCAACCAACCGCCGCTGGTTGCGTGCGCATGCGCAGTAAGGCTTTGGCGACGGACAGCCAAAGCCTTACTCTTTTATTATATAGATGAAATTATTTATCTATTTATCTGTATCTATTTATCTATCTGTAACAGATCTCCGTCCCCTGGAGTCACATCTGTTAATGCCGCTCCCTTGTCGGACCCCCGTTTTCCCACCAGCAGTCTTTTGTGCCTTTCTCCAGCCTTCAGTCGAAGCTTAAGCATGGGTACACTTAAACCATGGTGATAGCATTCCCCAGAAATGAGGAAACACTCAGATCTTGAGGTTAGAACAGTTGGGGTCACTGAGTCTTTGATGAAGCATATGTACAGTACAATGCCTGGCAGGGCCTGGAGGCCAATTGGAAATCCCTCCCTGGCATATTGCTGCCACAGCTCTGAAATCCAAGTCTGGTCTTGCTGTCTATGACATAATTAGACCAGGGACAGATAATGGGATTAACTCTGGTCACCAAGATGCATTGCTCAACATTCCAACAAAGCAGATTGTGAGGATAAACAGGTAATGAAGTAAGTCATTTCGGACTTGGGTGCATGAGCATGGAGGCATATTTGTAGGGTGCAGGTCTCATAATCAATATTAGCCCATTGCCCTCTTGTGTGCAGAATGTTGGTATAATTGTGATTATGCAAGAATCCTATTGTCTGTCTATTGTCTGGTCCTTGTGTATCTGTTATCTGTTGAAAAGATTACCATCCCAGTTTACCCTTTCTCAAGAAGATGCTTATCTATTTCTATTTGAGTAGGTTGTAAATCTGCTGACTGTAATCTGTTAACCCTATTCCCATTGCCCAGCCTCATGTAATGCCCCGCTCCGCGACCCGCTCCCGGTCCGGACCACCATGCTGGGACACACGCCATACTCACCCGAGGTCCCTCGTGGCGCGCTGCTCCGCGTTCCCGGTCCACAGGATGGAGAAGGAAGCCCAGGGTATGCCCCACGCCGCTGACCAGATCCGAATGCCGGGAGTGGAAGCTCGCATGCGCGATCGCATGCCTCCCTAAGTAACGAAACGCCTGGTACTCTGGCGCCCTCGGCTGGCCGATTATGGGTACACCTGTTCTGGAGATCCTCGTATTCCTCCCATTGACCTACCAAGAACTCAGGTATCTCAACCCCACCTACGATACCCAGGTGAAAGGTGTTCCTATGATCCTCTGAACCCTACTTAAACCTGCCGCCCTTCTCAACTCATTAACCAGGTTATACTGTTGCCCTTACACTTCAGTTTCCTAGTGCTCCTCCGTGTTCCTGACCACACTGCCTTCTTCTGACCATCGACCCGGATTGCTACATCGACCACGCTGCCTTCTTCTGACCATCGACACGGATTGCCACATCGACCACGCTGTCTTCTTCTGACCTAGACCCGGATTGCCACATTGACCACGCTGCCTTCTCCTGACCATCGACCTGGATTGCCACATCGACTATGCAATCTTTTTCTGCCACCTTAGTTGCCATTTCATTATTCTTGAACTTTTGTTACTTGATTTGCATCCCTTGCTATTCATTAGAACCCCTACTCCTCAAGAAGACCACCTCAGTTATACCATTGTTCTGGACTTGAGTTACATTCCTTTTTTTTGCTTCACTAAACCTTGTTTATTACTACGTGGTCTCCTGGCTTCCTTACTCCCTCGGCTTGCATTCTCATACCACTACACAGTGGTCCCAAACCCTGCATTACGCCTCATTAGAAATGTTAAGCAATGTTTAATTTAAACTGTCTGTCCTTAATCTAATTATGTTTCACATTCCAAGAAGTAAATGGTTGTCCAATTATCTGTTTCGGTCTTTTTGTGTCCCCCAGCAGTTTCTAAGGGGGGTTGTGTATGTAAATGACCCATGAGACCGTATAAATGTATTTGCGTGTGTGTCCCTGATAAGACCAGTTCTATTCTAACCCTGAAAGATCTACAGTCTCATCTTATTTCAGGGGGATGCTAGGGGGCTCCCTGTGTGTCCCGGTCCTTGAGCTTCTTCTCAGGACTGGAGGGAGGCACGGGAGTCTGAATGGGTCGAACAAGGGGGGTCCTGCAAGGAAGCGGCATTGGCAGATGTGACCCTGTCGGGGTACAGAAATCTGTCACACAGGGGATTCAGATTATACAGTATTTGATAATGGGCAGTATTTTTCAAACAAGACAGATAAACAAAGACCACTCCAACCTTTAACAGATGTAAACATATTCTAGACAAGGGGAGGTTGGAAAGAGCAACAGTGACCCACGCAGTAATCCTATAAGCAGATAGTAACAGATAAAAACAGACAAAAATAATAATACCAATAACATTATTCATGCGAAGCACAGATGACACAAACAACCTGCACCAAGAATTGTAGTTACAGGGTGACTTCAACATAGGAGAGGGCAGGGAAACCATAATGAGCATCATGTCCGCACCTCCCAAATGCATCTCTAGGTCCATGTACCCCAAGTTCAAAGTGACTCTCATCACACTATCTATCTCTGTCTACTTAAAATCTCCCCTACATTTGTTGTCTATATTTATTCAATACACAATGAATGTCAGGTCTGTGTCATGTGACCATGTTTATGAGCATTAACTCTGCCTATTACTGCCCTTTCTTTTTGGCTGAAAAAAATGTAAAATGTACAGATGAAACTGAGAGGCGTAAATAATTCAAAGCGACATCCCCGATGTTTGTCTGTGATAGATAGATTGCAGAGCTGCTTATGTCATTGTACGGATGACATTGTCATTTTCTCAAATCCAATTTTCCCTCCTAGAGCAAGAATATTTTCCCGAGTATAGAATTAGACCTACTAAGGAGAGCGTCGACTGATTCCGCTGTGAAAAATACCCGCGTCCAGCATTCCGCCATCCCGCCCGCTCCATCACAATCATCACACTCTTTGTTTCTGATTCATTTGACTTTGTTGTCTTGTGGTTTATAAAAAAAGTCATTTTCCCCAAACCCGCCTTTAAATTCTAGAGAATACAACCCCTCTGATAGTACATAAAAATAAAATAAAACAGTGTGTCCTCGGCTTTTATTCAGAGGCAAAACAGAACCTGTGCCCTTTATAAAACAAATAAAAAATGCACACGTAAACAAACAAAACCAGAAAACATAACAAAGCAAAAACATGGTGCGAGATGATTATCTTTAATTATTTTTCAAATTTATACTTTGGATAAATAACAAACTCTTAACCCCTTCATCACCAGGCATGCAATTGTTGTAGCATTGAAAAACATTATAAATGAAATTTAGTCCTTAAACCCTGTTATAACTGCATAACTGCAAATTTATATTTTGCATATGGAGAAAGAAAACTTTAATTTAGACCTCACTCCTGTCCCTCTGTATTACTATAAAGAAGCTACAAGGAACAGTCGCCACCCTCTCTGTAACAAACGTTACTGCAGCATTCCAGCAGCCAGGCATTTGGCAGAATAGAGGGAGAGCTGTGAGATCAGTCGCTGCTGTACAGGGATAAGATTCAGGGGGTTATACTGACTGTAAATCCCTGTACAGTACAGATACAAGATGTTGCTGTAATTGCCATACACAGGCATTATGCGGCACATACAGGTACAAGGTGTTACTGTAGTTGCCATACACAGGCATTATGCAGCACATACAGATACAAGATGTTGCTGTAATTGCCATACACAGGCATTATGCGGCACATACAGGTACAAGGTGTTGCTGTAATTGCCATACACAGGCATTATGCAGCACATACAGATACAAGGTGTTACTGTAATTGCCACACACAGGCATTATGCGGCACATTCAGATACAAGGTGTTGCTGTAATTGCCATACACAGGCATTATGCAGCACATACAGATACAAGGTGTTGCTGTAATTGCCATACACAGACATTATGCAGCACATACAGATACAAGGTGTTGCTGTAATTGCCATACACAGACATTATGCAGCACATACAGATACAAGGTGTTGCTGTAATTGCCATACACAGGCATTATGCAGCACATACAGATACAAGGTGTTGCTGTAATTGCCATACACAGGCATTATGCAGCACATACAGATACAAGGTGTTACTGTAATTGCCACACACAGGCAGGGCAGCCATCAGAAATGATGGGGCCCCTTACTAAACCTCACGATGGGGCCCCCAGGGCCCCCCTCAACCTCTAACAGCTTTTCTCCCCCTTCAAAAAAAAAGGACATAACATGCACCACAGCAATAAAACTCCCAGTAATGTGCAGTGTGTATTAGCTTATCACAGTATCCACAGCAATAAAACTCACAGTAATGAGCGGTGTGTCTGAACATATCACAGAATCCACAGCAATAAATCTCAACAGAAACGGGCTGTGTATGATGGCCTTTGGGTCTGGGGTCTGGGCCTGGGCCCTGGGTCTGGTCCCTGGGACTGGGCCTTGGGGTCTGGTCCCTGAGGTCTGGGCCTGAGGTCTGGTCCCTGGGGTCTAGCCTGGGCCCTGGTCTGGTCCCTGGGCCTTGGGGTCTGGGTCCTAGGATCTGGCCCTGGGTCTGGGCCTTGGGGTCTGGGCCCTAGGGTCTGGGGTCTGGGCCCTGGGTATGGGGTCTGGACCCTAGGGTCTGGACCCTAGGGTCTGGGCCTTGGTGTCTGGGCCTTGGGGTCTGGGCCCTGGGTCTGGGCCCTGGGTTTGGCTAGGGGTCTGGGCCCTGGGTTTGGGCCTAGGGGTCTGGGCCCTGGGTCTTAGGGTCTGGGCCCTAGGGTCTGGGCCTTGGTGTCTGGGCCTTGGGGTCTGGGCCCTGGGTCTGGGCCCTGGGTTTGGCCTAGGGGTCTGGGCCCTGGGTTTGGGCCTAGGGGTCTGGGCCCTGGGTCTTAGGGTCTGGGCCCTAGGGTCTGGGCCCTGGGTTTGGGCCTAGGGGGTCTGGCTTAGGGGTCTGGGCCTAGGGGGTCTGGGCCCAGGGTCTGGGCCCTAGGGTCTGGGTCCTGGGCCTTGGGGTCTGGGCCATGGGTTTGGGCCTAGGGGTCTGGGCCTTGGGGTCTGGGCCTTGGGGTCTGGGCCATGGGTTTGGGCCTAGGGGTCTGGGCCCTGGGTCTGGGCCCTGGCCTTTGCCCTGGGTCTGGGCCATAGGGTCTGGCCCTGGGTCCGGGCCCTGGTTTGGGTCTTGGGGTCTGGGCATTTGCCCTGGGTCTGGGCCCTGGGTCTTGGCCCTGGGCCTAGGGGTCTGGACCCTGGGCCTAGGGTCTGGGCCCTGGGGTCTGGGCCTTGGGGTCTGGGCCTAGAGGTCTGGGCCTAGGGGTCTGGGTCCTGGGCCTTGGGGTCTGGGCCCTGGTTTGGGCTTAGGGGTCTGGGCCCTGGGTCTGGGCTTGGGGTCTGGGCCTGGGTTTGGGTCTAGGGGGTCTGAGCCTGGGTTTGGGCCTAGGGGTCTGGGCCTTGGGGTCTGAGCCCTGGGTCTGGGCCTAAGGGTCTGGGCCCTGGGCCCTAGGGTCTGGGTCCTGGGCCTTGGGGTCTGGGCCAGGGGTCTGGGTCCTGGGTCTGGGCCCTGAGTCTGAGCCTAGAGGTCTGGGCCTAGGGGTCTGGGCCTTGGGGTCTGGGCCTAAGGGTCTGGGCCCTAGGGTCTGGGTCCTGGGCCTTGGGGTTTGGGCCTAGGGGTCTGGGCCCTGGGTCTGGGCCCTGGGTCTGGGCCCTGGGCCTTTGCCCTGGGTCTGGGCCATAGGGTCTGGGCCTGGGTCGGGCCCTGGGTTTGGGGTCTGGGCATTTGCCCTGGGTCTGGGCCTGGGTCTTGGCCCTGGGCCTAGGGGTCTGGACCCTGGGCCCTAGGGTCTGGGCCTTGGGGTCTGGGCCCTGGGTCTGGGCCTTGGGGCCTTGGGTCTGGGCCTAGAGGTCTGGGCCTAGGGGTCTGGGCCTTGGGGTCTGGGCCCTGGGTTTTGGCTTAGGGGTCTGGGCCTGGGTCTGGGCCTTGGGGTCTGGGCCCTGGGTTTGGGTCTAGGGGGTCTGGGCCCTGGGTTTGGGCCTAGGGGTCTGGGCCTTGGGGTCTGGGCCTGGGTTTGGGTCTAGGGGGTCTGAGCCCTGGGTTTGGGCCTAGGGGTCTGGGCCTTGGGGTCTGGGCCTGGGTCTGGGCCTAAGGGTCTGGGCCCTGGGCCTAGGGTCTGGGTCTGGGCCCTAGGGTCTGGGTCCTGGCCTTGGGGTCTGGGCCTGGGTCCTGAGCGCTAGAGGTCTGGGCCTAGGGGTCTGGGCCTTGGGGTCTGGGCCTAAGGGTCTGGGCCCTAGGGTCTGGGTCCTGGGCCTTGGGGTCTGGGCCATGGGTTTGGGCCTAGGGGGTCTGGGCCCTGGGTCTGGGCCCTGGGCCTTTGCCCTGGGTCTGGGCCATAGGGTCTGGGCCCTGGGTCCGGGCCCTGGGTTTGGGTCTTGGGGTCTGGGCATTTGCCCTGGGTCTGGGCCCTGGGTCTTGGCCTTGGCCTAGGGGTCTGGACCTGGGGCCTAGGGGTCTGGACCCTGGGCCCTAGGGTCTGGGCCTTGGGGTCTGGGCCCTGGGTTTGGGCTTAGGGGTCTGGGCCCTGGGTCTGGGCCTTGGGGTCTGGGCCCTGGGTTTGGGTCTAGGGGGTCTGGGCCCTGGGTTTGGGCCTAGGGTCTGGGCCTTGGGGTCTGGGCCCTGGGTCTGGGCTAAGGGTCTGGGCCTAGGGTCTGGGTCCTGGGCCTTGGGGTCTGGGCCTAGGGGTCTGGGTCCTGGGTCTGGGCCCTGGGTCTGAGCCTAGAGGTCTGGGCCTTGGGGTCTGGGCCTAGGGGTCTGGGTCCTGGGTCTGGGCCCTGGGTCTGAGCCTAGAGGTCTGGGCCCTGGGGTCTGGGCCCTGGGTCTGGGCCTAAGGGTCTGGGTCCTGGGCCTTGGGGTCTGGGCCATGGGTTTGGGCCTAGGGGTCTGGGCCTTGGGGTCTGGGCCTTGGGTCTGGGTCTGGGGTCTGGCCCTGGTCTGAGCCTAGAGGTCTGGGCCTTGGGGTCTGGGCCTTGGGGTCTGGGCCCTGGGTTTGGATCTAGGGGCCTGGGGTCTGGGTCTGGGCCCTGGGTCTTAGGGTCTGGGCCCTGGCTCACCACTCGCTGTCTTCTATCTTCTTTTCTTCTGTCTTCAGCTCTTCTTTTCTTCACCTTTTCTTTAATCTTCTCTCTTCTTTTCTTCAGATCTTCCTGGTCCCTCCAGCTCCGGCGCGCAGCTTCACTGAGTGGAGGGGCGGAGCCAAAGCAACGTGCTTGGGAGGCCCCTCATACGCTGCTTGGCCCCGCCCAGCCAGGAAGTGAAGCTGCCAGGAGCCGGAGGAGACACAGTGTCTCAGTCTCCTCCGGCTCCTGCAGCAGCAGCAGGGACACAGCTCCGGATTCGGACTCATCGAGTCCGATACCGGAGCTGTTAAAGGGCGACGCCGCTGCCGTCGGGGGCCCGGGATCCTCCCCCCAGGCCCCAGCGGCCCGGGCCCCCACCGGGCCCGGGCCCCTTACGGCAGTAATGGGCGTAATGCCCTGATGGCGGCCCTGCACACAGGCATTATGCGGCACATTCAGATACAAGGTGTTGCTGTAATTGCCATACACAGACATTATGCAGCACATACAGATACAAAGTGTTGCTGTAATTGCCATACACAGGCATTATGCAGCACATACAGATATTGCTTTGCTAATAATCTCATTCTGATCACTACAAACCCCCATAAGCAGGAGATCTCACCATTTTATTATCTGTCTGCAGCACATTTACTGCATCTGCCTGTATGCTGATAATGCAGACCCCATGTAAGCAGGAGATCTCACCATTTTATTATCTGTCTGCAGCACATTTACTGACATAAAGGCCATTTCTGCCTGTTTGCTGATAATGCAGACCCTGTGTGACATTGTGCCAGATAAGGGACACCATCTAGAGTTTACAACCTTTCATCCCAGGGATATTTCTGTAAAGGATAAATCAATACAAGAAAAATTAAAAATGAGCGCATTTACATTACGTCCTTTATTTTCAACAAATAGTGAACGGGATAAGGATAATGTTGATCGAAAGTGGTGCAGCTGCAACATTTTTTTAAGTATCTTTTCCAGTGAATTAAAAGATTTAGTACAACATAATATATAGACCCTGTAGTGGCATAATGAGGCAGTGGGGTGACTTATATGCTAAAATTTCTCATGCCTGCCAGCTGTAGACTTCAGTAATCTCGCTCAAACCCAGCATGCGGCAAGTCATAAAATAAATGGGTAAGTCATGTTTTGAGTCAGATTTATTATATTCTTTAGTAATCAATGCAAGGCAGAATATATGAATCTCATTGGAGTTACATTGTGACTCAGGTTGAGGAAAGTCTTCTGTCGCAGGTACAGTTTTTCCTTTCTGTATTATTGCAGCCAAAAGAAAGTGAAAGGGTAAAGGAGAGGCACAGGAGGCATGTGCTCATCATGAGCTGCAATCACTCTAAAGTAGCTACAGGAGTGTTTGGACCCCTGTAACTTTGGTTCCATACACCCCACAAGTTCATGTGAAAGGCCAAAAGTCCAGTGTTTCAAAAAAGGGGAATGCCAAGCAACAAAAAACTGTCTCTATTTTTGTTCTGCAGCAGCATTATCTGATTTACAGTTATATAGCGAACAATGCCGCTGCAATAATCCACTTTCACATTTCTCACTGTGGATCCCTGCTGTGTTATTTGAAAAGGCCAAAGTCCAATGTTTTTCCTATGATGCTAGAAAGGAACATGCTAAATATAGAACCTAATATTTTCTTTGGCAGTGTTCTGCCTTAGCATTTTCTGCTTTTTGATTATAAAGTGAACAATACCGCTGCATTAACCCACTTTCTCATTTCTCGCTGTGGATCCCTGCTGTGTCATTACAAAGGCCAAAGTTTAGTCTTTATGTGTCCTCATCTTTAAACTGCGGCTAAGGACCGGGAGAAAGGCACGAGAGTCATGAGAAGAACACAGGGGTCCAGCAAGGAGTGGCATTGGCAGATATGACCCTGTTGGGGTACTGAGATCTGTTACACCTTGTAACACAAAGATAAATAGTATACAGTGACTTACTCTCTGTGACTTCATTAACGGGGTAGAGCGTCACTGAAGTGATGTTTAGTGAATCCTGTTCAGTGATCCCTCAGTGATTCTTCTAGGAAAACTTGTTTCATTATACGGAATTCAATGTATCACTCACTCCACCCGCGCCCACCATGTTTTATTGATACGTTTGTCAGGAAAATTAGATGTAAAGTTGAAAGTTTAATTTCCTTCCATGATTAATCGTGTTTTTTTTTGCAGATTTATCTCACTTTATCATTAGATTGCTGCTCAGCACTCGCCGTCTCATCGCCTATATTATTGATCAGCGTAACATGCTGCTCCGGTGTCAGGCTTAATGACCTTTCCAGGAATGTCACAGGGCTCTGCTTACGGTGATTGAGTGGATCCAGAAACTTCTTTTCTAGTCCTGCATAATATAAAAATTCATTAAAAAGTCTCCATCGTGATTTTTCCATGAAATTAAAGAAGCTTTTTTCATAAATCACTCTCTTTGATCATAATAATTCAACATACAGAAAAAAATGTACATTTTATTTCACGATTTTCAAACTGTCAACTTTAACTGACACCGATCATTACATTGTATTATGTTTCCACATTGAACATTCCCTGGTGAGTCACGGGAATTACAGCCCACAGCATCGCGCTGATTAATTCCTGGCCTTTCCTGTAAATTCCTCTAAAAAGCTTTCACGAAATACGTCAACTCAAACACTCCCACCTCTGTCCAAACCTTAACTGCCGCACGTCACGCATCAACACCATCACCCGGCACTGGGCAATGTTACATTCCGAATGCTAACTGGTTAAAAAAAACATTGGCGTTTCGGAGATTGCGCTTTTCAGCGCGCGTTTGCTGCACTTTACCGTTTCTGCAGAATCATTTATCACCAGCTACAAATCACCCCAAAAATCAGAAAGCTCATCCCGCAATGAGAACAGCGGCTCGATCCACCACCTCTACTGGCAGCCGGGAGCAGAGTGAGACTGGGGAAAAAAGTCCCCAGTCTCCCTCTACGATTACTCTGCATACCTGCACGTTCTCACGAGAGGCGAGATCTTGCAGGTCATGTGACCCGACAGTCGAAGCCTCAATGGAGTCCTATGGATTCCTTAGAGGGGCTGCTCGGCACGGCGCATTAGCGCTTCCTCGAGTGTCCTCGGGTTTAGCGCTGCATTACGGTCAGGCTGCTTAATTAGCACATGCCTCGTAATATGAAACTAAAACGAGGACACTAAGGAGAAACCTGCAGACGGTCATTATCCACCTTGTCGTCCCCATTTTAGCAGCAATAATGTAATATGGCCCAATATTTGTAACCTTAACATCTCCACCTCAACACCATCACCCAACACTATCAGGGTTATTCAAAGGGGTGCTCTTTCGTTCCCTGCACTTCGGGGAATCAAATTCCCCCGACCCTGCGGTGAATTCAGCATTCACCGCTAGGTCCCTGAAGTGCAGGGAAAATGCGAACGCATTCCAAAAACTGCTGCAAAGCCGCTGCATCGAACAGAAAAATCGCTGCAAACCGCCAAAAACCCCAAAACCCGACCGCATCCGAAAAAAGCTGACGATTCACCGCAAAACTGCTGAATAAAACCCTGAAGCATCCAAAAACGAGCCGGTGAACAGGCTCTCTTTGAATAACCCCTTATGTGTAACCTTAACATCTCTGCCTCTGCCCAAACCTTAACTGTCCCACCAGAAACATCATCTCCATCACCCAACAGGTTGAGGTTTGGGCAGATCGAGGAGGGAGTGTTTGAGTTGGAATTTTTCTTTCTTTCTTTCTTTCTTTCTTTCTTTCTTTCTTTCTTTCTTTCTTTCTTTCTTTCTTTCTTTCTTTCTTTCTTTCTCTCTTTCTTTCTTTCTTTCTTTCTCTTTCTCTCTTTCTTTATTTCTCTCTTTCTTTCTTTCTCTCTTTCTCTCTTTCTTTTCTTTCTTTCTTTCTCTCTTTCTTTCTTTCTCTCTTTCTCTCTTTCTCTCTTTCTTTCTTTCTTTCTTTCTTTCTCTTCTTTCTTTCTCTCTTTCTCTCTTTCTTTCTTTCTCTCTTTCTCTCTTTCTCTCTTTCTTTCTTTTTCTTTCTTTCTCTCTTTCTTTCTTTCTCTTTCTCTCTTTCTCTCTTTCTCTCTTTCTCTCTTTCTCTCTTTCTTTCTTTTCTTTCTTTCTTTCTCTCTTTCTTTCTTTTTCTTTCTCTCTTTCTCTCTTTCTTTCTTTCTTTCTCTCTTTCTCTCTTTCTTTCTTTCTTTCTCTCTTTCTTCTTTCTTTCTCTCTCTCTTTTCTTTCTTTCTTTCTCTCTTTCTTTCTTTCTTTCTTTCTCTCTTTCTCTCTTTCTTTCTTTCTTTCTCTCTTTCTCTTCTTTCTTTCTTTCTCTCTTTCTTTCTTTCTTTCTCTCTTTCTCTCTTCTTTCTTTCTCTCTTTCTCTCTTTCTCTTTCTCTCTTTCTCTCTTTCTTTCTCTCTTTCTTTCTTTCTTTCTTTCTTTCTTTCTTTCTTTCTTTCTTTCTTTCTTTCTTTCTTTCTTTCTTTCTTTCTCTCCTTCCATTTGAGGTTGATGTTCACTAATGAAATAACAGGTTGGTAAGAAAACACAACCTGCACAATACCTGGATTTTCCCTTCGCTCGTTTCGTTATGGTCTTGATATTGATTTACTGGGTTCCTTCTGCTCCACCTGCTTTTTATACGGCGGAATGATAGATGGGGCTAAATGTAAAATGGCAGGAGAGTAATATGGATCATATTAATGGTGCGGAGAAGGATTCCTTTTCTGGGCGTGTTGGAGACACTGATTGTAGATGTAGCCTATAATCATCCATCTCTTTAAGTGCTCTTTGTCACCGGGCTGATTGCGGATGATAGACATTAACTGTGAGCTGGAGGAGATATTACAAGGTATGAACAGAAATCACGGTAACGTTAGTATGTTGTCGGGATGTCGTTTCGTTTTGATTGATAAATTATTTTAATATTGGACTTGCTGGATATGTGTAATTATGGATATTGGTTTCTGTATCGATATTGTCACCTGACTTTATGTTTTCTGTAATACATAATGTCTCCATATGCTTCTGTTGTGTTGCCTTTGTGTGTTTCTGCTGCGTTGCCTCCATGTGTCTCAGTTGTGTTGCCTCCATGTGTCTCAGTTGTGTTGCCTCCATGTGTCTCTGTTGTGTTGCCTTCGTGTATCTCTGTTGTGTTGCCTCCATGTGTCTCTGTTGCTCTGCCTCCATGTGTCTCTTTTGCGTTGCCTCCATGTGTCTCTGTTGTGTGGCCACCATGTGCCTCTGTTGTGTTGACTCCGTGTGTTTCTGTTGCATTGCCTCCATGTGTCTTTGTTGTGTTGTCGCCATGTTTCTCTGTTGTGTTGCCTTTGTGTGTTTCTGCTGCATTGCCTCCATGTTTCTCTGTTGTGTTGCCTCCGTGTGTCTCTGTTGCGTTGCCTCCATGTTTCTCTGTTGTGTTGCCTCCATGTGTCTGTTGCGTTACCTCCATGTCTCTGTTGCTCTGCCTCCATGTGTCTCTGTTGCATTTCCTCCATGTTTCTCTTTTGCGCTGCCTCCATGTGTCTCTGTTGCGTTGCCTCCATGTTTCTCTGTTGTGTTGCCTCCGTGTGTCTCTGTTGCGTTACCTCCATGTCTCTGTTGTGTTGCCTCCATGTGTCTCTGTTGCGTTGCCTCCATGTTTCTCTGTTGTGTGCCTCCATGTGTCTCTGTTGCGTTACCTCCATGTCTCTGTTGTGTTGCCTCCATGTGTCTCTGTTGCATTTCCTCCATGTTTCTCTTTTGCGCTGCCTCCATGTGTCTCTGTTGTGTTGCCTCCATGTGTCTCTGTTGTGTTGCCTCTATGTGTCTCTGTTGTGTTGCCTCCATGTGTCTCTGTTGCGTTGCCTCCATGTTTCTCTGTTGTGTTGCCTCTGTGTGTCTCTGTTGCGTTGCCTCCATGTTTCTCTGTTGTGTTGCCTCTGTGTGTCTCTGTTGCGTTGCCTCCATGTTTCTCTGTTGTGTTGCCTCTGTGTGTCTCTGTTGCGTTGCCTCCATGTTTCTCTGTTGTGTTGCCTCCGTGTGTCTCTGTTGCGTTACCTCCATGTCTCTGTTGCTCTGCCTCCATGTGTCTCTGTTGTGTTGCCTCCATGTGTCTCTGTTGTGTTGTAGATGGTCTCTTGATATTTGTGAAAGTTTAAACAGCACAGCGCTTACAGGACCTAGGTCCGGAATAACGTGGAGTAGACACACTATACGTCCATAAACATAATAGTCCTTTTCTTCAAGCAATATGCTTCTTTGAAATATAGGCAGTGGGGTATGTGCTGCAGGAGAAAACACAGGAAAAGACCAAAAAATTGCGCAGTACATCAATACTGAATGGAGATAAATTTGGTTGATATCCAACTCACATTTTTGGGGAGCCTATACCCGGCTCTTAGGAAAATGGCAGAAAGGGACTTGTATAAGGTGCCCAGATACCCTTCGGTCCACTCCTCCGGTGTCGCCACAAAGACGATACTGCAACCTAGATTGATAAGACCGAAGAAGAGCACCTCCTGGTGCGGCAAATCACAAAAAACTTGGCAAGTGAATTAAGGCAAAATTCAAACTCACAGACAATGAGCCTCTATTGGCTCCGTCACAATTTGCGCAGGGAATTATATAGGAGTTCCCCAAACCTTCTTTTCTCAGGATCATAAAAAGCAAGCAGCAATCAAATTTATAAACATTTATTCATTTGTAACAGATAATATATCTACCAGGACGCGTTTCGCCATTAATGGCTTCCTCAGCTGGAGATTACATGTCTGTTCTTGCTGCTGCCTTTTTATACAATGAGTTCCATAAAAGTAATTAGACAATTAAGCCCTTTTAATCAAATTAAGATAAAATCACCAGCAGGTGTGCAGGATCTGACACCTGCCCTTTCACACATGTCCATTCATTTTGCGTTACACCCTGAAACGTAATTGTTTGATGATCCCTTCATTAGATAGTACATGCATTGCGCCCGCCCTTTTGTTTCCTGCAGCACATACCCCACTGCCTATATTTCAAAGAAGCATATTGCTTGAAGAAAAGGACTATTATGTTTATGGACGTATAGTGTGTCTACTCCACTTTATTGCGGACCTAGGTCCTGTAAGCGCTGTGCTGTTTAAACTTTCTTAAATTGTTGTTCATGTACATAGAGAAACCTCCATATACAGCATCCAGCGAGTGGTCTCGACATTCGTTTCCGGTGGGCGCTTTACCCTCTTTTGTATTCTGTACTCTTGATATTTGTGCTTGAGTTTATACGTCACACATACAGTAACGATACATTGTATACCTTTCAAGGATCTTATACGTAAACAAGGAAGACATTTCCATGAGAGTTTTCATCCCATGAAGGCCAATCTCCAGGCAAACCCAGATAACGGTAAGATTCCTGAAGGTCGATCTGCCAGTGTGGCCGATGTAGGGGAGTGAGCAAGCGGCAGCCCAAAAGATACACTGTGTCACCCTGCTGGCCTGGGGGTGTTTCAAAGCGATTCCATGATTGCGTCACTAGTGGCGTGAGTGGTCATTGCTGTCAACCAATCTTGAAAATGTCACAAGGATTGTACTAACAAGGATAACACGCCATGAGCCTTCAATCCAGGTCCAAGTCACTCCAGATACAGTCCTCTGATTTGGCACGGGTCAGAGGTGAGCTAGTAGGTAGGTGGTGGGTAAAACCCAGTGGTGTGCTGAGGGTGCTGGTGGTACCAGCAGTTCGGTGGTGTTGGGTTCCGTAAAAGAAAGTAGGCTTGTGCACCGATTTTTTTTTCGGTTCGATTCGATTCGATATTTCAGATGTTTAAACTTTTCGATTCGGCTCGTTTCGACCGATTTCTGTTTCGATTCGGTTCGGCTCAACTCGTTTTTCGTGTACATTTTTTTTCGGAATATCGACCATTTTTCGTATTTTCGTGTCACTTAGCTCGTTTTTTGTATCGACTTTTCGTGATTTTGGAAATTTTCGTTTTTCGGAATTGTACATGTTACCGGAATATCGACCATTTTTCGTATTTTCGTGTCACTTTGCTCGTTTTTTGTATCGACTTTTCGTGATTTCAGAAATTTTCATTTTTTCGGAACGTCTGTTCTCCTCGTTTCAAAGCAATAAATTTCGATTTGACACATTTCAAGTCCATTCGAAAATTCCGAAAATATTTCGTTTCGGCTCGGAAAACTTTTCGGATCTGCCATTTTCGGATCTAAAAATTTTCGGAAAATCGTCCGCATCCGAAAACACGAATCGGGAAATTTCGTGAAAATTCCGAAATTCCGAAACCCGAAACGCACATCCCTAAAAGAAAGCCCTATGGGGGGCTGAAGGTGCAATCCAACACCGGCCCATTGCCATTATTTATAAACTTGCTCGATTTGCTAAAATTATGTTTATATATATTTTTGCCTCTAATTAATTATATGCTACATATTCAATTTTTTTTAGGTAAAAATGACCTTGTTTGATATTGGGATTAATATTTAATATTATGTGTAGAATTTGCATTTATTTTTTGGAAATTCCTTCCAAAAAGGTTTCACCCTGCACCCTCAGCCGTTGTCCAACCCTGGTCACAACCCACCTCATCCCTCGCTGCTCTAATGCCATGGAAGGAAATTATGGTCGACGTAGGCCATGAGCGGCTCGGAATCTGCAGCGTGACGGCCCCCTCTGCTCGGCAAGGGAGTATTTTTAGAAACTCGTAAAGCGCTTTAATGGTATGAGTGGATGCGCAGCCCTTTACGCATATTTAACAGTTCATAACCACTGGGTAAAAGATTAAAAAAAAAAAAACAGCTTTAAGATCCTCGTAGCAAAGTTACATTAAATATACATTTATTCCATCGCTATTTCTCTGCTTTCCACGGAGATCAATTACAGCTTGTACGTACGCAGGAAAACTGAAAGATAACCAGGAATAAAAATGTAAAAAAACATGCAGGCACACTTACATATCCAAAAACTCAGATTTTTCACTACGACCTGAAATAACCATGAGTTAGCATATTATTAATACAATGGGTTTGCAAGGGGTTAAAATGTCAATAATTTAAATATGAATGTAACACAAAAATTTAAATGAACGAAAAAAAATAAATGAGGAAAAAATTTTAAATAACAAAATCTGAAAAAAAATTATAAAACAAATAAAAAAAGAAAAATAATATATTTTTAAATATAAATAAAGCAAAAAAAAGAAAAAATAATAAAGCAAATAAAAAATTAAAAATAAAAAGTAATAAAAAAATTTAAAATATCTAAAAAGCAAAGAAATAATGTAAAATAAAAAAAAATTAAAATATTTTAAAAAATGAACTGATAATAAGACAAATAAAAAGTGAAAAATAATTAAAAATGAAATAAAAATAATATTATATAATAATTGAAAAATAATATTAAATGAAAAGTAATAGAGCAAAGAAAAAAAAATCAATAAACCGGCCGTGGAACCATTTTTTTTTTTTTTTTTAAGGAAAGGTCCATGAGAACATTAAGACATTAAATGCACACATGGCCACAGGCAAAAGTAGATGTTTCTGCTGCATGGCTTGTTAAATAGGTCAGCGAGGAAATTGTCCCTGGGTGATGTATCTATCCAATACACATGCCAGTAATAAAGTGATTTTTTTCCTTGCTCGGCCGGGGAAGTTGTAGAGCTGTGGATTCGATGGGATTTTTAGAACACGTTCTGCTCCCCCTAATTCAACACAAAAAAAGCTTTGACCCTTTATTCAACCGGAACAAAGTGTCGCCAAAGCCAAAAATAAACCCACGGAGAGGATTTTATTTTGTGTTTCACTCGGGGACAGTCAATGGGAGAGAGGAGAATATGCGTGGAATGCGTCACACAGCACGGAATGTCTCACGGAACAAACTGTATCTGGAGACAAAATAATTCACTTTATAACTAATTACAAGACATGTTTTTTAAACCTGCGTGAGGAATTGGTTAGTGCCCCAACTGTCCAGAACTCTCCTCCAATCGCAAGTGCGCGTGATGTCAGATGCACTATAAAGAGGCCACGCCCACCACAGCTGCCATATTGCAAGTTTTATCATATTGCTAAAAATAACTTTGCTTAGCTCAAACGAAATATGTATCTACCTATATCTATTTATCTATCAGTATATCTATCTGTATCTACCTGTATCTGTATCTACCTGTATCTGTATCTGCATCTACCGGTATCTGTATCTATCTGTATCTGTATCTACCTGTATCTGTAACAGCATCTACCTGTATCTGTATCTATCTGTATCTGTATCTACCTGTATCTGTATCTGCATCTACCTGTATCTGTATCTATCTGTATCTACCTGTATCTGTATCTGCATCTACCTGTATCTGTATCTATCTGTATCTGTATCTACCTGTATCTGTATCTGTATCTACCTGTATCTGTATCTATCTGTATCTGTATCTATCTGTATCTGTATCTATCTGTATCTGTATCTACCTGTATCTGTATCTGCATCTACCTGTATCTGTATCTATCTGTATCTACCTGTATCTGTATCTGCATCTACCTGTATCTGTATCTATCTGTATCTGTATCTACCTGTATCTGTATCTGCATCTACCTGTATCTGTATCTATCTGTATCTGTATCTACCTGTATCTGTATCTACCTGTATCTGTATCTACCTGTATCTGCATCTACCTGTATCTGTATCTATCTGTATCTACCTGTATCTGTATCTATCTGTATCTGTATCTACCTGTATCTGTATCTGCATCTACCTGTATCTGTATCTACCTGTATCTGTATCTATCTGTATCTGTATCTACTTGTATCTGTATCTGCATCTACCGGTATCTGTATCTATCTGTATCTGTATCTACCTGTATCTGTAACAGCATCTACCTGTATCTGTATCTATCTGTATCTGTATCTACCTGTATCTGTATCTGCATCTACCTGTATCTGTATCTATCTGTATCTACCTGTATCTGTATCTGCATCTACCTGTATCTGTATCTATCTGTATCTGTATCTACCTGTATCTGTATCTGTATCTACCTGTATCTGTATCTATCTGTATCTGTATCTATCTGTATCTGTATCTACCTGTATCTGTATCTGCATCTACCTGTATCTGTATCTATCTGTATCTACCTGTATCTGTATCTGCATCTACCTGTATCTGTATCTATCTGTATCTGTATCTACCTGTATCTGTATCTGCATCTACCTGTATCTGTATCTATCTGTATCTGTATCTACCTGTATCTGTATCTACCTGTATCTGTATCTACCTGTATCTGCATCTACCTGTATCTGTATCTATCTGTATCTACCTGTATCTGTATCTATCTGTATCTGTATCTACCTGTATCTGTATCTGCATCTACCTGTATCTGTATCTACCTGTATCTGTATCTGCATCTACCTGTATCTGTATCTACCTGTATCTGTATCTGCATCTACCTGTATCTGTATCTATATCATCCTGTATCTGTATCTATCTGTATCTGTATCTACCTGTATCTGTATCTGCATCTACCTGTATCTGTATCTATCTGTATCTATCTGTATCTGTATCTACCTGTATCTACCGGTATCTGTATCTATCTGTATCTGTATCTATCTGTATCTGTATCTACCTGTATCAGTATCTGCATGTATCTGTATCTGCATCTACCTGTATCTGCATCTACCTGTATCAGTATCTACCTGTATCTGTATCTACCTGTATCTGTATCTACCTGTATCTGTACCTGTATCTATATCTACCTGTATCTGTATCTACCTGTATCCGCATCTGTATCTATATCTGCATCTACCTGTATCTGTCTCTACCTGTATCTGTATCTACCTGTACCTGTATCTGTATCTACATGTATCTGGATCTACCTGTACCTGTATCTGGATCTACCTGTATCTGGATCTACCTGTATCTGCATCTGTATCTACCTGTATCTGTATCTGTATCTACCTGTACCTGTATCTACCTGTACCTGTATCTTTATCTACCTGTATCTGTATCTACCTGTACCTGTATCTGTATCTACCTGTATCTGTATCTGCATCTACCTGTATCTGGATCTCTCTCTGAATCTACCTGTATCTGCATCTGTATCTACCTGTATCTGTATCTGAATCTACCTGTATCTGTATCTATCTGTATCTGTATCTACCTGTATCTGTATCTGCATCTACCTGTATCTGTATCTATCTGTATCTATCTGTATCTGTATCCTGTATCACCGGTATCTGTATCTATCTGTATCTGTATCTATCTGTATCTGTATCTACCTGTAGTATCTGCATGTATCTGTATCTGCATCTACCTGTATCTGCATCTACCTGTATCAGTATCTACCTGTATCTGTATCTACCTGTATCTGTATCTACCTGTATCTGTACCTGTATCTATATCTACCTGTATCTGTATCTACCTGTATCCGCATCTGTATCTATATCTGCATCTACCTGTATCTGTCTCTACCTGTATCTGTATCTACCTGTACCTGTATCTGTATCTACATGTATCTGGATCTACCTGTACCTGTATCTGGATCTACCTGTATCTGGATCTACCTGTATCTGCATCTGTATCTACCTGTATCTGTATCTGTATCTACCTGTACCTGTATCTACCTGTATCTGTAATCTTATCTACCTGTATCTGTATCTACCTGTACCTGTATCTGTATCTACCTGTATCTGTATCTGCATCTACCTGTATCTGGATCTCTCTCTGTATCTACCTGTATCTGTATCTGCATCTACCTGTATCTGTATCTACCTGTATCTATATCTACCTGTATCTATCTGTATCTGTATCTATCTATCTGTATCTATATGTATCTATCTGTATCTATCTATCTGTATCTGTATCTATATCTATCTATATCTATCTGTATCTATCTGTTTCTATCTATCTGTATCTATATCTATCTGTATCTGTATCTATCTATCTGTATCTGTATCTATCTATATCTATCTATCTGTATCTATCTGTATCTATATCTATCTGTATCTATCTATCTATCTATCTATCTATCTATCTATCTGTATCTATCTATCTGTATCTATCTGTATCTATCTGTATCTATCTATCTATCTATCTATCTGTATCTATCTATCTGTATCTATCTGTATCTATCTGTATCTATCTATCTATCTATCTATCTGTATCTATCTATCTGTATCTATCTGTATCTATCTATCTGTATCTATATCTATCTACAGTGGAAAGAAAAAGTATGTGAACCCTTTGGAATTACGTGGAGTTTTGCATGAATTGGTCATAAAATGTGCTCTGATCTTCATCTAAATCACAACAATTTGAAAAACACAGTCTGCTTAAAATAATACAACACAAACATTAAATGTTTTTATGTGTTTATTGAACATAACATGTAAACATTCACAGTGCAGGGTGGAAAAAGTATGTGAACCCCTAGCCTAATGACTTCTCCAAGAGCTAATTGGAGCCAGGAGTGAGCCAACCTTGAGTCCAATCAGTGTGATATTATTGGATGTGTTGCTGAACGCTGTCCTGCCCTTTAGAAACACACACCAGTTTTGGGTTTACTGGTTTCAAGACGCACTGCCTGATGTGAACCATGCCTCGCAGAAAAGAGCTCTCAGAAGACCTACGATCAAGAAATGTTGACTTGCATGAAGCTGGAAAGGGTTACAAAAGTATCTCCAAAAGCCTTGATGTTCATGTGTCCACGGTAAGACAGACTGTCTACAAATGGAGAAAGTTCAGCACTGTTGCTACTCTCCCTAGTCGTGGTCGTCCTGTAAAGATGACTGCAAGAGCACAGCGCAGAATGCTTAATGAGGTAAAGAAGAATCCTAGAGTGTCAGCTAAAGACTTACCGAAATCCCTGGCACATGCTAACATTTTTGTTGACACATCTACAATAAGGAAAACATTAAACAAGAATGGAGTACATGGGAGGACACCACGGAGGAAGCCATTGCTGTCCAAAATGAATATCGCAGCACGTTTGAGGTTTGCAAAAGAGCACCTGGATGTTCCACAGTACTACTGGCAAAATATTCTGTGGATAGATGAAACCAAAATTGAGTTGTTTGGAAAAAACACAACACTATGTGTGGAGAAAAAAAGGCACAGCACACCAACATCAAAACCTCATCCTCACTGTAAAACATGGCGGAGGGAGCATCATGGTTTGGGGCTGCTTTGCTGCCTCAGGGCCTGGACGGATTGTTGTCATTGATGGAAAAATGAATTCCAGAGTTTATCAAGACATTTTGCCGGAAAACGTAAGACCATCTGTCCGCCAACTGAAGCTCCGCAGAGGATGGGTGATGCAACAGGACAATGACCCAAAGCATACAAGTAATTCAACAAAAGAATGGCTTCAACAAAACAAAATACACCTTCTGGAGTGGCCCAGTAAGAGTCCTGACCTCAACCTGATTGAAATGCTGTGGCATGACCTTAAGAGAGCGATTCACACCAGACATCCCAAGAATATTGCTACACTGAAACAGTTTTGTGAAGAGGAGTGGTCCAAAATTACTCCAGATCGTTGTGCAGGTCTGATCTGCAACTACAGGAAACGTTTGGTTGAGGTTATTGCTGCCAAAGGAGGGTCAACCAGTTATTAAGTCCGCAGGTTTACATACTTTTTCCACCCTGCACTGTGAATGTTTACATGTTCTGTTCAATAAAAACATGAAAACATATAATGTTTGTGTTGTATTATTTTAAGCAGACTGTGTTTTTCAAATTGTTGTGACTTAGATGAAGATCAGACACATTTTATCACCAATTCATGCAAAACTCCACGTAATCCCAAAGGGTTCACATATTTTTTCTTGCCAGTGTATATAATCAGCAGAGTATAACCGTATGTAGTGACATACAAATATATATATATAATCAGGGGTTCACATACTTTTTCTTGCCACTGTATCTGTATCTATCTATATCTATCTACATTAGATATGGTTTAACCCCTTCCTTCATACAGATCTGTGCAGTCGAATGATTGGGGGGGGCATTAGAGTGCGGCCTGTTACATGTAGGAGCCAGCTGTGTGAATTTCGGAGGCTGCAGCCCCATCCTTTCTATGAGCCTCGTCTTATCCAATGAGACGGACGTGTCTGCGCTGAGATACACCGTGACAGCCAGTAACATTATGTTAGCAGGATGTAGTATCATATCTGTGACACATTGTATGAGCTGTATCCAGGGTGACGGACACGCCGATAAATACAAATGTATCCATCGCAGTGACACATCTGGGGGGGCACGCGCCCTGTGTCACTGCGGCTCAGAGGGGCCGCGTTTCAATATACCTGGAGCTTCTTACTTCATTTTATACATTAAGGAAGTGTAACGAAGCTGCGGTGACGGCTGTAAAGGTCGCACTCGCCCGGCTAGTCCTGGTGACGGATCATTTCCTATCAGCCTGTGCACCTGGAGCCGATATCTGTGTCGCACGAGATTCCAATGAATAGAATATCAATGCACAGAGCAGCACAGCTCTTTGTGTGTTATCCTGACACACAGACAACCAGCAACCGTGAGTTTACAATCTAAGAGGGGAAAGAGGAGCCGCTCCCGTGAGTTTACAATCTAAGAGGGGAAAGAGGAGCCGCTCCCGTGAGATTACAATCTAAGAGGGAAAAGAGGAGCCGCTCCCATGAGTTTACAATCTAAGAGGGGAAAGAGGAGCCGATCCCGTGAGTTTACAATCTAAGAGGGAAAGAGGAGCCGATCCCGTGAGTTTACAATCTAAGAGGGGAAAGAGGAGCCGCTCCCGTGTGAGTTTACAATCTAAGAGGGAAAGAGGAGCCGCTCCGTGAGTTTACAATCTAAGAGGGGAAAGAGGAGCCGCTCCCGTGAGTTTACAATCTAAGAGGGGAAAGAGGAGCCGCTCCCGTGAGTTTACAATCTAAGAGGGAAAGAGGAGCCGCTCCCGTGAGATTACAATCTAAGAGGGAAAGAGGAGCCGCTCCCGTGAGTTTACAATCTAAGAGGGAAAGAGGAGCCGCTCCCGTGAGTTTACAATCTAAGAGGGAAAGAGGAGCCGCTCCCGTGAGATTACAATCTAAGAGGGAAAAGAGGAGCCGCTCCCGTGAGTTTACAATCTAAGAGGGGAAAGAGGAGCCGCTCCCGTGAGTTTACAATCTAAGAGGGGAAAGAGGAGCCGCTCCCGTGAGTTTACAATCTAAGAGGGAAAGAGGAGCCGATCCCGTGAGATTACAATCTAAGAGGGAAAAGAGGAGCCGCTCCCGTGAGTTTACAATCTAAGGGGAAAGAGGAGCCGCTCCGTGAGTTTACAATCTAAGAGGAAAAGAGGAGCCGCTCCCGTGAGTTTACAATCTAAGAGGGGAAAGAGGAGCCGCTCCCGTGAGTTTACAATCTAAGAGGGAAAAGAGGAGCCGCTCCCGTGAGTTTACAATCTAAGAGGGAAAAGAGGAGCCGCTCCCGTGAGTTTACAATCTAAGAGGGAAAGAGGAGCCGCTCCCGTGAGATTACAATCTAAGAGGGGAAAGAGGAGCCGCTCCCGTGAGTTTACAATCTAAGAGGGGAAAGAGGAGCCGCTCCCGTGAGTTTACAATCTAAGAGGGAAAGAGGAGCCGCTCCCGTGAGTTTACAATCTAAGAGGGAAAAGAGGAGCCGCTCTCGTGAGTTTACAATCTAAGAGGGAAAGAGGAGCCGCTCCCGTGAGTTTACAATCTAAGAGAGAAAAGAGGAGCCCTCTCGTGAGTTTACAATCTAAGAGGGAAAGAGGAGCCGCTCCCGTGAGTTTACAATCTAAGAGGGAAAAAGAGAGCCGCTCTCGTGAGTTTACAATCTAAGAGGGAAAGAGGAGCCGCTCCTGTGAGTTTACAATCTAAGAGGGGAAAGAGGAGCCGCTCCCGTGAGATTACAATCTAAGAGGGAAAAGAGGAGCCGCTCCCGTGAGTTTACAATCTAAGAGGGAAAGAGGAGCCGATCCCGTGAGTTTACAATCTAAGAGGGGAAAGAGGAGCCGCTCCCGTGAGTTTACAATCTAAGAGGGAAAGAGGAGCCGCTCCCGTGAGTTTACAATCTAAGAGGGGAAAGAAGCCGCTCCCGTGAGTTTACAATCTAAGAGGGAAAGAGGAGCCGATCCCGTGAGTTTACAATCTAAGAGGGAAAGAGGAGCCGCTCCCGTGGGTTTACAATCTAAGAGGGAAAGAGGAGCCGCTCCCGTGAGTTTACAATCTAAGAGGAGAAAGAGGAGCCGCTCCCGTGAGTTTACAATCTAAGAGAGGAAAGAGGAGCCGCTCCGTGAGTTTACAATCTAAGAGGGGAAAGAGGAGCCGCTCCCGTGATTACAATCTAAGAGGGAAAGAGGAGCCGCTGATGTGAGTTTACAATCTAAGAGGGAAAGAGGAGCCGATCCCGTGAGTTTACAATCTAAGAGGGGAAAGAGGAGCCGCTCCGGTGAGTTTACAATCTAAGAGGGGAAAGAGGAGCCGATCCCGTGAGTTTACAATCTAAGAGGGAAAGAGGAGCCGATCCGTGAGTTTACAATCTAAGAGTGAAAGAGGAGCCGCTCCCGTGAGTTTACAATCTAAGAGGGAAAAGAGGAGCCGCTCCCATGAGTTTACAATCTAAGAGGGGAAAGAGGAGCCGCTCCCGTGAGTTTACAATCTAAGAGGGAAAGAGGAGCCGCTCCCGTGAGTTTACAATCTAAGAGGGAAAAGAGGAGCCGCTCCCGTGAGTTTACAATCTAAGAGGGAAAAGAGGAGCCGCTCCCGTGAGTTTACAATCTAAGAGGGGAAAGAGGAGCCGCTCACGTGAGTTTACAATCTAAGAGGGAAAAGAGGAGACGCTCACGTGAGTTTACAATCTAAGAGGGAAAAGAGGAGCCGCTCCCGTGAGTTTACAATCTAAGAGGGAAAAGAGGAGCCGCTCCCGTGAGTTTACAATCTAAGAGGGAAAAGAGGAGCCGCTCCCGTGAGTTTACAATCTAAGAGGGAAAAGAGGAGCCGCTCACGTGAGTTTACAATCTAAGAGGGAAAAAGAGAGCCGCTCCCGTGAGTTTACAATCTAAAGGGAAAAGAGGAGCCGCTCACGTGAGTTTACAATCTAAGAGGGGAAAGAGGAGCCGCTCCCGTGAGATTACAATCTAAGAGGGGAAAGAGGAGCCTCTCCCGTGAGTTTACAATCTAAGAGTGAAAGAGGAGCCGCTCCCGTGAGTTTACAATCTAAGAGGGAAAAGAGGAGCCGCTCCCATGAGTTTACAATCTAAGAGGGGAAAGAGGAGCCGCTCCCGTGAGTTTACAATCTAAAGGGGAAAGAGGAGCCGCTCCGTGAGTTTACAATCTAAGAGTGAAAGAGGAGCCGCTCCCGTGAGTTTACAATCTAAGAGGGAAAAGAGGAGCCGCTCCCGTGAGTTTACAATCTAAGAGGGAAAGAGGAGCCGCTCTCGTGAGTTTACAATCTAAGAGGGGAAAGAGGAGCCGCTCACGTGAGTTTACAATCTAAGAGGGAAAAGAGGAGCCGCTCCCGTGAGTTTACAATCTAAGAGGGGAAAGAGGAGCCGCTCCCGTGAGTTTACAATCTAAGAGGGGAAAGAGGAGCCGCTCCCGTGAGTTTACAATCTAAGAGGGGAAAGAGGAGCCGCTCCCGTGAGTTTACAATCTAAGAGGGAAAGAGGAGCCGCTCCCGTGAGTTTACACTCTAAGAGGGAAAGAGGAGCCGCTCCCGTGAGTTTACAATCTAATAGGGAAAAGAGGAGCCACTCCCGTGAGTTTACAATCTAAGAGGGAAAGAGGAGCCGCTCCCGTGAGTTTACAATCTAAGAGGGAAAAGAGGAGCCGCTCCCGTGAGTTTACAATCTAAGAGGGAAAGAGGAGCCGCTCACGTGAGTTTACAATCTAAGAGGGGAAAGAGGAGCCGCTCCCGTGAGTTTACAATCTAAGAGGGAAAGAGGAGCCGCTCCCATGAGTTTACAATCTAAGAGGGAAAGAGGAGCCGCTCCCGTGAGTTTACAATCTAAGAGGGGAAAGAGGAGCCGCTCCCGTGAGTTTACAATCTAAGAGGGAAAGAGGAGCCGCTCCGTGAGTTTACAATCTAAGAGGAAAAGAGGAGCCGCTCCCGTGAGTTTACAATCTAAGAGGAAAAGAGGAGCCGCTCCCGTGAGTTTACAATCTAAGAGGGAAAGAGGAGCCGCTCCCGTGAGTTTACAATCTAAGAGGGAAAAGAGGAGCTGCTCCCGTGAGTTTACAATCTAAGAGGGAAAGAGGAGCCGCTCCGGTGAGTTTACAATCTAAGAGGGGAAAGAGGAGCCGCTCCGGTGAGTTTACAATCTAAGAGGGGAAAGAGGAGCCGCTCCCGTGAGTTTACAATCTAAGAGGGGAAAGAGGAGCCGCTCCCGTGAGTTTACAATCTAAGAGGGGAAAGAGGAGCCGCTCCCGTGAGTTTACAATCTAAGAGGGGAAAGAGGAGCCGCTCCGTGTGAGTTTACAATCTAAGAGGGGAAAGAGGAGCCGCTCCCGTGAGTTTACAATCTAAGAGGGGAAAGAGGAGCCGCTCCGTGAGTTTACAATCTAAGAGGGAAAAGAGGAGCCGCTCCGTGAGTTTACAATCTAAGAGGGAAAGAGGAGCCGCTCCAGTGAGTTTACAATCTAAGAGGGGAAAGAGGAGCCGCTCCGTGAGTTTACAATCTAAGAGGGGAAAGAGGAGCCGCTCCGGTGAGTTTACAATCTAAGAGGGGAAAGAGGAGCCGCTCCCGTGAGTTTACAATCTAAGAGGGGAAAGAGGAGCCGCTCCCGTGAGTTTACAATCTAAGAGGGGAAAGAGTAGCCGCTCCGGTGAGTTTACAATCTAAGAGGGGAAAGAGGAGCCGCTCCGGTGAGCTTGCACTTCCCATGCAGCACATATAGATCCAGGTATTTTTCATTAATCTTGAAGCTGTGACATACAGCTCCCTTCATAGAGAGGATTTGATGCACCCTGTGGGTCACCAGCAGCTTTAAATGAGACATTCAAAGTGGAACGTAACGGAATTCTGCCAGTGCTGCTCGGGGAACGCTCTCTTAATTGGATTGCAGGGGGGATCTCCTTTTATTAGGAGCCCTAAGGATCTCTCCATTAACGCCACCATCTCCAGCGGATTCAGAGCCGGGAATTAGCGCGGCTTGATCCAATTCGTCAGCACTAAAATAGACATTTCCCATTAAAACACCTGCGAGACCCAGTGAACTCAATTCCTAAATTCTAAATGAATTAGCAAATTAACCCTGATCTCAATAAAGTACAGAGCGGGTCATGTGACCCTCAGAATTAACGTGAACATTCGCATTCACTGAATGGAAGAACGGTCTCCACGCGCTCATCTCTAACCGTGTAACTATGTATCTTTATGTTACGGGTTGTTTCAATGCGCTATCGAACACTTTGTTTAGACTTCGACTTTGGTATTAACCCCTTCACTACTAAGTGTTATTTCCATAAAACCACTGCAGGATCCATTTGTTTTATGGAAAATCACTTTCTGTTGCCTAAAGTGTAAGAACTCTTCTATATACACACACACAGATTTACCATACAATAAAATCGATGATCGCCATGGAGCTCCCCCTGCTGGTCAAATTTTGCCACTGCAGCATGCTTCCATGACACACAGGCAGCATCTGTGTCAGCTATGAAAACCCCCTGAATCTTAACCCTGTCCAGCCTTGAGTGACCCCACAGCTCCACTTCTATTCTGCCAAATCCCTGGCTGCTGCAATGCTGCAGTAAGGTTTGTTGAGCTTTTTGTTAGAGCGAGGTGAACGTTGCACCTTGCAGCTTGTTTACAGTAAGAGAAGCTGAAAAGGAAAGAGATAAGACAATGGATATCGTTTCTCCACAGGGGACAAACTAACCTTGCTTGAAAAAGACATGCAAGCGGGGTCTTGATATGCTAATGAATATGCTAATGATTGCTTTCCAATGTATCACAATGCAAAATCAAGCTCAATTTTGGGAGTGAACGGGTTAACGGTTACTTTGGAATCTAACCCCAACTATGCGACGAGTTTGTGTCCTGTCCGCAATAAAGACGCTTTATTCTTTTATATATTATATAAACCCTGCGACAAGCCATGATCTGGAGAAACGGATCCGTCCGCTAATCACCATGATTACATTACGGAGTGCTACACTTACTTTACCTTATTGTCTAATTGAGGGTTTGGAGACAGGTCTTCCTTCCACGAGAAGCACAATCAATGTTTAACTGCCACCACTTTGTCCCCGGATCACATGGCGGCTTGATTAGAAAATGAAGTGATAATTTTCCCGTCTAATGAAGGTTTCAGGTGTTGCGGTAATAAAGCCTCTGCGCGCTTCCGGAACGGAGAAATCTTACACCGGCGTTAATATATCTCAATGTGATAATGAAGGCTGAGCAAAACGACACAATGTATCAGCGAGAGATTATAGAGTGGGATTTGAATTAAAAAAAAGTTGTTTTTATATGTAATTATTGGTTTATTAAAGGGCCACGACCACCAAAAAATGCCATGTCCTTATTGTGTTTATTTATGTTGCTGATATCTTTCATGTGTTTTGTTTATCTCTTGTATGTTTAGTTAAGAAAGTATTTTACTCTATTGGGGTTATTCAGAAAGCACCGTAATGTCGCCGACATTTTGGTGCTCTCTTGTTCCCCGCACTTCCCTGCACTTCTGGGAATCAAAGTTCCCCAAATTCAGCATTCACCCCGGTCCTCGGAGTGCAGGGAAAACCCGCCGCAAACCCACCGCAATCCGGCCGAACACCCACCGAAAACTCATCAGAACTACCGCAAAAAACACGCTGAACACATCGGAAAAAGCGTCCGTTCACAGCGCAGAGCAGCCGACAAGCTGATGAACGGGGTAAAAAAAAACAACAAAACAATACGCTTAAAAGTGTCAAAATTTATACACTTTTGCAAAAAAATACTGAACAAAAATGTCTGGAATTTACATATAAAGATCCTATTAATGATATTAAAAAGGTCTGTTACAGAAAAAAGAAATAACCCCTTTTAAAAAAAAATTGCTGTAAAAATCCCAAAAAATGGCTAAAAGATCCTAAAAAAATCAACAAATAAAGAGAGTTTTTGCTGCAGAATAAAATAATAAATGGTTTATTAGATATTGGATAAAAACGGGAATATTTTTAACATTGAAACCTATGGGATTCGCCTGAATAAACCTGTCGAATGAAACCACTGAACATCAGGGCATTTCACTGACATTTCTCTGCTCTTCAATGTGAATAGATTAACCATTGCTTCTCTATGGGGGATTTCACTGCCGCCGAACAGGCACCGTATTTCACTGCCTTCGAACAGGCACCGCATTTCACTGCCTTCGAACAGGCACTGTACTTGTGTGATATACTTGTGTGATATTTTCCTCTATATGTGTCACTGGGTGCAGCCATTGTGTGATATTTTCCTCTAAATGTGTCACTGGGTGCATCCATTGTGTGATATTTTCCTCTGTATGTGTCACTGGGTGCATCCATTGTGTGATATTTCCCTCTATATGTGTCACTGGGTGCATCCATTGTGTGATATTTTCCTCTATATGTGTTACTGGGTGCATCCATTGTGTGATATTTTCCTCTGTATGTGTCACTGGGTGCATCCATTGTGTGATATTTTCCTCTATATGTATCACTGGGTGCATCCATTGTGTGATATTTTCCTCTATATGTATCACTGGGTGCATCCATTGTGTGATATTTTCCTCTATATGTATCACTGGGTGCATCCATTGTGTGATATTTTCCTCTATATGTGTCACTGGGTGCATCCATTGTGTGATATTTTCCTCTATATGTGTCACTGGGTGCATCCATTGTGTGATATTTTCCTCTATATGTGTCACTGGGTGCATCCATTGTGTGATATTTTCCTCTATATGTGTCACTGGGTGTATCCATTGTGTGATATTTTCCTCTATATGTGTTACTGGGGGCATCCATTGTGGGATATTTTGGTGTTGTAAACTGCCCCCCCCCAGTATCTTTCCATCACTTGCTCCTCACTGTGTGGCAAATTGACCGCAGGGACAGAATTCGAGGGGAAACCGTGACCATTAACAGCAACAGGCAGGACCTTGTGGGTTTTACAAGTTTATATAATGCGAGGAGGGGATTTATTTGCAGCGAGTAATGCTTTGTTCCGATAAGTAACATATAATACTGCATTTTTAACCCTGTATTAATAACATTAATAATAGTAATAATAATTGAACTATACACAGAACACAAAGTCATCCATTTAGAATGGAAGAAAGGAGATTTATCCTAAAGCACAGGAAAGGTTTTTACAGTGAGAACAATAATTCTGTGGAATTCTCTGCCTGTTGAGGTGGTTGAGCCAGAGACTGTAAACAACGACTGGATGACTTCCTGAAATAGCATAACATTAAGGGTAATAAGATTTAATATGTGGGTAAAAGCTGCTCGATCCAAGGAGAAATCTGACGCCATCTGGGGCAAAAAGGAATTTTATCCCAGTATGTTGCTTATTGGCGAGCGCTTCAGACTGAGGGGTTTTGCTTCTTTTGGATCAGCAGCAGTAGGTGATGTGTGAAAGGCTGAAGCTGATGGATGCAAGGCTTGTTTCAACCTGTGTAACTATCTAATAATAATAATATCAATATATTAGGATAGGCCGTTTGAGTGTGATTCTGATCGGAACTTTTTAAGCGCTGCAGAATCTGTTGGCGCTACATAAGTGACTGGAACTGCACTAGTTCAGGAGTTGAAGCGGCCGTGCGTCTCGCAGTGCAAAGTGCTGGTAGCGCAGTCCTGGTGTTACTGGCCTCGCTTTGCACACAGATCGGTGTTGCATCAGTTACAATGTTGCCACAACATCCCTGACATCTGTCACATTGTAACTCTATACCTCTCTTACATTTCATAATTTATTCAATACTTTATTTGGTGTTTTTTTCTGCTTTAGATTCTAAACGGAAACAAAATCCGAGCTTCACTTCAACCCGTTGAAAGGATTTAAAGTTCGAGGTCGAGTATCCACGAGGCAGGAATGGCAGAAGCGTCTTCTCTTTGCTCCTGTGGACTCTGTTAAGGAGAATCTCTGGGCGGAAACGTCTTGTAACGACGGAGCAGGTTAAGGCGATAGAGCTATGTAGATTGAAGAGCCATCATTATTGTCCAGGCGGGAGATCAGCGAGACGATCTTCATCTCTTGTACTGATCAAACCGCAGGAACCTCAGGCTGTGATATGACCCCGGGAAATCACATTGAAATCAAGATACCAAGACCTGCGTTAAATCTCTGCGGCACCAGATAAAACTCTCTAACATTCCGAAAATATCAGAGACAGAGAGAGGGGGGAACACGAGCCTTGATACATTCTGTCTAAAGGTTATCTTTATCACTAAAGAAAGGGTTAAATAACCAGGACGCTGGATATTAATCTGCTATGAAACAATCCTTACACATTGTATCTCTTACCTAATAACAAACAATCCTTACACATTGTATCTCTAACCTAATAATAAACAATCCTTACACGTTGTATCTCTTACCTAATAATTAACAATCCTTACACATTGTATCTCTTACCTAATAACAAACAATCCTTACACATTGTATCTCTTACCTAATAACAAACAATCCTTACACATTGTATCTCTAACCTAATAATAAACAATCCTTACACGTTGTATCTCTTACCTAATAATAAACAATCCTTACACATTGTATCTCTTACCTAATAATAAACAATCCTTACACATTGTATCTCTTACCTAATAATAAACAATCCTTACATATTGTATCTCTTACCTAATAATAAACAATCCTTACACGTTGTATCTCTTACCTAATAATAACAATCCTTACACATTGTATCTCTTACCTAATAATAAACAATCCTTACACATTGTATCTCTTACCTAATAATAAACAATCCTTACATATTGTATCTCTTACCTAATAATAAACAATCCTTACATATTGTATCTCTTACCTAATAATAAACAATCCTTACACATTGTATCTCTTACCTAATAACAAACAATCCTTACACATTGTATCTCTAACCTAATAATAAACAATCCTTACACGTTGTATCTCTTACCTAATAATAAACAATCCTTACACACATTGTATCTCTTATTATTATTATTATTATTATTATTAATTTATAAAGCGCCAGCATATTCCGCAGCGCTGTACAATAAGCACAGTACAGACAGGATTACAATACATTGAACAACATTTGACAAACAGTACAGGAGGAGATGAGGGCCCTATTCCCGTAGGAACTCACAATCTAGGAGGGTTGGGGTTGGAAACAGGAGGAGAGGACTGTAAGGTGAGAGTGATTGATGGTTGCGTCAGTGAGTTGGGTGGTAGGCTTCCCTAAATAGCAATGTTTTCAGGGAGCGTTTGAAGGAAGAGAAGTTAGGGGAAAGTCTGACAGCACGAGGGAGAGCGTTCCAGAGAGTGGGGGCTGCGCGTGAGAAATCCTGCAGTCTATCATGGGAAGAGGTGATGCGGGGAGAAGCTAGGCGCAGGTCACTGTTTGACCTTAGGGAGCGGGCTGGGGTGTATTTGGTGATTAGTGAGGACAGGTAGTGGGGCGCTGAGTTAGTGAGGGTTTTGTAGGTAAGGATAAGGATTTTGAACTTAATTCTGCAGTGGATGGGGAGCCAGTGAAGGGACTCGCAGAGGGGAGCGGCAGAGACAGAGCGGCGGGTGAGGTGAATTAGCCTGGCGGAGGCGTTCAGGATGGATTGTAGGGGGGAGAGGCGGGACAGAGGGAGGCCAGATAAGAGATTATTGCAATAGTCGAGTCGGGAGATTACCAGGGCGTGTATGAGTTGTTTTGTGGTGACAGCGGTAAGAAATGGCCGAATTCTGGAAATATTACGCAGTTGGTATCGGCAGGAGGAGGAAAGAGACTTGATGTGGGGGATGAAGGAAAGAGCAGAGTCCAGTGTAACTCCAAGACAGCGAACTTGGTTTGATGGGGAGATGGTGATACCCTCCACCGTGATAGAGAAGTCAGGAGGTGGGGAGGCATTAGAGGGAGGAATAAGTAGGAGCTCAGTCTTTGACATGTTGATCTTTAGGTGGTGGGAGGCCATCCAGGAGGAGATGCCAGATAAACAGTCACTGACTTTTGAAAGGACAGGGGGAGAGAGATCAGGGGTAGAGAGGTAGATCTGAGTGTCATCAGCGTAGAGGTGGTAATTAAAGCCAAAGCTGTTGATGATTTTGCCCAGGGAGGAGGTGTAGATGGAAAAGAGCAGAGGACCAAGGACAGAGCCTTGAGGTACACCAACAGATAGAGGCAATGAAGAGGAGGAGTTACCAGCAAAGGACACACAGAAGGACCTGTTGGATAAATAGGAGTCAACCCAAGCAAGTGCAGTGTCACCGAGACCCAGAGAGTTGAGGGTCTGTAGAAGGAGGGGGTGGTCAACAGTGTCAAAAGCAGCCGAGAGGTCAAGCAGGATGAGAATAGAATAGTGGCCGTGTTTTTTAGCAGTTAGGAGGTCGTTGGTGACTTTGGTGAGGGCAGTTTCAGTTGAGTGTAGCGGACGGAAGCCAGATTGCAGGGGGTCAAGTAGGGAATTGGAGGACAGGAAGAGGGAGAGGCGGTTGAAGACTAGTTTTTCTAAGAGCTTTGATGTGAAGGGAAGCAGGGATACAGGGCGGTAGTTGGATGGAGAGTTGGTGTCTAGGGATGGTTTCTTTAGTAAAGGGGTAACTAGCGCGTGTTTGAAGGCGGATGGAAAGGAGCCAGTGGAGAGAGATAGGTTGAAGATGTGTGTGAGAGCAGGGGTGAGGGAGGAGGAGAGGGGAGGAATTAGATGTGAGGGAATGGGGTCGAGCGGGCACGTGGTGAGATGTGAGGAGGACAATAAGGAATTGACTTCCTCCTCAGTGGTTGGGAGGAAGCGGCAGAGGGTGGCAGATGGGACCTGTGGGAGTGGAGGTGGCAGATAACTATCTTGTGTTGGGATGTTGCTTCTGATAGTTAGAGTTTTACTGAGGAAGTAGTCTGCCAGGTCTTGAGCGCTGAAGGCAGCTGAGGGGGAAGGTGCAGGTGGGTGGAGGAGGGTGTTGAAGGTGGACCAGAGCCGTTTAGGGTTGGAGGACAGCGTAGATATAAGAGATGAGAAGAAGGATTGTTTGGCCAAGTGGAGGGCAGAGGTGTATGACCGGAGAATAAACTTGAAGTGAACAAAATCAGCTTCAGAGCGGGATTTCCTCCAGGCACGCTCTGCAGTGCGGGAGCATCTTTGCAGGTAGCGAGTTTGGAGGGTGTGCCAGGGCTGAAGCTGGCGGCGTGGGGCCTTGCAGAGTCGAAGAGGAGCAAGAGTGTCTAGAGCAGAGATAAGCGTAGTGTTGTAGTGATTAGTGGCAGCATCAGGGCAGGTGAAGGATGAGGTATGAGGGAGGTGGTGAAGTAGGTTGGAGAATTGATGGGGGTGCACAGCATGTAGATTTCTGCGAGTGTGTGTGCGGGGTGGGGGAGCAGGGTGTTTAGGAAGTCCAGATAGGTTGAAAGAGAGAAGGTGGTGGTCAGAGATGGGGAAAGGGCGACATTTGAACTCAGAAATGGAGCAGAGGTTGGAAAAGACCAGGTCAATAACGTGACCATCGCGGTGGGTAGGGAGGAGGGAGGATTGTGTGAGTCCAAGGGAGGACGTGAGTGAAAGAAGTTTGGAGGCAGCAGGAGCGGAAGGATCGTCAATGGGAATGTTGAAGTCCCCGAGAATTAGGCATGGAAGATTAGAAGACAGGAAGTGAGAAAGCCAGGTAGCAAAGTGGTCAAAGAACTGGGAGGTTGGTCCCGGTGGGCGGTAATAATAATAAACAATCCTTACATATTGTATCTCTTACCTAATAATAAACAATCTTTACACATTGTATCTCTTACCTAATAATAAACAATCCTTACACATTGTATCTCTTACCTAATAATAAACAATCCTTTCACATTGTATCTCTTACCTAATAATTAACAATCCTTACACATTGTATCTCTTACCTAATAATAAACAATCCTTTCACATTGTATCTCTTACCTAATAATTAACAATCCTTACACATTGTATCTCTAACCTAATAATAAACAATCCTTACACATTGTATCTCTTACCTATTAATTAACAATCCTTACACATTGTATCTCTAACCTAATAATAAACAATATTTACACATTGTATCTCTTACCTAATAATAAACAATCCTTACACATTGTATCTCTTACCTAATAATTAACAATCCTTACACATTGTATCTCTTACCTAATAATAAACAATCCTTACACATTGTATCTCTAACCTAATAATAAACAATCCTTACACATTGTATCTCTTACCTAATAATAAACAATCCTTACACATTGTATCTCTTACCTAATAATAAACAATCCTTACACATTGTATTTCTTACCTAATAAAAAACAATCCTTACACATTGTATCTCTTACCTAATAATTAACAATCCTTACACGTTGTATCTCTTACCTAATAATAAACATTCCTTACACATTGTATCTCTTACCTAATAATAAACATTCCTTACACATTGTATCTCTTACCTAATAATTAACAATCCTTACACGTTGTATCTCTTACCTAATAATAAACAATCCTTACACATTGTATCTCTTACCTAATAATAAACAATCCTTACACATTGTATCTCTTACCTAATAATTAACAATCCTTACACGTTGTATCTCTTACCTAATAATAAACAATCCTTACACATTGTATCTCTTACCTAATAATAAACAATCCTTACACATTGTTTTTCTTACCTAATAAAAAACAATCCTTACACATTGTATCTCTTACCTAATAATAAACAATCCTTACACATTGTATCTCTTACCTAATAATAAACAATCCTTACACATTGTATTTCTTACCTAATAAAAAACAATCCTTACACATTGTATCTCTTACCTAATAATTAACAATCCTTACACGTTGTATCTCTTACCTAATAATAAACATTCCTTACACATTGTATCTCTTACCTAATAATAAACATTCCTTACACATTGTATCTCTTACCTAATAATTAACAATCCTTACACGTTGTATCTCTTACCTAATAATAAACAATCCTTACACATTGTATCTCTTACCTAATAATAAACAATCCTTACACATTGTATCTCTTACCTAATAATTAACAATCCTTACACGTTGTATCTCTTACCTAATAATAAACAATCCTTACACATTGTATCTCTTACCTAATAATAAACAATCCTTACACATTGTTTTTCTTACCTAATAAAAAACAATCCTTACACATTGTATCTCTTACCTAATAATTAACAATCCTTACACATTGTATCTCTTACCTAATAATAAACATTCCTTACACATTGTATCTCTTACCTAATAATAAACAATCTTTACACGTTGTATCTCTTACCTTATAATAAACAATATTATATATTATATCTTGAATGTTCTGTAATCACATATTAATAATTGGGAGAGATATACAGTATCCGTGTGCAGGTTATCTGGATATTGTGGAAATTTGCAGCGTTTGCAGATCTCTGAATATACGATAAATTGCCGAGGTATTTTTGAAAAATGTATTTTCATTATAAAAGGAGCAGCTGTAATCCACACAAGGGGTTTGTAATGAATGTTCATTTCAAGGCAGTCACAAACAATGGATCGTTATTATCTAATTGAAGACAAATGCATTTTTAGGCCCGGAGTTTTGGAGTTTTTAAAGCTGTGAGCGTCGGAGGCCGAGCGAAGCGGCTCCTTTATATTTCTTCTGTTTGTTACATCACGATAAGAAAATCAGAGATTATGGTTCCTGATTCATTATGAGCTTTTCATTGCAGAATAGTCCCGGTGATGAGTGGTTTGAGATGCAGGTGAGCATCAGTTTACCAGGAGGTTATCAGTGGGGAGGAATTCTGGGGGGAATATCAGGCAAAACAGGTGAATTTAACACAATACTAACAGGGTTATTCAAAGAGATCCGAATTGTGGCTGAAAGGTAACCGAACAGTGAAAATCAGCGTTCGGTTACCTTTCCTGGCCATTCGGCTATCCAGAGAGCAGGCAATTCGCCAAATCCTGGCGAATTGCCTGCACATACGGTGCCTATTCGGTGCCTGTTCGAGGGCAGTGAATCCCCATAGAGAAGCAATGCTTCGTCTATTCAGAGAACACAAACCAGCAGTGAAAAGTTGCCGAATTGCCCTGCTGTTCGGTGGTTTCATTTGACAGGTTTATTCAGGCGAATCCCATAGGCTTCAATGTTAAAAATAATCCCGCTTTAATTCAATATCTAATAAACCGTTCATTATAAAATTCTGCAGCAAAAAGTCTCTTTATTTATAGATTTTTTAGGATCTTTTAGGCATTTTCCAGTAATCTTTCCCGAAAATAGTTTTTTCTGTTTTTTTTAAATCATTTTTTCTCTTTTCTGTAACAGCCCTTTTTATTATCATTCCTTGGATTTTATATGTAAATTTCAGACATTTTCGCTCAGTAGTTTCTTTGCAAACAGTGTTTCAATTTTCAAACATTCAAGCGTACGTTTTTTTGTTTTTTCTCACTCCATTCGTCTGCGGTGTCGGGTTTTTCCGACGGCTCTCTGCGCTGTGATCGGCTCCTGCTCGGGTTTCTCCGCCGTGTTCGGCGGGTTAATCCAGATGTTTTTGCGGGTTTCGATGTGCATTCGCCAGGTTTTGCGGTGAGTGTTCATCGGGTTTGCAGCGGCTTTTCCCTGCAATTCGGGGACCCTGTGGTGCTTGCTGAATACACTGCAGGGTCGCCGAAATGGGATCGCCAAATCGCACCGAATTGAAGAGAACAAAAAGTCAACGAACGTGCAGTGACTTTTTGATTCTCTTTGAATAACCCTGTAAGACTTCCTGTCACAAAATTTTGCCCTAAATGCATCAAATTCCTTAAAAAGCCAATTTTATGATCCATGAGGACGTCCATTGCTCTGCGGAGGAAACGTGTTGGTCCCAATGCTGCTGCTACTTGTATATTGTGGTGGGAATTTTATTGTTGCAGTCATATTTTTATATCAATAAAGTGTATTAAAGTATTCAGATTCCAGTGATACCTTCAATCATCAGATTCCCTAAGGATATCGCTGAGCAGTGCCGGGGCGGTGATGATTAACACTGTTTGTGAGTGTAGTAGTGTATGTAAAATCTCGTGTTCTGCTGCTGAACTGCGCTTTGGTTCTAGTTGATACATTTCTGGATGATGTTTTTTCTGTCTTTACTTCTGTTTTAGGTACATATATACCAGATTAATAGGTGGGGACAGATCCGGAGATCCAGAGTCCGATCTTGGGAGGTGAAATCTTCTAAATTCTAATAAAATCATCAAACCAACAGACAGATACAGAGATACATAGATAGACAAACCAATAGATACAGAGATACAAAGATCATCAAACCAACAGACAGATACAGAGATACATAGATAGACAAACCAACGGATACAGAGATACAAAGATCATCAAACCAACAGATACAGAAATACAAAGATCATCAAACCAACAGACTGATACAGAGATACATAGATCAGCAATCGAACAGACAGATACAGAGATACAAAGATAGACAAACCATCAGACAGATACAGAGATACAAAGATCATCAAACCAACAGATACAGAGATACAAAGATCAGCAATCGAACAGACAGATACAGAGATACATAGATAGACAAACCAACAGATACAGAGATACAAAGATCATCAAACCAACAGATACAGAGATACAAAGAACATCAAACCAACAGATACAGAGATACAAAGATCAGCAATCGAATAGACAGATACAGAGATACATAGATAGACAAACCAACAGATACAGAAATACAAAGATCATCAAACCAACAGACTGATACAGAGATACATAGATCAGCAATCGAACAGACAGATACAGAGATACATAGATAGACAAACCAACAGATACAGAGATACAAAGATCATCAAACCAACAGATACAGAGATACAAAGATCATCAAACGAACAGATACAGAGATACAAAGATCAGCAATCGAACAGACAGATAGACAAACCAACAGATACAGAGGTACAAAGATCATCAAACCAACAGACAGATACAGAGATACAAAGATCATCAAACCAACAGACAGATACAGAGATACATAGATAGACAAACCAACAGATACAGAAATACAAAGATCATCAAACCAACAGATACAGAGATACAAAGATCAGCAATCGAACAGACAGATACAGAGATACATAGATAGACAAACCAACAGATACAGAAATAAAAAGATCATCAAACCAACAGATACAGAGATACAAAGATCATCAAACCAACAGACTGATTGCTGATCTTTGTATCTCTTTATCAAATAGACAGATACAGAGATACATAGATAGACAAACCAACAGAGACAGAGATGCAAAGATCATCAAACCAACAGATACAGAAATACAAAGATCCTCAAACCAACAGACTGATACAGAGATACATAGATCAGCAATCGAACAGACAGATACAGAGATACAAAGATCATCAAACCAACAGATACAGAAATACAAAGATCATCAAACCAACAGACTGATACAGAGATACATAGATCAGCAATCGAACAGACAGATACAGAGATACATAGATAGACAAACCAACAGATACAGAAATACAAAGATCATCAAACCAACAGATACAAAGATCAGCAATCGAACAGACAGATACAGAGATACATAGATAGACAAACCAACAGATACAGAAATACAAAGATCATCAAACCAACAAATACAGAGATACAAAGATCATCAAACCAACAGATACAGAAATACAAAGATCATCAAACCAACAGACTGATACAGAGATACATAGATCAGCAATCGAACAGACAGATACAGAGATACATAGATAGACAAACCAACAGATACAGAAATACAAAGATCATCAAACCAACAAATACAGAGATACAAAGATCATCAAACCAACAGATACAAAGATCAGCAATCGAACAGACAGATACAGAGATACATAGATAGACAAACCAACAGATACAGAAATACAAAGATCATCAAACCAACAAATACAGAGATACAAAGATCATCAAACCAACAGATACAGAAATACAAAGATCATCAAACCAACAGACTGATACAGAGATACATAGATCAGCAATCGAACAGACAGATACAGAGATACAAAGATAGACAAACCATCAGACAGATACAGAGATACAAAGATCATCAAACCAACAGATACAGAGATACAAAGATCAGCAATCGAACAGACAGATAGACAAACCAACAGATACAGAGGTACAACGATCATCAAACCAACAGACAGATACAGAGATACAAAGATCATCAAACCAACAGACAGATACAGAGATACATAGATAGACAAACCAACAGATACAGAAATACAAAGATCATCAAACCAACAGATACAGAGATACAAAGATCAGCAATCGAACAGACAGATACAGAGATACATAGATAGACAAACCAACAGATACAGAAATAAAAAGATCATCAAACCAACAGATACAGAGATACAAAGATCATCAAACCAACAGACTGATTGCTGATCTTTGTATCTCTTTATCAAACAGACAGATACAGAGATACATAGATAGACAAACCAATAGATACAGAGATACAAAGATCATCAAACCAACAGACAGATACAGAGATACATAGATAAACAAACCAACGGATACAGAGATACAAAGATCATCAAACCAACAGATACAGAAATACAAAGATCATCAAACCAACAGACTGATACAGAGATACATAGATCAGCAATCGAACAGACAGATACAGAGATACATAGATAGACAAACCAACAGATACAGAAATACAAAGATCGTCAAACCAACAGATACAGAGATACAAAGATCATCAAACCAACAGATACAGAGATACAAAGATCATCAAACCAACAGACTGATTGCTGATCTTTGTATTTCTTTATCAAACAGACAGATACAGAGATACATAGATAGACAAACCAACAGACAGATACAGAGATAGACAGACAGACAGATCAAGTGACAGGTACAAAGACACATAGACAAATTGACAGATGGATGCAGGGATAGATAAAACATTGCTATCTGTTTTTGTCTCTTTAGCAGGAAGTTCTGGTCACGTGACCCACCTTTGCTAAGGGGTGATCAGCCAGCATTGAGGTCAAGCCTCCAGTTTGGGGGTGCACTTTACCTGGTGCATCCTCTGGAATCGACAATGATAAGATGAACAGTTTGTGAGTAAACTCACCCACCTTGCTGCCACGCTTCAGTAAAGGGTCTATTTGTTTGTTTCAGTGAGGTGTAATTCTATTACACAACCATTATTTTATTATATATATATATATTATTATTGGGTTTTTTTCATTCGCCGTAATTTATATTGACTTGAAAATGAATTTATTTAACTGCACACCTAGTCCACCCCGCGTGTACCTCAAGAGCATTTCCGGTGATTTTACGTAGTATTAATGAATAATAATAATAATAATAATAAAGTGACGCATTTCTTTTTATGCTACTTTTTAAAAATTTCTAGAGTCTTCGATTGAAAAACTTAAAAGCGAAGTCTCGGGGGAGGGGGGGCTGATGGCGTTCGTTCATATTCAGGAAAGGTTTACTTCTCAGAAAAGAAAAAAAAATGCTATTTGTCTTACACATAAATAATTTCATTATCAAATTGAATAATCCCATCAACTTCAAGCAGACGATTAATTGCAAGTTTGTCGAAACGCCAGGCGTAATTAGTTACAGGTTTCCAAAATGTTACTCGGCTCTTTCTAATCAGTAAAACACGACTCGGGAGAAGAGACGATTTGAATATTTACCTATTTTCATTACTTGCATTGAAGAACATGAAAGTTTTCTGAATAGTAAGTAAACTCATGCATAAAAATCCACCCAGGAATTATGTTTGTTGATTTTTTTTCCAAGGGTCGTAATTGGGTAACGTAAATCAGCTCTAAATCTCAATATTTTTTGCAGCAACTTATTTTTAGTCCCACTGAATGGTAACTGTCATTTATTTGACAAAACACGCGTAAGAGAAATAAAAAAGCAATAAAATATAAAATTAAATATTTTTAATATATTTTTTTTCTGCATTTTTTCGCTCACAAAAATAAATTTTGTTTATTTCATAAAATTTTCATTTTTTCTTGAGCTTGAGATTAAAAAACTGCAAAAACAAGGAACCGAAGATTAAAAATAAAGATGTAAATGCAACATGTCCAACCAATGTCATCCTGTCAATATGCTTAGAAACTGGCAGAAATGCATATATTTTTATTTTCAAATGGTGTCCACATCCTGTCAATATAATTTGTCTCGTTAGGTCGGGCCTTTATTTGATCTTTTTTGGAGGTGGAATAAAGAAAAAGTAAAAAAAAAGAATTTTAAACAACATTAAATGTAAACCAATGGGTATTTTAAAATTACAAAAATATATAGATAAATATTATTTATATTTTATATACCAATAACTAATGTATAATATTTGAATAAATCATTTAATCTTTAATATTTTGATAATTAGTAAGTCATTAAACCCATATGTGTTAAGTCAGGCCTTCAAATTCCCTTGTTGCGGTAGAATAAGTAGACCTTAAAGGTAGAATTTGAAACAGCATTGATTATCGACCAAAGGATATTTCAAAACTACAAGGAAAAAAAATAACGTATTATTATTTATATTATAATAAGTATAATAACATAAACAGGGTTATTCAAAGAGATCCGAATGGCTGCCGAAAGGTAACCGAATGCTGAAAATCAGCGTTCGGTTGCCTTTCCTGGCCATTCGGCTATCCAGAGAGCAGGCAATTCGCCAAATCCTGGCGAATTGCCTGCACATACGGTGCCTGTTCGGTCCCTGTTCGAGGGCAGTGAAATCCCCATGAAAAGCAATGCTTCGGCTATTCAGAGAACACAAACCAGCAGTGAAAGGTTCCCCTAATGCCCTGCCATTCGGTGGTTTAATTCGGCAGGTTAATTCAGGAGAATCCCATAGGCTTCAATGTTAAAAATATTCCCATTTTAATTCAATATCTATTAAACCGTTCATTATAAAATTCTGCAGCAAAGAGTCTCTTTATTTATAGATTTTTTAGGACCTTTTAGGCATTTTGTGGGATTTTTTTGAAAACATTTTTGCTCTGGTTTTTTTTTTTAATTGTTTTTTCTTGTTTCTGTAACAGCCCTCTTTATTACCATTCATTGGATTTTATATGTAAATTTCAGACATTTTCGCTCTGTAGTTTCTTTGCAAACAGCGTTTCACTTTTCAAACATTCAAGCGTACTGTTTTTTTTTTCACCTCCTTCGTCTGCAGTTTCGGGTTTTTCCGGCGGCTGCTCTGCGCTGTGATTGGCTCCTGCTCAGGTTTCTCCGGCATCTTCGGCAGGTTAATCCAGATGTTTTTGCTGGTTTCTGTGTGCGTTCGCCCTCATTTTGCGGTGAGTTTTCGGTGGGTTTGCGGCAACTTTTCCCTGCATTACGGCGGCCCTGTATGAAGATTTAAATGATTTGCCGAAAGGCTCCGGAATACGTCCCTAAAGTTCCAGGACATTGGACATGACCGCCGGTGCGCTGGAACTCTTTGAAGTGCTGGGACTTTAGACTCTCCTTCAGAGGATCGCAGCAGTCCTAGCTGCATTACTGCAATTGACCAGCAGGGGGAGCTCTGTCCTATAATGCATACAGTCAATAAATGCATTGTAATGAAATAACATCATTAACCCCTTCACTACTGAGATCGAGATATCTTGAGCTTCAAAGGTACCATCTGGTGTCCCGATATCGAGATATCTCATTCCGCAGCCCAAAACCAAATGATATTTGTTTACTTTAGGGCTGCAGAAGGTGCCCCCAAAGTTTTAGCCCTGTGGGCTGGGGAATGTCCTGACATATCGGGGTTTCCCCAGTCGATGTACGGAGCCACGAGCTGCAGTTCAACCTGCAGTAACTCCTTGTTTCCAGCAGGTGGCGACATCTCCCTGCCAATAGGTTATTACAGCAGTAAGAAATACGCTGGGAATATTCCCAAATATTTCTTACTGTATAATTAATTACAAGTGATCTTTATTAAAAATAAAAAATGAAAAACACTTTTTCCTGACTGTGGATCTTTGGAAAATCACTTGGTAGTGAAGGGGTTAATCATTGTGGAAAATATACATTTTTTAAGTGGCGTAATAAAGTAAAAACACACCATATGTCCTTTATTGCCTTAAAAAAGAAGACCTCAGACTTACCGTCAAGAGCATTGGGTAAAAATGTGCCGCACACTCAAAGAAATAAACGCGAAGTGGCTGCAACATCAAAGGATACATTAAACATATATCGAGCCTTAAAGATGTCCCTCCGTTTTATGAATCTAGGGCACAGTGTCACATCATCTCAATGTATACGCTTTCCAGCATCCCTGGGGGACGCGCTCTCGCGCATTCCGCTGCCAGTCAAGCCGTACACGTATGCTTTTTTATTTTTATCAGCTTTATTCTCTTCTGCTTGAGACACGAAAGGACTTTTAGCGCAAATACATTGTAACAAACACTTTATTTATTTATGTCCCTCCCACCCGGGGCCTCGAGGGACGCGGCGTGTGCGCCATTAAGCGGGTCGTGGAGCTATTTTAGCACTGAAGACAAATTACCAGAGATGCTAATGTACCTCGGATGCTAATTTAAAAGCTGAATTAACATGCTTGATGGAAGACGTTATTAAAATGGTTCAAATCACCTCGCGTGAACTATTTACTAACATTCATTTTGCCTGGTTGCGTTTCCATGGTGGAAAACATTCTGCCTTAGCGCTGTTTAGTAAATCTGACCCAAACCGTTCACTAAATAAATCAGATCCAAAGTGTCTCCATTAAATAAGTGACAATATAATCTAATAACTGCCCCATAGATTACATCATAACCGTCATCACATTGACACGACATAAACATACCCCGAGTATAAATCAATGCGAGAACGTCCATATATCCTATTATCAATAGAGCAAAAAGCTTCACCATGTATTCCGGGTGTGCGGGTGTCTTTTTAGGGGTTCCTCCATATATTCAGGGTGTGTGGGTGTGTTTTTAGGGGTTCCTCCATATATTCAGGGTGTGCGGGTGTCTTTTTAGGGGTTCCTCCATATATTCAGGGTGTGTGGGTGTCTTTTTAGGGGTTCCTCCATATATTCAGGGTGTGCGGGTGTCTTTTTAGAGGTTCCTCCGTATATTCAGGGTGTGCGGGTGTCTTTTTAGGGGTTCCTCCGTATATTCAGGGTGTGCGGGTGTCTTTTTAGGGGCTCCTCCATATATTCAGGGTGTGTGGGCGTCTTTTTAGAGGTTCCTCCATATATTCAGGGTGTGTGGGTGTGTTTTTAGGGTCTCCTCCATATATTCAGGGTGCGGGTGTCTTTTTAGGGGTTCCTCCATATATTCAGGGTGCGGGTGTCTTTCTAGGGGCTCCTCCATATATTCAGGGTGTGCGGGTGTCTTTTTAGGGATTCCTCCATATATTCAGGGTGTGCGGGTGTCTTTTTAGGGGCTCCTCCATATATTCAGGGTGTGCGGGTGTGTTTTTAGTGGCTCCTCCATATATTCAGGGTGTGCGGGTGTCTTTTTAGGGGTTCCTCCATATATTCAGGGTGTGCGGGTGTCTTTTTAGGGGTTCCTCCATATATTCAGGGTGTGTTTTTAGGGGTTCCTCCATATATTCAGGGTGTGTTTTTAGGGGCTCCTCCATATATTCAGGGTGTGCGGGTGTCTTTTTAGGGGTTCCTCCATATATTCAGGGTGTGTTTTTAGGGTTCCTCCATATATTCAGGGGTGTGTCTTTTTAGGGGCTCCTCCATATATTCAGGTGTGCGGGTGTTTTTAGTGGCTCCTCCATATATTCAGGGTGTGCGGGTGTCCTTTTAGGGGTTCCTCCATATATTCAGGGTGTGTTTTTAGGGGTTCCTCCATATATTCAGGGTGTCTTTTTAGGGTCTCCTCCATATATTCAGGTGTGCGGGTATCTTTTTAGGGGTTCCTCCATATATTCAGGGTGTGCGGGTGTCTTTTTAGGGGTTCCTCCATATATTCAGGGTGTGTGCGGGTGTTTTTTTAGGGATTCCTCCATATATTCAGGGTGTGCGGGTGTCTTTTTAGGGGCTCCTCCATATATTCAGGGTGTGCGGGTGTGTTTTTAGTGGCTCCTCCATATATTCAGGGTGTGCGGGTGTCTTTTTAGGGGTTCCTCCATATATTCAGGGTGCGGGTGTCTTTTTAGGGGTCCTCCATATATTCAGGGTGTGTTTTTAGGGGCTCCACCATATATTCAGGGTGTGTTTTTAGGGCTCCTCCATATATTCAGGGTGTGCGGGTGTCTTTTTAGGGGTTCCTCCATATATTCAGGGTGTGTTTTTAGGGTTCCTCCATATATTCAGGGTGTCTTTTTAGGGGCTCCTCCATATATTCAGGGTGTGCGGGTGTGTTTTTAGTGGCTCCTCCATATATTCAGGGTGTGCGGGTGTCCTTTTAGGGGTTCCTCCATATATTCAGGGTGTGTTTTTAGGGGTTCCTCCATATATTCAGGGTGTCTTTTTAGGGTCTCCTCCATATATTCAGGGTGTGCGGGTATCTTTTTAGGGGTTCCTCCATATATTCAGGGTGTGCGGGTGTCTTTTTAGGGGTTCCTCCATATATTCAGGGTGTGCGGGTGTTTTTAGGGTCTCCTCCATATATTCAGGGTGTGCGGGTATCTTTTTAGGGGTTCCTCCATATATTCAGGGTGTGCGGGTGTTTTTAGGGGCTCCTCCATATATTCAGGGTGTGCGGTGTCTTTTTAGGGGTTCCTCCATATATTCAGGGTGTGTTTTTAGGGGTCCTCCATATATTCAGGGGTGTGGTTTTTTAGGGGCTCCTCCATATATTCAGGGTGTGCGGGTGTCTTTTTAGGGGTTCCTCCATATATTCAGGGTGTGTTTTTAGGGGTTCCTCCATATATTCAGGGTGTGTGGGTGTGTTTTTAGGGGCCCCCCATATATTCAGGTGTGTGGGTGTCTTTTTAGGGGCTCCTCCATATATTCAGGGTATGTGGGTGTCTTTTTAGGGGATCCTCCATATATTCAGGGTGTGCGGGTGTGTTTTTAGGGGCCCCCCATATATTCAGGGTGTGTGGGTGTCTTTTTAGGGGTTCCTCCATATATTCAGGGTGTGCGGGTGTGTTTTTTAGGGGCTCCTCCATATATTCAGGGTGTGTGGGTGTCTTTTTAGGGGATCTCTATATATTCAGGGTGTGCGGGTCTTTTTAGGGGTTCCTCCATATATTCAGGGTGTGTGGGTGTCTTTTTAGGGGATCCTCTATATATTCAGGGTGTGCGTGTCTTTTTAGGGTTCCTCCATATATTCAGGGTGTGCGGGTCTTTTTAGGGTTCCTCCATATATTCAGGGTGTGCGGGTGTCTTTTTAGGGGTTCCTCCATATATTCAGGGTGTGTTTTTAGGGGTTCCTCCATATATTCAGGGTGGTTTTTTAGGGCTCCTCCATATATTCAGGGTGTGTGGGTGTGTTTTTAGGGCCCCCCCCATATATTCAGGGTGTGTGGGTGTCTTTTTAGGGGCTCCTCCATATATTCAGGGTGTGCGGGTGTCTTTATAGGGGCTCCTCCATATATTCAGGGTGTGTGGGTGTCTTTTTAGGGGATCCTCCATATATTCAGGGTGTGCGGGTCTTTTTAGGGGTTCCTCCATATATTCAGGGTGTGTGGTTGTGTTTTTAGGGGCTCCTCCATATATTCAGGGTGTGGGTGTCTTTTTAGGGGCTCCTCCATATATTCAGGGTGTGTGGGTGTGTTTTTAGGGGCTCCTCCATATATTCAGGTGTGTGGGTGTGTTTTTAGGGGCTCCTCCATATATTTAGGGTGTGCAGGTGTGTTTAGGGTCTCCTCCATATAATTCAGGGTGTGCGGGTATCTTTTTAGGGGCTCCTCCATATATTCAGGGTGTGCGGGTGTCTTTTTAGGGTTCCTCCATATATCAGGGTGTGCGGCGTGTTTTTAGGGTCTCCTCCATATATTCAGGGTGTGCGGGTATCTTTTTAGGGGTTCCTCCATATATTTAGGGTGTGCGGTATCTTTTTAGGGGTTCCTCCATATATTCAGGGTGTGCGGGTGTCTTTTTAGGGGTTCCTCCATATATTCAGGGTGTGCGGGTGTTTTTTAGGGGCTCCTCCATATATTCAGGGTGTGGGCGTGTGTGTTTTTAGGGCCCCATATATTCAGGGTGTGTGGTGTTCTTTTTAGGGGTTCCTCCATATATTCAGGTGGTGCGGGTGTCTTTATAGGGGCTCCTCCATATATTCAGGGTGTGTGGGTGTCTTTTTAGGGGATCCTCCATATATTCAGGGTGTGCGGGTCTTTTTAGGGTTCCTCCATATTTCAGGGTGTGTGGGTGTGTTTTTAGGGGCTCCTCCATATATTCAGGGTGTGTGGGTGTCTTTTTAGGGGCCTCCATATATTCAGGGTGTGTGTGTGTGTTTTTTAGGGGCTCCTCCATATATTCAGGGTGTGGGGGTGTGTTTTTAGGGGCTCCTCCATATATTTAGGGTGTGCAGGTGTTTTTAGGGTCTCCTCCATATATTCAGGTGTGCGGGTATCTTTTTAGGGTTCCTCCATATATTCAGGGTGTGCGGGTGTCTTTTTTAGGGGCTCCTCCATATATTCAGGGTGTGTGGGTGTCTTTTTAGGGGATCCTCTATTATATTCAGGGTGTGCGGGTCTTTTTAGGGGTTCCTCCATATATTCAGGTGTGCGGTGTCTTTTTAGGGTTCCTCCATATATTCAGGGTGTCGGGTGTGTTTTAGTTAGGGTTCCTCCATATATCCAGGGTGTGCGGGTGTCTTTTAGGGGTTCCTCCATATATTCAGGGTGTGTTTTTAGGGGTTCCTCCATATATTCAGGGTTGTGTTTTTAGGGGCTCCTCCATATATTCAGGGTTGCGGGTGTCTTTTTAGGGTTCCTCCATATATTCAGGTGTGTTTTTTAGGGTTCCTCCATATTTCAGGGTGTGTTTTTAGGGGTTCCTCCATATATTCAGGGTGTGTGGGTGTTTTTAGGGGCCCCCCCATATATTCGGGTGTGTGGGTGTCTTTTTAGGGGTTCCTCCATATATTCAGGGGTTGTGCGGGTGTCTTTTTAGGGGTTCCTCCATATATTCAGGGTGTGCGGTTTTTAGGAGCTCCTCCATATATTCAGGTGTGCGGGTGTCTTTTTAGGGGCTCCTCCATATATTCAGGGTGTGTGGGTGTCGATTTAGGGGTTCCTCCATATATTCAGGGTGTGTGGTGTGTTTTTAGGGGCTCCTCCATATATTCAGGGTGTGTGGATGTCTTTTTAGGGGCTCCTCCATATATTCAGGGTGTGCGGGTGTGTTTTTAGTGGCTCCTCCATATATCCAGGGTGTGCGGGTATCTTTTTAGGGGTTCCTCCATATATTCAGGGTGTGTTTTTAGGGGTTCCTCCATATATTCAGGGTGTGTTTTTAGGGGCTCCTCCATATATTCAGGGTGTGCGGGTGTCTTTTTAGGGGTTCCTCCATATATTCAGGGTGTGTTTTTAGGGGTTCCTCCATATATTCAGGGTGTGTGGGTGTGTTTTTAGGGGCCCCCCCATATATTCAGGGTGTGTGGGTGTCTTTTTAGGGGCTCCTCCATATATTCAGGGTGTGCGGGTGTCTTTTTAGGGGATCCTCCATATATTCAGGGTGTGCGGGTGTGTTTTTAGGGGCCCCCCATATATTCAGGGTGTGTGGGTGTGTTTTTAGGGGCTCTTCCATATATTCAGGGTGTGTGGGTGTGTTTTTAGGGGCCCCCCCATATATTCAGGGTGTGTGGGTGTCTTTTTAGGGGCTCCTCCATATATTCAGGGTGTGCGGGTGTCTTTTTAGGGGTTCCTCCATATTTTCAGGGTGTGCGGGTCTTTTTAGGGGTTCCTCCATATATTCAGGGTGTGTGGGTGTGTTTTTAGGGGCTCCTCCATATATTAGTGCAGGGTGTGTGGGTGTGTTTTTAGGGGCTCCTCCATATATTCAGGGTGTGTGGGTGTCTTTTTAGGGGCTCCTCCATATATTCAGGGTGTGTGGGTGTTTTTTTAGGGGCCTCCTCCATATATTCAGGGTGTGTGGGTGTCTTTTTAGGGGCTCCTCCATATATTCAGGGTGTGTGGTGGTGTGTGTTTTTAGGGGCTCCTCCATATATTCAGGGTGTGTGGGTGTCTTTTTAGGGGCTCCTCCATATATTCAGGGTGTGTGGGTGTTTTTTTAGGGGTTCCTTTATATATTTCAGGGTGTGCGGTTGTCTTTTTAGGGTTCCTCCATATATTCAGGGTGTGCGGGTTTCTTTTAGGGTCTCCTCCATATATTCAGGGTGTGCGGGTATTTTTTAGGGGTTCCTCCATATATTCAGGGTGTGCGGGTGTCTTTTTAGGGGTTCCTCCATATATTCAGGGTGTGCGGGTGTCTTTTTAGGGGTTCCTACATATATTCAGGGTGTGCGGGTGTCTTTTTAGGGGTTCCTCCATATATTCAGGGTGTGCGGGTGTCTTTTTAGGGGCTCCTCCATATATTCAGGGTGTGTGGGTGTGTTTTTTAGGGGTTCCTCCATATATTCAGGGTGTGTGGGTGTGTTTTTTAGGGGTTCCTCCATATATTCAGGGTGTGCGGGTGTGTTTTTAGGGGTTCCTCCATATATTCAGGGTGTGTGGGTGTGTTTTTTAGGGGTTCCTCCATATATTCAGGGTGTGCGGGTGTGTTTTTAGGGGCTCCTCCATATATTCAGGGTGTGCGGGTGTCTTTTTAGGGGCTCCTCCATTATATTCAGGGTGTTGGGTGTGTTTTTAGGGGTTCCTCCATATATTCAGGGTGTGTGGTGTGTTTTTAGGGGTTCCTCCATATATTCAGGTGTGTGGGTGTGTTGTTAGGGGCTCCTCCATATATTCAGGGTGTGCGGGTGTCTTTTAGGGGTTCCTGACATATATTCAGGGTGTGTGGGTGTGTTGTTAGGGGCTCCTCCATATATTCAGGGTGTGTGGGTGTCTTTTTAGGGGCTCCTCCATATATTCAGGGTGTGTGGGTGTGTTTTAGGGGTTCCTCCATATATTCAGGGTGTGTGGGTGTATTTTTAGGGGCTCCTCCATATATTCAGGTTCAGTTAATGTTTTGATTAAATTTTTATTCAACCGTTTATTCTTTTCATTTGCAGCAAAAAGTTTTTTATATTCACTTCGGTTTTAGAATTTTTTTGTTATTTTTCTGGATTTTTTGTGACAAAATTGTTGTTTCTGATTTTTTTATATACAGCCCTTTTTATTATTATTCATAGGACCTTATATGTTATTTCTAGGCATTTTCATGCATTAATTTTTTTTTAAAATGCCTTTTAAAAGTTGATTATTTTTTTTAACCCTATTTGGCGGCTGCTCGGCTTTTTTTCGGCATCATTTGGCGGCTGATTGGAGGCATTCAGCGTTTTTCCCAGAGGATTTTCGGCTGCATTTGGCAGTTTATCAAATGCGTCTGTTGATTTTTCGGCGGTTTATCGGACGCGTTTGTTGATTGTTCGGCAGTTTTTTCAGCTGTTTGTGGCTGCGTTCGGCGGGTTTATTGGCGGCATAGAGCAGATTGAAGGCGCAAACTTCGGGGACCCTGCGGTGAATGCAGAATTTCGGTGATGCTCTTTAAATAACTCCTTTAGTGAATCCAGCCCTAGGAATCTTTCAATGCAATATAGTAACGGCTCGTATATGTATATAAATATATATATGTCACATTTTTTAAGTTTAGGTTTTTTTTCTTTAGTTTTCTTTCTATAAACATATATATTTTAACCGGAGCTTCACGGTAAATATGTCCCTGGCATTAATTAACGCGTCCCGCATGCAGGAGGGCGGTTATATAATTCCGTTGCATAACACATTTTTTTTAAACGCTTGTCACATCATTAATAAAAAAGACGACATTAAAAATGCGATGTTGAATTCATGAGGCTGTTGCAGTGATGTAGCGCACTCATTGATTATTGCAACGTGTATATTATGCTCTCTGCATAAATAATCCTCCCAACTCCATAAATATCAGGAACCCCCCCCCCCGACGCTTTAATCTCGCCCGGAATTCTCGGTAAATCTCCGCGCCGGCGTTTTATAAAGTTTGGTGATTTAATAACTCAGATCTTATGATTTCCTCTTGGATGTCGTCCATGACAAGCGTTAAGGCTAGGGTCAGACTGAGGCAGTGCGAACGCGCGTTCTGGCGCACTTAATCACGGCCGCACTAGCAGCAGATGCCGGGCAATGACGGCCAATATACGAAGTACGGTCGCACAAAAGTCCGGCTGCGCAACGCAAGTGGAAAATGAACGCATTTTTTCGAGAACGTGAAACCGCAGGTACTGACGTACAGAGTGCGCTGCGTCCGCTAGAGGCGTGTGTGCGTGATTAGGAGACGTCAGACGCTGCTAATGTCCGGCCAACATAACGTTCAGATGCACAAAGTGTTTTATTGATGATCCGTACAAAATCACGGACGAAAATGCGCATCGTATGACCACTATCACGTATTCTGTGAAAAAATGCGTCCATTCGTTCGAACGCACTTTTTCACAGACAACATAAAAATGCGTTCGTCTGACCCTAGCCTAAATATCACCAAGAAGCCGATATCGAATTAAAAAACCCAGAATCGACATCAAATTAAAATGTCAGGGAGGTTTTAGAAAGTATTGGGAGACGTCAGCGTCGCTTCTCAGACGTGGAAAGTGTTTGTGGCGGAATACAACGTATCCAGACGCGATGGGAGAGAGAGATTTCTATGCGGACGCCTCGGGCCAGACCAAGGATTGGATAACGCCGGCTCCTCGGATGCTTCAGATCCACTGGTTTCATAATGCCAGGTCAGGCTTATAGCAAGCTGAGCATTATGGGAGACGTAGTTTTGTAATTTCACACTTGTCAAGATACACAGATCATTAAGCAAACACTTAATTAAAAATACATAATCTTCCCTTTCTTTGCCCTTAAATAACTGGGCAGATCCTGCTGACGCCTCTCAATATTTTTTTTTATTTCGGGTGATTTTCCTCCCCTTTTCCCCATCGCCGCGGCTGCTCCTTCTCTTCGGCTCAGGGTTCCCCGTACCTGGAAGTCCCTGAAGCTTTTCTGGGCAGTTTGTGTAGCGATTTAAATTGCATAGTGTAGGAATCCCAAATTGCGCAGCGCCATGGGACTCACTCACTTTACGTACACAATAGCAATGGGTCGGAGCTGCACGCGCATGCACAGATTTGATCTATCGCTGCCTCTCCGGGAATACTTGCTACAGCATTTGGTCTCAGAGGGTGACGTCGGCCGCTCTCTGCGTGTGACATCAGTAGTGATCGATCTGGTGACCGGCAGACAGGAAATTCTAAATCCCGCCTCCTGGTGATAGTGGGTGGGGTGGAGGAAACTCCTCCACTTCACCCAGCGATGTCACCATATTGGGGGGGCTGTGGAGGAGTTGTGAGGGCATTTCTCATATCCTGACCATACAGAGATAGACTGAAGGATAGACAAATAGATATATGGATATGTATGGGCTGGGTGAAGCAGAGGTAACATCACTGCTCTATGACCGCGGAGACACAGGTTCAATCCCGGCAAGAGCACCTCTCCAGTAAGTGTCCTTGGGCAAGACACCTAACGATACAGACTCACCACCCAGGACGTACTGAAAATGTGAGAAATCTCAGTGTATCCTTCCTGGTAAAATACTTTTTAAAATAAATAATAATCAGGCAGACGCCGGGAATACCGGGAATACGATATATTATGTAGTAAAATAGGATTTTCTCCCCATTTCAGAAGACTGAGACAGCTTCTCCATGTTTATGAAAGGGTTTCCCATTTTTGGGGTGGATGATGGAGATGAGAGAGCATCATCTGGCAGGGGGGAGCTTTATACCTCACTGACAATTAAATTACCACTTGTCTTGGTTTCTTAATCCTATCAAGCAAGGTCAAGGCCCTCCATCAATCCAGAGAGGCTGCAATCAGATCTTAATTTCTCCAATTCTTCCTTCTTTAAACGCTCTATCATTACCATTAGGAACGGATTACAATGAATGGACGGTGAACAAATGCTCTAATTAGAAAACACAGCAACTCTGTATCAGGAGGAATTCACACACGATGAAACCTTATTCAAAACAATGGCTGTAGGGACATAACCCCCCCCCCCCAGCACAACCACGAACGGAGGAGAGAATGTTCACCATATACTGTATCTTTTAACATATTTGTACAGGGATATAATATGTACATTAGCATAAAATATTTTTAGTTTTGCATTAATCTTCACTGTAACAAGGAATAACATAAATGAACATATGTTTTCTGTGACAAATTGTAACATTGTATCATTCTGTAGCATATTGTGCATATTATAATAAGAGCCCAGAATCCGCAAAGGTTATTCTTAACGCATGTAGTTTTGATGTTTATCTGGTTGAAGGTGGAATTTTCCAGAAAGAGAATATTTATTTATTTTCAGGGTTGCTTGATAATTTTTTGGTTCTCAAAAGAAAAGGCATGAGGCCCGTGTGCAGAGACTAATAGACCAATAGATAAATAGATACAGATACAGATAGATACAGATAGATACAGATAGATATAGATAGATAGATAGATACAGATAGATACAGATACAGATAGATACAGATAAATAGATACAGATACAGATAGATACAGATACAGATAGATACAGATAAATAGATACAGATAGATACAGATACAGATAGATAGATACAGATAAATAGATACAGATACAGATAGATAGATACAGATACAGATACATATAGATACAGATACAGATACAGATAGATACAGATACAGATACAGATAGAAACAGATACAGATAGATACAGATACAGATACAGATAGATAGATACAGATAGATACAGATACAGATAGATACAGATAGATATAGATACAGATAGATACAGATACAGATAGATACAGATACAGATACAGATAGATACAGATACAGATAAATAGATACAGATAGATACAGATACAGATAGATACAGATACAGATAGATACAGATATAGATAGATAGATAGATAGATAGATAGATACAGATAAATAGATACAGATAGATATAGATAGATATAGATACAGATAGAGATAGAGATAGATACAGATAAATAGATATAGATAGATAGATAGATAGATAGATACAGATACAGATAAATAGAGATAGATAGATAGATACAGATACAGATAGATAGATAGATACAGATAGATAGATACAGATATAGATAGATATAGATAGATAGAGATAGATAAATAGATAAATAGATACAGATAGATATAGATACAGATAAATAGATAGATACAGATAGAGATAGAGATAGAGATAGATACAGATAAATAGATATAGATAGATACAGATAGATACAGATAGATAAATATAGAAAGATACTGATCAATAGATACCGACCATTATATAGATACAGTTTGATAGATTCAGAGATAGATACGTATAGATAGCCATAGATAGAGAAAGATAGAAAGATGAAAAGAAGGGATAAACCAAACACACAAACCCTTACGTAGATCACTGATTTCGAAAATCCTGTGCTGTAATGTCTGTTTAATGGATACTGTGTTGTTCTGTCTCTTAGGCTAGGGACAGATGAGCGCATTTTCTGCGGCCACCGTCAAAATGTACGTCGATGCGTGCGCACGCATTTTTTCACGGAATACGCTTAAGTGGTCAGACGATGCGCAATTCTGGACGTATTTCATGACGATGGGGTGAAAAGAAGTCTAGGGAAATCCGGCTGTTTGAACGTTATGTTGGCCGCACACTAGCAGCGTCTGACATCTCCTAATCACGCACACACGCTGCTATGCGGCCGCAGCGCACTCTGTACGTCAGTACCAGCGGTTTCACGTTCTCGAAAAAATGCGTTCATTTTCCACTTGCGTTGCGCGGCCGGACTTTTGTGCGGCCGTACTTCGTATATTGGCTGTCATTGCCCGGCATCTGCTGCTAGTGCGGCCGTGATTATGTGCGCCAGAACGCGCGTTCGCACTGCCTCAGTCTGACCCTAGCCTTAGAAAAAACATGATCTTGGGACATTTTTGAAAACTGCCCCATTCTGAAGTTATTTGACGCATGCCCTGTCTGCTCCTATCAGGGATCTGTGACATCACCTATTCACTTTGCATGGGGACAGCTGTGTCCATTGCCCTAAAAGGAAGCAGGGGTATCACCTTCTGCTCACAGCTCTAAGTATCAGAAAGGGAAGTTACTGATCCACCGCAGAAGGCTGGAAGTGAGTAAGCAATGTTTCAGCAACAAATCACGTCACATTTACAGTCCCTTTACTTTGAACCCTTTCTATAGGAAGCGTGAGAGCAGAGGGAGCCCTAGAATAATGAGAGATCCCCAGGTGCTCATTATTCATGCCGGGAGATGTAAAAAAAAAAAAAATGAAAGACTTGCTTGTTCCCTAAAAACTGAAGAATTGGTGTAAATGGCGGCTTTGCAAAAAATATTTTTTGCTTAAAAAAAAATCTTGAACTCCACGCAATTTCAACTCCTACACAACTCAGGTAGCGTAGGAATTGCAAATTGTGTAGCGATACGGGACGTGGGAACTTTATGTACGCAAGATCTCAAGCTCCTGTGCAGAGAGATGGATCAGAGCCGCACGCGCATGCACCGATCTGATCCATCGCTGCCTCTCTGAGAACGCTCACTAGAGGGATTGATCTCAGAGCGTGACGTCGGCCACTGTCGGTGTGTGACATCACTAGTGACCGATCTGGTGACCGGCAGCAGGGAAATTAAAAATCCCATCTGCTGGTGACACTGGGTGGGGTGGAGGAAACTTCTCCACTTCACCCTGTGATTTCACCAGATCAGGGGAGCAGGGAAGGGGGGAGAAGGGGGGGCACTGGTCACATTCTGACAACTTTAAAGCTAGAAAGTGGTCATGATGAGTAGAGCGTCCTTTTACAAATAGTCCAACAATTACCCAAGGCAGGTCCCACTGTGACCAGGAGAGGGCCACCTCCTCCGTAATCCAATGGACACCAAAAAAGAGATAGTTCTCCAAGTGTCTTTCCATTGGCCTTGTGCGATCATGCCTGACTGTGTCTTACTTGACTGTCCATTGAGGCGTACGGGTGACAGGACAGGATACCAGCGATGGCACGACCAGTATTACTTTATGGCTGCCAACTTTTAGGAGCCGGTGACTGCTACTATAATGGTTGGCTCGTAATCGGTAACAGGGAGGTGCATTGGGCTGGATATATGTCTTGGTGGCTCACCATTATAAGTGGATAAGGTATAGAGACCGTAGTCTATTCTTGAATCAACTATGACATCATCACAGATAAAATAACAGTGCAATCAGAGACACAAACGTGGCCATCGCCCTCAATATCCGATATATGGTGGAGCAAGCCACAGGACGCTGCGACGCCACCACTTTCTTTTTACTATGTCAGGATGGATTTATTAGATAAAAGGGAAAATATTATGAATTATAGAGAATCGGGCGACCGTTGGATCCACTGATATGAGGACACATGACAGTGAGTGACATGTTTGTCTGGAGCCTGGCTTTCAAGGATACGAGATGTCACGCGGCACCGGGAGGAAGCCGTCCTTTCATTGACAGAATTTTAAACTTCACAGTGGTTCCTTCCAAGGAAGATGTATCCCCAACGGGTCATTGTTTTTTTTTCCAGAACAATGAGCCGAAGCATGAAGCATCTGCTGTTGTCATCACGCATGAGAGGTTGAAGTGGTTCAGTTTCCATTCAAGTAAGTTAAAGTAGGAAAACAAATCCTAATGTTCACAGAAGCTTAAAGCCTGGACCTACCTGAGCAAAACGCACAGAAGCTGGAGGAGCAAAAAGAGATTTATTTTCAGTAAAAAAAAAAAACATTCTGGAAAGATTAAAAGAAAAAAAAACATTCTGGAAAGATTAAAAGAAAAAAAAACATTTTGGAAAGAGTAAAAGAAAAAAAAACATTTTGGAAAGAGTAAAAGAAAAAAAAACATTTTGGAAAGATTAAAAGAAAAAAAAACATTCTGGAAAGATTAAAAGAAAAAAAAACATTTTGGAAAGAGTAAAAGAAAAAAAAACTTTTTGGAAAGAGTAAAAGAAAAAAAAACTTTAGATTGATCAAATAATTTACAATACATAGAGGACCAGTATAATAAAAATAAACACACAATGTAGCAGTCACAGTGTTTGTATCGTAAACATCATAGCAATAAAGTTTTCTTTTCAAAATTTTAACCCTTTAAACCACGTTTCATAAAGCCCATGCTTCTGTTTTGTGGATGAAGGCCATAATCTCACAGCAAGGATCTCAAAATCCAGCCCCCTGGATGTCGATGGCCTACGACTCCCAGAATTCTTTTAAGGGAACTCCCTTTCAAACAAAAGTTTCCTTTTTTGCCCTTAACCCCATAGTGACCGGGCGGTTTTATGAAAGTCTGTCCGAAAGTGCCCGCTGCTGTTTCTACGTTTCTGCGCTGTTTGTGTTCAGGTCAAATTTTCCTCTTACTCGTTTATGCAACCTACACATATTATATACCATTATTCTCACCATTAAATGGACTTTCCATTAAATGGATAATTTACTATAAAAACTATAAAATATGTTGAAAAAATGGAAAAATCACACTTTTTCAAAATTATATCCCAAAAATCTACAACCGCCAAAAAAGACCCCGGCTAAATAGTTTTGAAATTTTGTCCTGAGATTAGAAATATCCAATTTTTTCCATGTTTTTGCTTTTTAACCCCTTCACTGCTGAGCCATTTCACCTGTGCGCTGAGCTCATTTTGACCGTTTTTGTCTCATCATGTTTAAATGCCAGCTTAAGTCCTATTATTTTAAACCCCCAAGAAAATTTTTATTTTTTTAAAAATTTTTTTTTAAAATTATTATTATTTTTTTTACACCAAACCTAGGCCTTTCCAATGATATCAAACAGGACCCTCTAGCTGCCACTGATCGGGAGATAGGGGGTTCCAAAGGATCCCCCTATCTCCACTTGACAACTAGGGGTGAACTGGCCCACTGTCGTCCTCACACATATGGTGATGATGTCAGCGGGTGGGGGGTGACCCGGAGACTTGGCTGACATCCAAGATAGGATTAAGACCGACTTATTGAATCATAGCATAAATCAAAGTTTGTTTCTTTGAAATGTCCTTTATTGGAAAGTCGGGAGCACAGAGTCCGATCTCAGACCTCGCGGCTCCTGATATTCTGAGCTGACGTTTCCTTAAGATTAGTGATGAGCCGAACACCCCTGTGTACGGTTCGTATTCGAACAGCCGAACGGCCGAAATGTTCGAATACGAACTCGAACACAATGTTAATCAATGGGGGCCGAATATGGAAAATGTGTTCACAGTTCTCTTAAATGTACCGGCGGCTGCAGCTGTCCCGGCTTCCTGTTCCCCGGTCCGTCAGCTCCTCTGGTCCATCTGCCCCACGTCTTCATGCTGAATGATCTGATTGGGCAAAGTCCTGCGCCTGACCTGGACTTTGCCCAATCAGGGCTCTAATTCAATATTGAGCCCTTATTGGGCAAAGTCCAGATCAGGTGCAGGACTGTGGAGCTCAGCATGAAGATGAGGCGTGGGGCAGAGCTTTAATCAAGCTCTGATTGGTTAAAGTCGGTGCAAGACTTTAACCAATCAGAGCTTGGTTAAAGCGCATCTTCATGCTGAGCTCTGATTGGGCAAAGTCCTGCACCTGACCTGGACTTTACCCAATCAGGGCTCAATATTGAATTAGAACCCTGATTGGGCAAAGTCCAGGTCAGGCGCAGGACTTTGCCCAATCAGATCATTCAGCATGAAGACGTGGGGCAGAGGAGTCACGGCCAGATGGACCGGAGGAGCTGACAGACAGGGGAACAGGAGGCCGGGACAGCTGCAGGACAGGTGAGTTACGGGGGCCGGGGGTCGCAGCCACTTGTCTCCTAAATGTACCGGCAGCCGCCGGTACATTTAGGAGACCTGTGGACACATTTTTTATTATGGAATGTCTGCGGTCCAGCAAACCACGAACATCCCATAATGTTCGGCGTTAGCCGAACACCCGAACGGCCGATGTTTGATTCAAACTCACGTTCGAATCGAACCGAACGCCCATCCCTACTTAAGATCTAAAATCGCAGAGTTTACTATTTATCTCGTAAGAATAAACCTTTATTATTTAACAACAAACACAACAACGCTCTGCGTTACACGTCGGGCTGGATCCATCTATATATCTATGTATCTATATCTATCTCTACGCATCTAGTAGATACAAGACATGTGCATTTTGTTTCGTTCCAAATTCAAATTCGGACGAAAATCACAATTTTTGTCTTTTTTTTTTCTGTTCCCGAAAAATGAAATATCTGTCTGAAAATTACCTTATAAAAGACGAAAATACGAATCACGGTAGCAATGCGAAAACAACTAAACAAAATTTCGGGAGGAAAAAAGATCCGAAGCAATACAAAACGGATAGAAAATGATCCTAAAATGAAAAAAAAAACTGAATGAAAATGTCCAAAAACAAAGGAAAAAAAAAACGGAACAAAATGATCAAAACGAAAAAAAAGGATAGAAAATTACCCAAAAAGAAAAAACTGAATGAAAATTACCCAAAGCAACAAAAAAGGAACAAAATTATCCAAAAACTAAAAAAAAGGAGCGAAAATGACCCATTACTTCAATGAAAATCTAAACAATAACATATCAAACCCTAGAAACTTTTGGAGAACCGTAAGTAACATACAAGCACCCCCTGTCCACTCCCAGCCGGCTGCTGTCAAAGTAAACAACCAAACCCTGCAACACCCCCTAGATGTAGCAAATGCCTTTAATGGTTATTTTGTTGGATGTGCCACCACTTTGATTGCCAAGCTAGGAAATGACATGCAATCAGAAAGGCCTCATGCAGGTCAGGCCCCTCCAACTGTGCAAAGTCCCTGTATCAGACAGGAATTCAGTTTTAGACCAGTGCCTGTCAGTGTCGTTACTAACCTTCTCCGTAAGCAAAAAATGAAATACCAGTCTGGACCTGATCAAATACCAGCAATGCTGCTGAAAATCAGTGCACCGGCAATTGCAAATCCTGTCGCAACCCTAATAAATGAGTCACTGGCGACTGGATACATACCCAAGCTCTGGAAGACTGCAAGAGTGGTACCTATCCATAAAAGTGGAGACAATACTTTGGTATCCAACTACCGCCCAATATCACTGCTCCCTGTAATGTCAAAAGTCTTGGAAAAATGCGTCTACACACAATTACGTGATTATTATCAATATTGGAACTACTTAACCCCAGATCAATCCGGCTTTCGTCCAAATCACTCAACTACAACCGCCCTTTTAAAAGTCTGTAATGATATCCAAGCTGGGATGGAACAAGGAAACCTAACTGGAGCATCTTCCTTGATTTTGCCAAGGCCTTTGACACAGTAGACCATGGCATCTTGTTAGAAAAACTTAAAAACTCTGGCATTGGTGATCACACGCTAACCTGGTTTCAATCATATGTATCCGACCGATCACAATATGTGTCAATTTCTGACAGCTCCTCCCTCCCCCTCCCAGTCACCCCAAGGCTCAATACTCGGCCCCCTGCTATTCACAATATTCATAAATGATCTGCCCAACGTCTGCAAAGCCTCAACTGTACACATGTACGCAGACGACACTGTAATCTATACCAGCAAACCAAATCTCCCGCAGCTGGAGGCCGTGCTGCAAGAACAATTCACAGAGGTAGAAAAGTGGATCAAGCACAACAAACTTTTTTTAAATAATGACTAAACTGTAACAATGCTCTTTGGAACAAAACCTAAACTACACAAATTGCAAAATCCCCATCTATGTGTTGGGACAAAATCAAATGGCACGCTGACCACAGTCACTTCTCTCAAATATCTAGGTATGTGGTTGGACAATAATCTATCCTTTGGCCCCACATCGAAAAACTCTCATCTAAACTTTACCCCAAACTTGGTGCCCTGTACAGAAACAAATCCTGCCTGAGCCCCGCGGTAAGAAAGCAGATTGTACAGCAAATGCTTATGCCGGCTATTGATTACGGAGATGTAGTGTACGCAGCCGCCCCGCAAACACACCTTCATAAACTTACTGCAATGTATAACTCATTCTGCTGCTTTGTGCTACAATGTAACTACATGACCCACCATTGTGACATGTTAAAAGAGCTAAACTGGCCATCGCTGGAATCTAGACGCACCCTTCACCTTTCCAGCCTGGTGTTTAAGAGCTTTTCTGGGAAGCTGCCACCCTATCTGAATATGCTGCTTCCCCCAGCAGCTCTCTCATCCTATAACCTCCGATCCAGGACCAGCACCTTACTTGCAATACCACAATACAAAAAGAAAGTGGCTCGATCCTCATTTTCCTACAGAGCACCGCAATTATGGAATAACCTCCCAGACACCATCAAATCTTCCACCAGTCTTAAGTCACTCAAGAGCTCCCTATTAACATACCTCAATACGGAATGCGCCTGTAAACATGTAACATAGTGACTATATACAGAATGCACCTGTAAACATGTAACATAGTGACTATATACAGAATGCACCTGTAAACATGTAACAGAGTGACTATATACAGAATGCACCTGTAAACATGTAACATAATGACTATTTCCTACATATTTATTTTCTGTTAATCTGAATATTTGTGTTGTTAATATCTTACATTGTATTACTTTGTATTTCTGTAACACTTCAATGTTCTTGAACCCAGGACATACTTGAAAACGAGAGAAATCTCACTGTATCCTTCCTGGTAAAATCCTTTATAAATAAATAAATAAATAAATCCAAAAGGAAAAAGAAAGGATAGAAAATGACTGAACAAATATGACCCAAAACAACAGAAAAAGAAACAAAATGATCCAAAAACGAAAGAAAAAGGAACGAAAATGACCCAAAACCCAAAACAATGGAACAAAATAATTTCCAACTAATAAAATCAGGGTTTTTTTTTTTAACATTGAAACCTATAGGATTCGTCTCTAGATTTGAATCTTAAAAAATCCCAGATTTTATTAAATATTTATTAAACCGTTTATTTTTTTCACTTGCAGCAAAAGGTCTCTTTATTTTATTTTTTTCAGTATTATTTAGGCATTTTTCAGGATTTTTTGGGTTACATTTTCAGTTTCCTAATTTATTTTAAACCAACAAGGCTTTCTTTTCCTTTTTACATGGAATTACTTCTAGCAAAGAAAAAACAGCAACATGTGTTCTGTAATGTGTTTTATAATGTGTTTGTTTGAAATGCACAAGTAATATTGTTACAGTTTATGTAATAAATTACAAAACACAAATGGATAAAACAAGCACCTGCTCTACAAGCGAAATGAAATGTGAGCCACCGCACATAAAACATAAAAAATGAGCGTTCTACGGCAGCAACTTCTGTCTTCCCTCAGTTAATATTACAAAATGAAGAACATTTCTCACGGAACCTTATGGGACGTTTTTAATAAGTGATATAATACTCATACAACCGGGGTTACCTCCAAAAAAAGGCAAGGGCGACATTTTCATTAACAGTCACATCACATGTAGACCTGCTTTCTGAATGAGCTGCAGAGTCAAGTTTGGGAAGATCTGTACCTTTCATGCGGCTTTTTTTAAATTAACCCCTGCAGCTGGTATATGTTTCTGTAATGAAATGTAACCTCTTCCCTCCTACAGTCAAGTTAACGCTTGACGTTAAAGTTAATGGTCATCAAACCAAGTTCGCTGTCTTGGAGTTACACTTGACTCTGCTCTTTCCTTCATCCCCCACATCAAGTCTCTTTCCTCCTCCTGCCGATACCAACTGCGTAATATTTCCAGAATTCGGCCATTTCTTACCGCTGTCGCCACAAAACAACTCATACACGCCCTGGTAATCTCCCGACTCGACTATTGCAATAATCTCTTATCTGGCCTCCCTCTGTCCCGCCTCTCCCCCCTACAATCCATCCTGAACGCCTCCGCCAGGCTAATTCACCTCACCCGCCGCTCTGTCTCTGCCGCTCCCCTCTGCGAGTCCCTTCACTGGCTCCCCATCCACTGCAGAATTAAGTTCAAAATCCTTATCCTTACCTACAAAACCCTCACTAACTCAGCGCCCCACTACCTGTCCTCACTAATCACCAAATACAGCCCAGCCCGCCGCTCCCTAAGGTCAAACAGTGACCTGCGCCTAGCTTCTCCCCGCATCACCTCTTCCCATGATAGACTGCAGGATTTCTCACGCGCAGCCCCCACTCACTGGAACGCTCTCCCTCGTACAGTCAGACTTTCCCCTAACTTCTCTTCCTTCAAACGCTCCCTGAAAACATTGCTATTTAGGGAAGCCGACCCCCCGACTCACTGACGCAACCATCAATCACTCTCACCTTACAGTCCTCTCCTCCTGTTTCCAACCCCAACCCTCCTAGATTGTGAGTTCCTACGGGAATAGGGCCCTCATCTCCTCCTGTACTGTTTGTCAAATGTTGTTCAATGTATTGTAACCCTGTCTATACTGTGCTTATTGTACAGCGCTGCGGAATATGCTGGCGCTTTATAAATAAAGAATAATAATAATAACGCGATTTTGCATTGTAATACATTGAAAAGCACTCATTAGCATATCAAAACCCAATTTACACACCTTTCTAAAGCAAGATTGGTGGGTTGTGGAGAAACAAAATTCCAGTGATATCTCTCTTCTGTGTTACTGTAAACAAGCTAAAGGAGCAGACCCCTCTCACTGTAACAAACTTTGCTGCAGCATTCCATCAGCCAGGGATATGTCAGAATACAGGGAGAGCTGTGGGGTCATTCGCTGCTGTACAGGGATAAGATTCAAAGGGGTTATAATGAGTGTAAATCCCTGTACAGTACAGATACAAGGTGTTGCTGTAATTACCATACACAGGCATTATGCAGCACATACAGATACAAGGTGTTGCTGTAATTGCCATACACAGGCATTATGCAGCACATACAGATACAAGGTGTTGCTGTAATTGCCATACACAGGCATTATGCAGCACATACAGATACAAGGTGTTGCTGTAATTGCCATACACAGGCATTATGCAGCACATACAGATACAAGGTGTTGCTGTAATTGCCATACACAGGCATTATGCAGCACATACAGATACAAGGTGTTGCTGTAATTGCCATACACAGGCATTATGCAGCACATACAGATACAAGGTGTTGCTGTAATTGCCATACACAGGCATTATGCAGCACACACAGATACAAGGTCTAATCTAATTCTGATCACTACAAACCCCCATAAGCAGAAGATCTCCCCATTTTATTATCTGTCTGCAGCACATTTACTGCATCTGCCTGTATGCTGATAATGCAGACCCGTGTAAGCAGGAGATCTCACCATTTTATTATCTGTCTACAGCACATTTTTTTGAGAAAGGATTTTACCGGGAAGTATACATTGAGATTTCTCTAGTTTTCAAGTGTGTACCGTTAGGTGTCTTGCCCAAGGACACTTACTGGAGAGGTGCTCGCTGGGATCAAACCCATGACTCCACAGGCTCTCTCCACGCAGAGCAGTGATGTTACCTCTACTCCACCCAGCAGCCAGTGACATAAAGGCCATTTCTGCCTGTATGCTGATAATGCAGACCACATGTAAGCAGGAGATCTCACCATTTTATTATCTGTCTGCAGCACATTTACTGACACAAAGGGTATTTCTGCCTGTATGCTGATAATACAGACCCTGTGCGACACTGTGCAAGATAAGGGACACCATCTATTTTTTAAAACCTTTCATCCCAGCGAAATTTCTGTAAAGAATAAACCAATGAAAAAGTAAAAAATTTGCAAATTTGATTTTTTTTTTCCTCAGAGCAACAATCTCTGCGAAATTTCTATTTCTTCCATATATTTAATTTTTAATTCTTGTCTTCCCATCCCATGGTTCAAATAAATGTTATGATAATTTTTTAAACAAAAATCGCTCAGTAGTGAAGGGGTTAAAGATAGACTTGTGCACCGATTTTTTTTTCGGTTCGATTCAATTCGATTTTTCGGATTTTTAAACTTTTCGATTCGGCTCGTTTCGACCGATTTCTGTTTCGATTCGGTTCGGCTCGACTCGTTTTTCGTGTACATTTTTTCGGAATTTCGAACATTTTTCGTATTTTCGTGTCACTTAGCTCGTTTTTTTGTATCGACTTTTCGTATTTTCGGAAATTTTCGTTTTTTCGGAATTGTAAATGGTTTCGGAATATCGACCATTTTTCGTATTTTCGTGTCACTTAGCTCGTTTTTTGTATCGACTTTTCGTATTTTCGGAAATTTTCGTTTTTTCGGAACGTCTGTTCTCCTCGTTTCAAAGCAATAAATTTCGATTTGACACATTTCAAGTACATTCGAAAATTCCAAAAATATTTTGTTTCGGCTCGGAAAACATTTCGGATCTGCCATTTTCGGATCTAAAAATTTTCGGAAAATCGTCCGCATCCGAAAACACGAATCGGGAAATTTCGTGAAAATTCCAAAATTCCAAAACCCGAAACGCACATCCCTAGTTAAAGATAGAAAGTCCAATGGTTGAGGCAGAGACAGAATTAATACGAGATATTTACAGGTTTCGTGATCGATATATTTACTGTATGTATTCACGAGGCATGCAGGGATACCATTGAGCAGAATACTTTGCACTACCATTTCTCAGCCGCCGGCATCCTGTTGACGCACACACTTGCTTTGCAGGTTTACATGAAAGCAGATATGTTAAAGAACTCAATAAAAACTCTGTGAATTCCTTGAGATTTAATACGAGTTTGACTCGCGTCAATCTTTGATGTCAGATTTCTTAGATGTGGTTCCATACACAATCTGCCGGCCTTCCTCGCGATTCACCTTATTTTTATGGTTTGCAGCTACGCCCTCATTATTTAGGATGAGACGAGAGCTTAGAACATTTTTATTCTTTTGGGCAACAATCAATCTTCAGAGGGATAAAGGGGTTAAGAAGTTATTAAAGTCCCAGGTACTGGTATTCCTCTAGTCACTCTAATGAACAAACACGGTGTTAACCCACTAATGAGCCATTTCTAAAATAACCTGTTAGGGGAAAAGGGAAAATTAGAGTGACCATAAAAGTGGATCAAAGATAACAAACTTTTTCTAAATAGTAAATACTGACAAAACTGTAACGATGCTCTTTGGAACAGCACCTAAACTACACAAATTGCAAAATCCCCATCTATGTGTTGGGACAAAATCAAATGACACGCTGACCACAGTCACATCTCTCAAATATCTAGGTATGTGGTTGGACCCAAATCTATCCTTTGGCCTCACATCGAAAAACTCTCATCTAAACTTTACCCCAAACTAGGCGCCCTGTACAGAAACAAATCCTGCCTGAGCCCCACGGTAAGAAAGCAGATTGTAGAACAAATGCTTATGCCGGCTATTGAATATGGAGATGTAGTGTAAGTAGCCGCCCCGCAAACACACCTTCATAAACTTACTACATTGTATAACTCATTCTGTCGCTTTGTGCTACAATGTAACTACATGACCCTCCATTGTGACATGTTAAAAGAACTAAACTGGCCGTCGCTGGAATCTAGACGCACCCTTCACCTTTCCAACCTGGTGTTTAAGAGCTTTTCTGGGAAGCTACCACCCTACCTGAATAGGCTGCTTCCCCCAGCAGTTCCCTCATTCCATAACCTCCAATCCAGGACCTGCACCTTACTTGCAATACCACAATACAAAAATAAAATGTCTCGATCCTCATTTTCCTACAGGAGCACCTCAATTATGGAATAACCTCCCAGACACCATCAAATATTCCCCCAGTCTACAGTCCCTTAAGAGCTCCCTATTAACATACCTCAATACGGAATGCACCTGTAAACATGTAACATAATGACTATATTTCCTAAATATTTATTTTCTGTAGTAATCTGTATATTTGTGTTGTTTTTTTAATATCTTGCATTGTATTACTTTGTATTTCTGTAACAACTGTAACATTTCAATGTTCTTGAACCCAGGACATACTTGAAAACAAGAGAAATCTCAATGTATCCTTCCTGGTAAAATACTTTATAAATAAATAAATAAATAAAACTTCACTTTTATATACATACGTTAAATTACCACATACAATCAAAAACACAATAACACAAAAAAATAATGTAAGATCACCTTGGTGCTCAAAAAATAGCAACCTTGATAAAAGCTCATTTGGGAGTATCCCTCGAGTGCATCCTTTGGGAGATGTATATTTACTATTTGGATTCTTCTGCACCGAGTTTAATGGACCATTAAAGCTACTACAGGTTTGAGTGCTGATTTTTCAGGTTATTCTATATATATATATATACACACTATATAGCCAAAAGTATTCGCTCACCTGCCTTGACTCGCATATGGATGGGTGAGTGAATACTTTTGGCAATATAGTGTATATAGAGAGAGAGAGACATAAATATTGATGCAGTTTGCATATTTTTTTATTTCATTCTTTATAATTTGTCAAGGAATTTTCATCAGGGTTAGTGTTACACGTTCTGTTTGTTTTTGGTTAGAGTTACTGTTTAAGGTTACAGCTTCTGTTTATTTTTTCATTAGGGTTACAGTTTGGTTAGGGTCACCTTTTCTGATTATTTTGAAAGGTTTATGGTTACAGTTAGGGTTACAGCTTCTACTTGTTTTTTGAATAGGGTTAGGGTTACAGTTAAGGTTATGGCTACCCTTTCTGCTTCCTTTGTAAATAGGGTTAGGGTTAAAGTTAGGGTTAGGGTTATACGTTCTGCTTGCTTTTGAATAGGGTTGGGTTACAATTAGGGTTAGGGTTACAGTTAAGGTTAGGGGTACAGTTTCTGCTTGCTTTTTGAATAGGGTTAGGGTTATAGTTACGGAAAAGTAGGTATCCTGTATTTTGGCGTCACCTGGTGGTTCCTTTGTAAAGAGCCTGGTATAGTATCTCTGAAGTAGATAGTCTGGGGATACTTCAAATTGGTTTGCAAATAAATGCAAAGTTGTGCAAAATAGCAAAGGCAAAAATAATATGCTGTTTATACGTGTGCAAATAATTCAGGAAGGATTAATTTCCAAACACATTATAGACATATAGCCTGTGTAAATCTGGTGTGCAAATGAGAGCGAAGTTGTGCAAAATGGCAAAAAATCAAGTGATAGAAAATGGCAAAAAATCAAGTAAGGGATATGCCATATACAGATGAGCAAATATTTCAGATTGTAAACCTATGTCTGTGCAGCTTGTGCAAGCTTAGCAAAGTGATAAAACAGTTTATCAATATACAGCACGTGCAGAGAGATAATAATAAAAGGGCATAAATTCCTAAACCAGCTGTAACATGCAGGCTGATGCCTGTAGAGAAAAAAATATGTCAATAGAGTTGGTATGTGCAAAACAGCAAATAGACAGGATATAAATGGCAGTATGCGCAAATGACAGTATGTGCAAAACAGCAAATAGACAGGATATAAATGACAGTAAGTCTTGAGCAAGTTCGCAGTCTTAAAAAAGGGGTCTGGAAATTTCAACCATAAACAGTAAACAACAAATTTGTGCAGAATACAGCAGCTTATCTGTGCCTGGGTAGAGTGGTATATCCCAATCCACTCAAATAAGCAGGATGGGGGTAGATTGAGCAGAGTTCAGCGCTTCTTTCTGTCTGTTCCTTATAGGAGGATAATATCCTATATCTTCAGTAGTAGATAGATGGTGAATGATGCTCAATGACTCAAAGGAAACATAGAACAAGACATAGCGTAGTATAGCCTGACACCGTATGTCAAAAAAATTAATGAAAGATTACACTCACATGGAATGGTGTCTCACGTCAGACACCGGATTTGAAGGCGGCTGGCGGCTTATGTGGGAACGCCAGATTTCCCCAACTCACGGCAAGGGGTCCTGAGTCTGTAATTTCACTCTGCAGCAGGAGATGCAATGCCGTGAGTTGGGGAAATCGTGACGTGAGACACCATTCCATATGAGTGTAATCTTTCATTAATTTTTTTGACATACGGTGTCAGGCTATACTATGCTATGTCTTGTTCTATGTTTCCTTTGAGGCATTGAGGATCATTCACCATCTATCTACTAGTGAAGATATAGGATATTATCCTCCTATAAGGAACAGACAGAAAGAAGCGCTGAACTCTGCTCAATCTACCCCCATCAGGGTTATAGTTAAGGCTAGGGTTACACTGTCTGCTTATTTTTGAATGGGGTTAGGGTTACAGTTAAGGTTAGGGGTACAGTTTCTGCTTGTGTTTTGATTAGGGTTATGGCTATATTTTCTGCATTATTTAAAATGCCTCCAAACATTCTGCTGATTTCTATGTAAGGCGCCTTTTGTGAATCTCACTGACTGCTATTCTGAAAGCGAAGCGTGTTTGTTTGTTTAACCCCTTCAGGGCATGTGACACATCAGGTCAGGAATCAGCCGAAAGTGATTTTTTCCCTGATTAAAGACAATTACCATCACTTTGAAAAAAGAAAATGCAGTAACGAAGACAAAAACAAACAAACAAAAAACCCATAATATTTCCAAGAGCTGTGACTCATTAATTAAAGTGCGTGTGTGCGACCACTGGGGGTCTTGACGGCCGTTTAACCTCACCAAGTGAGCAGATTGATAAACAGAACCTACTTTTAATTGAAAATATCACAGCTTGATACAAGTCGCTCGTGTTACTATATTTTTGCATCATTACCAGCTGATTTTCCAGTCGTGTCAATGATGCGTGATTTCCTTTTTTTTTCCCCACTTTTTTTATTTTGTTTTAGAGAAGAACATATTGTGATTTTAAGCAAAATACTCTGTTTACAAACAAGGTCATAATGTTGATAATTCTGTTCTTTCCATCATGAAATTCGGTGAGTCATACCAGTAATTATACAATTGCATTGGGTGCTTCATCCACCCCCCCCCCTTTGCCTGTCCTAGTCATCCACACTCTCCAGGCAATCCAGTGAGATACACTAAGACCTACGCCATGGCGTTGAGTGTTTTATTTTTTTATGTAACATATTTTTGTTGTTTTAGTACAACAATCATGTTACACAATTTACATGTAACACATACACATCACGTCTATTCAATCTCTCTTTACTCAATGATACTTCTCTGTATTATTTAACAATCTATACATCCCACAAATACAAAAGCCACAAATTTAAAAAAAAATAAAAATATATATATATATATTTCATCCCCATTGCCTGTCCCAATCATCTACACTATCTAGGCAATCCAGTGAGTTACACTAAGATCCAAGATGTCAGCCACCTCCGGGACCTCAGACACCTCCTCATTGCTGCAATTAAGGCTGCAAAAGCAATCGTGTTAAGATTTTTTTTAAAAAAGTTGTAAACTTATTTTTCTAATTGTTTTAATATAATGATGTTTGTCCTTTGTCCTCTGAATGTTTTTTTTTATTTTTTGCTTTTATTACTTAATTATTATTTTGGAGTGTTCCTGGGGCTGATAAAAATATTAAAATAGAATGTAATAAAAATTTGTACTTTTTTTCCAGATGTCCTCTGAATGTTTTTTTTTTGCTTTAATTATTTCATAATTTTTTTCGGTGACGTATTACAGGGGTTGATAAAATAATATTAAATTAAAATCTAATAAAAAAAATTAAAGTTGTGTTTTTTTCAGAAGTTTCCTGAATGTTTTATTTTTTTAAAACAAATATACTGAAATATTAAATTGTACTTTTTTCTGGTGTCTTCTCTAAGTTTTTTACTGTTATTATTCATTTTTTAGGTATTATGTTGCTGGTTCTTTTAAAAAAGAATATTAAAAGAAAATGTAAAAAAAATCTTAAATTGTACTTCTTTCAGATGTCCTCTGAATGTTTTCTAATTATTGTTTTTTTTCTCTTATTATTATTATTTATCTTTTTTGCTTTTATTATTTTTTTTTTTTTATTTTTTTTCCCCGGGACTGATAAAAATAATATTAAAATAAAATTTGCTAAAAGTAATAAATTGTATTTTTTTTTTCCGGAGACATCTCCTGGCATTCAATGGGGAGTTGCAAAATAGCTAATTCTGGTTCTTTGTGCTGCAAAAAGCTTATTGTTACTTAATTGAGACACCAATGAGCAAGCGAAGACTTGAAAAACACAAATATAAAACTCTGCGTTCCCTATTGTGCTCGTTTGCAATGTACGCGAGCTCGCTCTCGAGAATAGGAACCTAATGACAGCCGCACAATCCTGAGCGCCTCATTCACGCTGTGTTATTATTAGTATATTATTTATGGAAATTATATTTATGTATATATTTTAGTAAAATTGGAATTAAAGGGAACATTTAATGGGGAAGGGAGATTCTCGTATAATATATCGCAGGCATTAATCACACAATAGGGTTAATAAGTGAGTGATATTAAAACAATCCATTTGGGGCTAATGTGAATGTCAATTAGCTTTGCCGGGTAAATAAACATAATGACGAGCTGTTTGTCAACACGAGAAGGTTAAGAAAGAATGTGACGTTAAATGAATTAATAACATCATGAATAAATCCTCCTGAAGTCTGCTTAGCAACAAAATAAATAAATAAGTGTTTCTTAAAAGTGCGCTTAACGATGATCGACGTTTCACTTCTTCTGTTGAACGAGACTCTTTATTAGAAATCCTTTAATCCAGCCTGATTTCCCTCAAATGTGTGAAATGCGTTGGCTAATAGGCATATTATGGGCAGTCATCTTTTCAGGGTGGACTTTCATGACAAAAAGCCCTATTCTGACGAGCCAGCACGGCTAATGAGTAAGCATTTTACCCCTTCACTGGCAAGTGGTATTCCATAAAACCACTGGCACGAGCCAGTGGGTTGATGGGAAACCACTTTGCACTAGCCCTTAAACCTATCACTACACACCTACACAAACCTACCAACACACACACAGCCTAAATGCACTGTAATATTTAGGTTTGGATTATTCATCACAACATACAGTTCATTTTATCAATAATCAGGTGGTTAAAGAGATACAGTCAATATTCGTGCTATTTATCTCGATCCAGATATGAGGCATTTACCTCTAGTATCGTGCACATAGCACACAAAATAGGGGACATAGGACCAATTCAATCCAGCATCATTCCCCCTGCACATGCCTAATAGATAGATAGATAGCAGTGGAGGCTCATCCATAGGACAGATGGGGCAGCGCCCTACCATATTTTTTGCAGTAAAAAATGTGAACAATATAATTTTTTTCAGTTTTTTTGTCATTTAACACATGCCTGATTGAGAAAATGTGTTGTTTCCTTTTAAGCAGTGTCCTTGTCTCCTCCAGTGTTGCTAGGCAAAGTAAAAAAAAAGATAATTTTGATCATTTACAAAGACAATGCCTGCCTTAACCCTTTAATGACAGAGAATGCACAGCCACATTTGCTTCAATGTGCTAAATAGCAATAGTAAACAAGATTTTTTTCTTTTGTACACTGAAGTGTGACGTTTTGTATACTCAGAGCTATTTAGAGTCAAATGAGTAGGATTTGTGGTCAGTTAGTTTTTCTTTTAAGTAATTAACAAAATATTTTTTTCACTTTTAGATTTTTTTATACTCTGTAATCTTTTATTTCTACATCTTGATGATAAATCCTGGATTATACTTGTAATTATTGAATTTAGCCTGAAAATGGCCATTTTATTTGCCAGATTATTAGGAATATGTTTATATGGTTTATTATTATTATTATTATTCTTTATTTATAAAGCGCCAGCATATTCCGCAGCGCTGTACAATAAGCACAGTATAGACAGGGTTACAATACATTGAACAACATTTGACAAACAGTACAGGAGGAGATGAGGGCCCTATTCCCGTAGGAACTCACAATCTGGGAGGGTTGGGGTTGGAAACAGGAGGAGAGGACTGTAAGGTGAGAGTGATTGATGGTTGCGTCAGTGAGTTGGGTGGTAGGCTTCCCTAAATAGGAATGTTTTCAGGGAGCGTTTGAAGGAAGAGAAGTTAGGGGAAAGTCTGACAGTACGAGGGAGAGCGTTCCAGAGAGTGGGGGCTGCGCGTGAGAAATCCTGCAGTCTATCATGGGAAGAGGTGATGCGGGGAGAAGCTAGGCGCAGGTCACTGTTTGACCTTAGGGAGCGGGCTGGGGTGTATTTGGTGATTAGTGAGGACAGGTAGTGGGGAGTTACCCTCTATATGGGATTGTCCCCATACTTTGGAAGATAGATAGACCAAAAATAAACTCAAACACTGTAATATCTGGTTGAGTCGCTTTTTACTGTGATTGCGGCACACATTCGCTGAGGCATCGTGTCGATAAGCTCATACAATGTCACAACATTTATTTGCATCCAGAGTGGCATTAGTTTGTGGCCAAGATCTTGTGTTGATGATGGGAGAGTCGCAGCGCTGCGTAAAGTCTTCTCCAGCACATTATCCCAAAGATTAACCTCAATGGGGTTAAGGTCTGGACTGTGCGGTGGCCAATCCATGTGTGGAAATGATGTCTCATGCTCCCTCAACCACTCTTGCACAATTTGAGCCCGATGAATCTTGGCATTGCCATCTTGGAATATGCCCGCTGTGCCATCAGGGGAGACACAACCAATTGATGGAAAAACCTGCTCACTCAGTATATTCAGGGTGTCACATGACCTCATTTTATGCTGTCCACTGGGACTTTATGTTTGACCAGGCAGTATACATAAAACTATAAGACTGGAAAGTGTTACCTGCAGCCGACCGGCCCATATTAACCCATATATATATCTTATTCCCCCGATCCAGTGGTTTTGGGGGAGACCTGAAACAGACTTCATCTCAATAGACCACTATTTCCCAAACCTGTCCTCAGGACCCTCTAACAGGGTGTCAGGCTCATACCAGGATGGAGCCATGGCGGAGCCTTAGGATTAAGTTTATTTTCCCAAGCGCTGGGGGAGAGCAAAACAGGCAGATACAGGAAGCTGTATATGGTATATTAAGTGTATTCCATAAAGGTAGGCACACAGCAACAGTCTTATACACAATAACAGAGCACTGGAAACAGGTAGTGTCTTGAAGCACCAGGGATAGTGGGCTATGCAGTGTCCACCAAGTAGGGACCAGGAGCTCTTCGCAAAGTACCTTGAGAGCAGGATGATGGAGCAATGCTTGAATGCAGATAGCCACAGGTGTGGAAACAATACACCAGGGATAGTAGGCTAGGCAGTGTCCACCGCAGACAGGATCCACAGGCCTGGAACCAGGAGCTCTTCGAAAAGGACTTGATGAAATGCAGGCAGATGAAGCAGGAACACTTGTAGTCAATATCAATAACAGTACAGAGGATAATAGGGAATACAGACAGACTCAGGGAGAGGCAGCTCACAGAACCTCACAGTAAGCAGGATGGGGAACACAATGAGAGAGCATTGGAGGGAAGGGTGTGTCCAGGTTATATGCACAACCACTCAGGAATGGGCACAGGAATTAACCCCTGAGAGGAATGCAGGTATGGAGCAACAGCAAGCTTCGTGGATACAGGCAGGCTCCTAGAGCTGACATGACACAGGGCAGGTTTTACAGATCACCTTGGGGAAATGCAGACAGACTGAACCCTGCAATCACTGACCAGCAAATCATATCACCTGTGCTGTGCTTGCAAACCTGGCAAACCTGGCCTGTCAGCGGGTCCTGAGGACAGGTTTGGGAAACACTGTAATAAACAGAAGTGCAGACGTCGCCCTTATTGATGCTACGCCGAGCGCCGGCGTGTTTTCATCATCCATCTCCGATGTTTTGGAGCGCGGTGATTATGGGCTGTTATCTATTTGCATGATTGCATTTTTGTCAAGTAGGTTAAAATTACTTTTTATAACATTAGCGAAGAACATTTGCCAAAATAATTGCAGGGAACATATGCAAATCATTCCGTCTCGAAACACTCGTGCTGTAAATTAGTTGTAAAATGTTTGTGAAGCACTTTTTGCAGATAGTCCCTGCGAGCGCACGGGGGGGGGGAGTGCTTTAAATAGCTTAGGATGAGATCCGAGCTCTCAGGGAAAGACCCTCACGCCCCGGTACGGCTGCCAACACTGGATAAATCACTCACCTGAGCTAAAAGGTCCTGGGCGGTGAGACGGGCGGCTTTAGGTTTGACCCTTTGGGCTGTGAATCTCTGGGCGAAGGTCCCTAAGAGCCATATCACTATTACAGGCATATCACTATTTTTATTTTTTGCAAAAAAAACTTTTATTTTTTTGTATTTTTTAAAAGACTTTTTATTTTTTAAAATACTTTTTTTTATTATTTTGTAGCAGGCCTTTTCTATTTTGTTTTAACGGAAAATTTTTATTATTTAGACACATTTTACTACAGTTTTGCTGATTTAACCTCCTATAAGGAGAATATGAGACTTCCTTTTTTAGTATTTTTTACATGACTTTTTTGTATTTTTATTTTTTAAAATACAATTTTTATTACTTTTTTAGCAGGCCTTTTTATTATGTTTTAAAAGACTTTTTTTTATTATTTAGACACATTTTTACTACAGTTTTGTTGATTTAACCTCCTATAAGTATAATAGGAGATGCCCTTTTTTATTTTTTACATGACTTTTTTGTGTTTTTATTTTTAAAAGACTTTTTTATTATTTTGTAGCAGTCCCTTTTTATTATGTTTAAAAGGACCCTTTTTATTATTTAGATACTTTTTTTACTACAGTTTTTTAATTAACCTCCTATTAGGACAATATGAGAATTCCTTTTTTTTGTATTTTTTTACATTACTGTTTTGTGTTTTTATTTTTTAAAATACTTTTTTTATTATTTTGCAGAAGGTTTTTTTATTAAGTTTTAAAGGACATTTTTTATTATTTAGACACATTTTTACTACAGTTTTTTTTGTTGATTCATCCTCTTGTTAGGAGATTTGATTTCATCTCGGTGGAATTTGCTGAGGCCAATTTGGTGAAATTCAGCGATTTTCGCCGACGTCCAATAACTGCTTTGGAGACTCCAATTTTGTCAAAATATGTTGACCATTCAATAAATAGTGAATTTGCCGAATTGTAGGGGGAATTTGAATCGATGAAGTGAGACATAATGCACCAAAATTTGCGTTCCATTTCGATAGTTTGCGAACAGACCCCTGCGGGTAACGTCCTCCTGTAGGTTTCTTCACGGATGCTGGAACGGAGCCCGGATAGTTTTTCTTGCACAATTTATAAAAGTAATTTAAAGATCTTTGTTTCTAAAATAAATATATAAACCGAGGTCACAGCGAGGCCAAACAGAGACAAAAAAAGCCCTCGTCTAAGCTGTAGCAAAGGCAGCGCAGAGATGTTTTCCCATGTGGACTACAGGGAGGATCAAACAGCCCGAAAGATCTCTAGATAAAAGTGATGGAGGTGTGACGTGAGGCCTGGGGAGTGTGTGTGTGTGTACACACAAAAAGGCAACAATCGGAGGCAAACTAAAGCCAACCTAAACGTGTAAGCCTACGCTCACATCACAGGCGTAACAGGCCGAGAGGAGACACATGTGTTTATATTTAATTCCGTTGTGTTTACATATTCTGGATATATTGTATCTGTAACGGTAGCTATATCGCTTCCCCAAGAGTAGCGGAGTTGAGATCCTTAAAGGCAACAATACTTTCTTGATTAACACAGAAATTGCATAAAATACAGGTTGTAACTCAAGAGCCAAGGGACTCAAAGGACTAGCTGAATTGCCTCTAGGCTCCGAGGGTTTCGAGACTGACAGAAAGCCTAGGATACGCTTAGAAACACCATACGTGGAACAACAATCCGTGAAGCATTCAAAGTGCAGGGCAGTCAGAGATGCAGAAACCAATCGTTCTGGTAAATACTTGAGATTAGTAGATACCTGGTGACTCTCGGAAGGTACTGGCTTGCATACAGGATTGTTATTGCTAATATGTACAGAGATGCGATTAGAAATAACATTAAACAGAAATAAACAATCGTTTGTTATCGCGGTCTTTGCAAAAACATTAACATTAGTAATAGCCTGGGTAAAGGGACCCCGGAGGGTTACAAATGATACCCCTAAACGTGATGGGACAGAACAAAAACAGCGAGCGATCAACCCAGCAACCAGCATAGGTTAAATCACAAAAATACACAAACAGCGTAATATACACGATAGAGAGAGAGTGGTCAAAGCTAAGCCGGGTCAAATAACAGGACCAGGAATCTCATACAAAGCAGGGTCGTCAATGGTAAAATCAATCAGATACAGGAAGTAGCAGTGCGTGAAACAAACTCCACAACAGGGCGATGAGGCAACTCCTCGAGCCCTGTTTTAAAGCCTGTGGCTCCTGGTAACCACACCTGACCCCGCCCCCTCAGATGCCGATCTGCCAGCAGAAAGTGCTGGCACCCGACCAGCCAGCGGTCCCCCTTCTTGCCCAGACCCCCCAGGGAGGACAGCGGGGGCTGAGCATGTAACAGTATCGCTGTGACGCTCTCTGACAGTCACTTCGGTCTATGTGAAATCTCCTGCCCCTGATCGCTCGGCGGCGTCTCTTAAAAGACAGAAGTCAGCACTGAGTCATTTTAACATTTCCCACCTCCTCGTCTCTTGGGGGTTTTCCTCCCACATTTTGCAAACATTAAACAAGCTTTCAGGCCGGGAGCTGCGATTTTAAAGAGATGCGCAAACTTGTTACTTTTTCTTCTTTTATTTTTTTTTTCACTCTAAGGTCATTTTTAGATCACTCAGAGTGTTCTTTCAGTAAGTAATTTTTACAGTGTGATTTAACCAATTCACTCACAGGTGCTTTTCTGTAAACCCAGGAACCGGTGGTTTTATGGAAAGCCACGTTGGAGCAGCCATACTGTATAGAAGCACTACTGCACATTTTCACAATGTGTGCTCTATTTTGACAGGCGACTGGCTCCATCTGCTGGCCAAAAAGTGCTACTGCTGCTGCAGTGCATCTGGGACTGCAGTGTTTTCAATAGGAAACAAAAACACATCCCAGCTTTTCATTGGCTGTAATGTCCGTAGTGCTAGGACCTTATGGGAACAATCCCATATGCAAACAATCTCGGTCCAACTCAGGCGCTTCTGCAGCTCGACTTAAGTTGAACACGGCAGTGAAGGGGTTAAAACATTTTATTTAGAAGAATTTACCCCTTCATGACATGAGATGTACCGGTTATATTTATTTATTGATATTTATTTTATCTATTTTTATTTATTGATATTTAATTACTATATTTTATATTTATTCTACTTATAGTTATTATTTGATATATTTAAATTTATTTACATTTATTTTATCGCTACATATTTATTGATATTTAATTATATGTATTTTATATAAATTTTATTGATATTAATTTATTACCATACATTTGAATTATATTTGTTTGACATTATTTATATTTGTTTTATTTTAAATATATTTTTATTGATTATATTGATATATTGATTTTGATATATTGATTTTTATGGATTATATAAATATATTTATTTTATCTATACTTACTTATTGATACTTAATTATATTTATTTTACATTTATTCTATTTATATTTGTTTATTGTTAAAGCATCCAGGATATATAATATACTAAGTGCTTCTGTGCAGGCCGCTGCCAAAAAATGGAGTATGCACCCTGACGTTGAGCACTCCAGGGAGTCTTATATATTTCTAATCTATTATTGTGCCTGCAGAGGGATCAACGTTTCAGTCCTTTGTGGATTTTTCTCCAAAATGCATCGCTTCTTTGTGAATTTTATTTATTAGAAAATAAAAAAAATGTTATTATTATAATAAGTTATTATATATTGTTACATATTAAATTTATATTTATTTTTTCTTTATGTATTTATTGATTTATTTTGTGTCACCAAACAAAGTCTGTGCCATTAAGGGGTTAATGAGAATTTTAGCTCATTTCATTAACAGACTGCTTGATTAAAGAATTCATATACATCAGTACACCCTGACCCTGATATTGGTGGATTCTGACCCAGTTTTAGCGTGAAAGTAGAATATAACTCGTCTGAATACATGACTTTTTACACTGTGGCTCTGAGTAACTCCGACAGTTTATATGATCCGCAGAAAACGTTGCTGTCCTGGAGAGCCGGGCCATTGCTTTATAAATATCTAATATATAAGTTTTCTCTCATGTTTCGCAGTGACCTGGTTCAGAAAATGTGCAGTAAATTGTATATAAATGATAGAAAACAGCTCAGAACGTGGGAGAATTCACAGAGTAACAGCACACGGAGGGCTGGATACAGTTGCCGGTGTGTTTTTCTGTTTCTTTTATTTGTGATGTGATTCGTTTTGGCAGCGCTCGTGTTATCGTTTTTCTGTTTCTATTTTAAGACTTTATCATTGATGGCGTGTCTGTAATTCCCCTCGACCCAGCGGGACAGCCCCTATCTGTGACCTCCCCGGACCCCGTCCTGTAAACCTGTTCTGTTTCCATGTGTTTTTAATTCACAAAGTAACAGCAAAAAACAAACAACTTTTAACAGGTCTTGAGCAATTGCTAGCTCGCAAAATATTCTGCTTAACCCCTTCGCTACGAAGCACTTCTTATGAAATAAAAATCACAAGCATGGAAAGCATAGCTAACAATTTAATACATGGTAAAATGGCAATTTTGCTCAGAGAGTGTTATTACAAAATATTATATATAAGTATAAAAAAATGTAAATTTGCTAAATTTTAGTTTTTCTTTTAATAAATTATCCTGTACAGAAATATTACTGGTATGAAAGGTTGTAAACCCTAGATGGCGTCCCTTATCTAGGCCAGTGTCACACGGGGTCTGCATTATCAGCATACAGGTAGAAATGGCCTTTGTGTCAGTAAATGCGCTGCAGACAGATAATAAAATGGTGAGATCTCCTGCTTACACGGGTCTTCATTATCAGCATACAGGCAGATGCAGTAAATGTACTGCAGACAGATAATAAAATGGTGAGATCTCCTGCTTACACGGGGTCTGCATTATAAGCATACAGGCAGATGCAGTAAATGTGCTGCAGACAGATAATAAAACAGTGAGATCTCCTGCTTACACGGGGTCTTCATTATCAGCATACAGATGCAGTAAATGTGCTGCAGACAGATGATAAAATGCTGAGATCTCCTGCTTATGGGGGTTTGTAGTGATCAGAATGAGATTATTAGCAATGCAATATCTGTATGTGCTGCATAATGCCTGTGTATGGCAATTACAACAACACCTTGTATCTGTATGTGCTGCATAATGCCTGTGTATGGCAATTACAGTAACACCTTGTATCTGTATGTGCTGCATAATGCCTGTGTATGGCAATTACAGCAACACCTTGTATCTGTGTGTGCTGCATAATGCCTGTGTATGGCAATTACAGCAACACCTTGTATCTGTGTGTGCTGCATAATGCCTGTGTATGGCAATTACAGCAACACCTTGTATCTGTATGTGCTGCATAATGCCTGTGTATGGCAATTACAGCAACACTTTGTATCAGTATGTGCTGCATAATGCCTGTGTATGGCAATTACAGCAACACCTTGTATCTGTATGTGCTGCATAATGCCTGTGTATGGCAATTACAGCAACACCTTGTATCTGTATGTGCTGCATAATGCCTGTGTATGGCAATTACAGCAACACCTTGTATCTGTATGTGCTGCATAATGCCTGTGTGTGACAATTACAGCAACACCTTGTATCTGTACTGTACAAGGATTTACACTCATTATAACCCCCTGAATATGATACCTGTACAGCAGCGGCTGACCCCACAACTCTCCCTGTATTCTGGAAAATCCCTGGCTGCTGGAATGTTGCAGTAAAGATTGTTACAGTGAGGGGGGGGACTGCTCATTGCAGCTTCTTTACAGTAACACAGTGGGGCAGGAGTGAGGTCTCACTAGGAATTTCATTTCTTCATAGAGGACACAGTAACCCTGCATTGGAAAGACAATTAAAATTAATATTATATGGTAATATGTAGTATTCATTTTATTGCAATGCAAAATTAAGTTTTTGATAGTGAAAGGATTGGGCAAAAAAAAAAAAAAATTTATAATAAAATATCAATTTGCTAAACATATTTTTTTTTTCTATTGGATCAAAACATTATTAATCAAGAAATATATTAAAATACAGTATCTGCACACACAGCCTGCAGTCCAGTGACAAACCGACAAATAAGTGCTAATAAATTAAATAATATTATTTTAACAAATAACAATAAATAGCAAACTAATTCATAGGTAATAAATAGCGCTATTTAACACCACCGCCTAATTTCATACATGTTATTTATTTGTATGGATGTGCGTTTCGGGTTTCGGAATTTCGGAATTTTCACGAAATTTCCCAATTCGTTTATTCGGATTCGGCCAATTTTCTGAATCGGATCGGATCCGAAAACGGCAGATCCGAAAACTTTTCGGAATTTTCGAAAGGACTAGAAATGTGTAAAATCGAAATTCATTTTTGTTCCATTCCTGATTTCGGTTCCATTTCGGTATTTTCGGACATCATATTTTTCGGTTTTATCGCTGATTCTGTAATTTTTTTTCTTCGTTTCAGATAATTTTGATCAACTTTTTTTCCGTCTTAAAACCTTTTGTTCAGTTTTTTATTTTTAAAGTCAGACCATTTGGGTTGGGTCAGTTTTGCGTTTTTTAAATCGTTTCGTTCATTTTTTTTTGTTACTTTCATACCATTTTAATATGATTAAATAAAGTTATGCAATGCATATTCATAAGAAAAAAAGGATCTTTATTTAATAAAAAAAAACGATAGAATCAGCAGAATTATCGTATCGACAGAATTATCGTATCGACAGAAATATTGGATCCGAAAAACCATTAGTTTACGTCAAAACGAATATACACTTTGAAACGAGGAGAACAGACGTTCCGAAAAACACGAAAATTTCCGGAATCACGAAAAAAAAAGTCGATACGAAGAACGAGCAGACCCGAAAACACGAAAATGGCCGATATTCCGAAAAAAAGTCGATACGAAAAACGAGCCGAAACGAATCGAACCGAACCGGAAATCGGCCGAAACAAAAATTTAAAAAAGCCGAACGAACCAAAACCGAATTGAACCGAAAAAAGAATCGGTGCACAAGTCTATTTATTTGTTCACACTTATTTGTACGTTTGTCACTGAACTGGAGGCTGTGTGTGCATTTAATGTATTGTAATATACTTATTGATTAATCCTTTTTTTATCTCTTTCTTTTTCCCCTTTATGTATTAGGTGGGAGATATTTTTAGGGTGCCACTATTTTTTATATGCATAATTTTGGGATCATTTTGTGCTCAGTTACATCGGGGCAGATCTTTAGAATATTATTCTCACCGGTTTTCTCCAGACTCCACTTGTTTCCTTTTTTTTTATTTATGAACCTGCATTTATTTATCCAAATCCGTTGTCAGCTGATCGGTGTTTAGTGAATAAACCCCATTGCTATGCGGTAAAAAGCAATCATCAATCCCATAATTACTCTTTTACCTTGTTACCTGGACCTGTCAATATGTTCCTGAGTATCTGGAGGGATAATGAGCCTATTGTAAGCTGATTCCAGCCCTCGGAGCACTTATCAGGTCGCGGCGCAATACACACCGGCTTTCAGCGATTGGCTAGTTTTGTAATTGCTGGTGGCTTCATGTCATCCTAATGCTGTGACCTAACAATTAGCGCGATGCCTGATTTCCTGGAATGCACGTGGATACAATGTAACATTCTCATAGCCATTATGGGTTCCGATGTACAATGCGTACATAGTTCAGCAATACATATGTTTGAGGCTTCTCTCGCAAATCCATCTGTAGGGTCTGCAGGGTTATTTTTTTTCCTAATTTTCTTCAATAATCACTTTTTTTTCTGTAACAGACTTTTTTTATTACTATTCATAGGATCTATTATATTAATTCCAGGCATTTTCGTGCAGTCATTTTTTTTTTAAAACAGCTTTTCAAGGTTTGTTTTTGTTTTTTTTTACCCCGTTCGTCGGCTTGCCTGCTTTTTCCTGCGACTGGCGGGCGCTCTCTTTGGCATATTGGTGGAATTTCGGTGCTCTTTCAATAACCCTGTTTTTTTTTTTATTATTATTAAATAATGATAAAATCACTTTTTTTACTTTTAGATTTCTTTATACTGAATTATGTTTTATATAAACATCTTGTGGCTAAAATCTGGAAAAAAAATTGTGATCATTGAATTTGTCCTCAAAATGGATTATATAAGGTCTATTCCCTATATTTTGGATCGTCCGCAAACTTTGGAGGTAGTACAGCGCTACGGAACATGTTAGCGCTTTATAAAAACTTGTAACTGTAACTGTAGAGCCATAAAGACATCTTCCTATCAATGAGGAGTTAAAACATTCATGTGTCCAGTCGGGCGCCCAACCAATGAGAAATGTCACCGGCCGCCACTGTCTGCGGGATGTGCCGGAACAACAAATCAGATCCATGGAGGCCCCACCTCACTCTAAGGAACTGCTGCCAACGTCTTGTCGCCGAATGCCACAGGACACTTTCAGAGGTCTTGCAGAGTCCATGCCTCCAAACATCAGCACTAGGGGGACCCACAGAAGGGGGTTTAAAAATTCTGCAATTCATCGTTGTATATGACATCCTAGGAATAAACCTGAATATAAGTGTTTATTTACCAAATAATAAGTTGATAAATGGAAATAGGAGCTTCAGCTGTAATATGTTGGGGTACTAACCTCTGAGCTATCTTGCTCGGGTATGTGGAGGCTGGATCACATGTCCTATATCATTTTAGGAGGTCTTGTGGAGTCAAATGACAAATGATTTAGGTAAACTAAAAAAATGGTCGGAGTTGTGGCAATTGAGTTTTAATGTGGGTAAGTGCAAGATAATGCACCTGGGACGTAAAAACCCAAGGGCTGAATATAGAATATTTGATACATCTGAGGTTTGGGATTTAGGGGTTATTATTTCAGAGGATCTAAGGGTAAGTAGTCAATGTAATAGAGCAGCAGGAAATGCTGGCAGAATGCTTGGAAATGCTGGCAGAATGCTTGGTTGTGTAGGGAGAGGTATTAGCAGTAGGAAAAGGGAAGTGCTCATGCCACTGTACAGAGCACTGGTGAGACCTCACTTGGAGTACTGTGTGCAGTACTGGAGACCGTATCTCCAGAAGGATATAGACATCTTAGAGAGAGTTCAGAGAAGGGCTACTAAAATGGTGTACGGCTTGAAGGAGAAAAGTTACCAGGAAAGGCTTAATGATCTTAACATGTACAGCTTGGAAAAAAGACGAGACAGAGGAGATATGATAGAAACATTTAAATACGTAAAGGGAATCCACAAGGTAGAGGAAGGGAGTATATTTAAAAGGAAACAAAGTAGCAAAACAAGAGGACATAGTCTTAGATTAGAGGGGCAAAGGTTTAAAAGTAACATCAGGAAGCATTATTTTACTGAGTGGGTGTGGATACATGGAACAGTCTTCCAGTAGAAGTGGTAGAGGCCAAAACAGTAATTGAATTTAAGCAAGCATGGGATAGGCATAAGGCTATCCTAAACAAAAGATAAATCCAGGTAAAGTATCCATGTAATTGGGCGACTAGATGGGCCGAAAGGTTCTTATCTGCTGACATTTTTCTATGTTTCTATGTTTCTATCCGCACTAGGTGGACTTACATGATGTTAGGCAGGAGTTTTGGGGTTTCAACGTTGTGTCTGATCAATGTATAGTTTATAAATATAGGGTTATTCAGAGAGAGACGATCTGGCCCCGAAATGTCACCGAACAGTGAATTTCCCCGTACAGTGACATTTCGGGGCCATTCGGCTATTCAGAGAGCAGGCAGTTCGTCAAATTTTGCGAACTGCCAGCAAGTACGGTGCCTGTTCAGTGGCAGTGAATTATGGTGCCTGTTCGGCGGCAGTGAAATACGGTGCTGTTTGGTGGCAGTGAAATACGGTGCTGTTCGGTGGCAGTGAAATACGGTGCTGTTTGGCAGCAGTGAAATAAGCTGCCTGTTCGGTGGCAGTGAATTATGGTGCCTGGTCGGCGGCAGTGAAATACGGTGCTGTTCGGCAGCAGTGAAATATGGTGCTGTTCGGCGGCAGTGAAATACGGTGCCTGTTCACGGCAGTGAAATATGGTGCTGTTCGGCGGCAGTGAAATCCTCCATAGAGAAGCAATGGTTCTTCTATTCACATTGAACAACAGAGAAATGTCAGTGAATTGCCCTGATGTTCAGTGGTTTCATTCGACAGGTTTAATCAGGCGAATCCCATAGGTTTCAATGTTAAAAATATTCCCATTTTAATTCAATATCTAATAAACCGTTTATTATTTTACCCTGCAGAAAAAAGTCTCTTTATTTATTGATTTTTTTAGGATCTTTTTTAAAAAAGCGTTTTTCTTTTTCTGTAACTGACTTTTTTATTATCATTCATTGGATTTTATATGTAAATTTCAAACATTTTCATCAGTAGTTTCTTTGCAAACAGCGTTTCAAACTTTCAATCATATTGTTGCTTTTTTTTGTTTTTTACCCCGTTCGTCAGCTTGTCGACTTTTTCCGGCGGCTGGTCTGCACTGTGATCGGTGGTTCGTTGGCTTTTTCTAAACGTGTTTGGCCTGTTTTTTGCGGTGGTTCCGGCGGGTTTTCAGCGAGTGTTCGGCGGGATTGCAGTGGGTTTGCGGCGGGTTTTCCCTGCACTGCTGAATTCACCGCAGGGTGGGGAACTTTGATTCCCTGAAGCGCGGGGAACAAGAGAGACATTTCGTTGCTCTCTCAATATCCCCATATTTTTTTTTTAAATAGTAAATATTATTGTTATTCGGGCTATAATTGCTCTTTATTTTCTTCATTCTCTTCACTTTCTTCATTTTCTATATTTATTCTTATTATTTTCTGTTTTTTAAATAAAATTCCTGACGCATTTGAATGTGCAGAGACTGTGAGTAATGGTTTCGATACCTTGTAATTTCTTCTGTTATATTTCCAAATAATGAAAGTAGCGAGCGGCTTGCGGAATTGACTCGCGTGTGGCCGCCATGAGCATATTTCAGCTTTTTAAATCAAGGCAAAACAAAATATCTCTGTTCAATAAAACCACAAGCTAAGAGCTTTCTGCCTTCAACTGGAAAGAATAGATTCACGGCTTTTTGTGCGAAATAATAAGCGGCGTCGCTCCTAAATAGTTTTCAGAGAACATAAATGCTATTTCGGAGGCAAAAAAAAAATAATAATACGGGTAGAAATCGCTTGTCCTCGAGAAACACCCCGAGCGAAATGGAAATTGGCCAAGTCGCAGGACGCCTAATAGACTCATCCGGCGCGTTCATCTCCGCGCGGCCCCTGTGTCCTTTTGAACTTTTTCGCGGGACTGCACATCACGCAGACGCGTTAAAACCGACAGACCGTCAATATTTGCGAATCCGTGATGTGTATTTGTCAGCATCGCGGGACCTGGGACACATTTTTGCTTTTTATTTCATGTAGAAACTGTTCATGGGTTTTTTTTCAAGAAAAGGAAAGAGACGTGTGATTGTATTGTAATGTTTCCTAATTAACCCCTTGCCGCCGGAGGTCTGCCAGGAGGCAGGCGGGTTTAAGGCATAGCACGCCTCGTGGATTTCTGGCAACTCCTGCAGCCGGCCTCACTTCCCTGCGGCTGATCTCCATCATTGTCCACAATGGGACCGCCTTAACCGTCAAGGGGTTAAAGATATACTATAGGGTGAAAACTGGAGGAAGGAGATAGAGGGGTCTATGCTTCAACCCTTCCTGGCCTCCTCCTTATGCACTCTTCCATTTTAACCCTTTCTTATAAAAATTAGAGGTGTGCACGGCTCAACAATTTGTTTTGTTACATTTTGTATTGTTTTAAAATAAATTCGATTTCGGAATTTTGTTTCATATTTCAGAGCTTATTTCATTTCGTATTTCGTTTCGTTTAGTTTTGGATCGATTCGAAATTTATATCGATTTGATAGTTGATATATCAATTACAATTTCGGATCACTAAATAAAACCCCACGTAATAAATTGTTTCTGTTAAAAGGCAAGCTAGGGTTAAATATTGAGCTTCTCCCAGATTTAGTAGCAGAGGCCAATTAACAGGGACAGGCTGCTTGTGAAACAGTAAAACAAAACTGATTTGTTTCATAGAGTCGTTTGCTGCCTGTAGTACCTGAATGTATTGTAAGTTAAGATCAATTTGATAGTTGATATCGATTTGAATTTCAGGTTAACTAAATAAGCCCCAATTAATTAAAATTTTCTTTTATGATGAGACAGTATAACAAACTAAATTTGTTATATAATGTTTTGTTTCAAATTCAGATCAAATCGATTCGTTATTTTGGAAGTACTTCCATTATACGAATTAATGAAATTCGTTACGAATTTCAATTCGCTACGATACGATACGAGCCTCTAATAAAAAATTGTCTTAAATCCAGCACTGGCTCACTCGGCCCTGGCAGACGTGACGAGCTGTTGGCTTCTTTCTGAGTCACAGCACTTGAGCGTCCAATTGATCCACATGCTCTCAATGTCAAGCGATCCATTGGCTACAGAATAGACCTGATGCTCGCATACTAGCCAGGGGTGGACTGACAACACTTGGGACCCCTTGGCAATTGGAGGCCTACCCCATTGTGCCTGCTCACATGCAAGCCACACCCACATGCAAGCCACACCCATATTCAAGTGTCACACATATGTAGATTGTTGTGTTACCGAGTGGTCACGTGGTCTTCTTGATCTTTCTTGGTCGGGATACCAGGTCTGAGTGATGATGCCAGGTAGAGGTGATGGTTCCAGGTAGGTGCCTTGTGCTCTGGTGCCATAAGGAAATAGTAAATTTGGATAAAAAGGGGAAATGTGATAGTGAAATACACTTTTCAAACCACCGAAAGTTTAAAAAAGGTCCAAATAATTTATTTGGTAAATCCTCAAAAGCGCCTAACAAAAACCTTACTTATATCTCTAATATCCCTTAATGTGCAACTGTAACTCCAGATGTGCAACACGAAAGCCCCAAAATGCTACAATAAAATAAAAGGTTCCTAAAAGAAAACTAAACTCCTAGAAAGGAGCAGCGAATCTCTAAACCGCTTGCTATTGTGAATAATCACACTTTAAATATGTGATGGATCACTCCTCTAGAAGTGTTTTCACTTCGCTGTAGCATTCCTCAGTTTAGCACATGAGCCAGGAAATGTAATTCCCTGGTTCTCTGATTGATGGAGTTTCATAGCACAGGTACATTTTCAGCTCAGGTGTAATTTTTTATTCCCATTTTTTTTATGGCGTGTCTTTTTATTCTGTAACAGAACTTTTTGTTATTTTTTATAGGACCTTTTTTATTATTTTCACACATTTTCATGCATTTTTATAGTTTTAAACGGCTTTTAAAGAATAGCAGAGTTCCATTTTTTTAGTTTTCTGAAGTTCAGCGGCATTCGGTGGTCAGTTCGGCGTTCTTCGGCGGGCTGATCAGAGTTCTTTGGCAGCATTCGACAGACTGATTCGGCTCATCAGTGGTCTTTGACGGCGTTCGGCAGGCTGATCAGCAGTCTCTGGCGGCATTCGGCGGGCTGATCAGCAGTCTTCTGCGGCATTCGGCAGACTGATCAGCAGTCTTCGGTGCCATTCAGTGTGCTGATCAGTGGACTTCGGCGACATTCGGCAGGCTGATCAGCAGTCTTTTGGTGGCATTCGGTGGGCTGATCAGTGGCCTTCGGTGGCATTCGGCAGGCTGATCAGCGGTCTTCGGTGGCATTCGGCAGGCTGATCGGCAGTCTTTGGCGGCATTCGGCCGGCTGATCAGCGGTCTTTGGCGGCATTCGGCAGGCTGATCAGCGGTCCTTTGGTGGCATTCGGTGGGCTGGTCAGCGGTCTTTGCTGGCGTTCGGCAGGCTGATCAGTGGTCTTTGGCGGCATTCGGTGGGCTGATCAGCGGTCTTTGGCAGCATTCGGCAGGCTGATCAGCGGTCTTCGGTGCATTCGGTGGGCTGATCAGAGGTCTTCGGCAGCATTTGGAAGGCTGATCAGCGGTCTTTTGGTGGCATTCGGTGGGCTGATCAGCGGTCTTCTGCGGCATTCGGCAGACTGATCAGCGGTCCTTTGGTGGCATTCGGTGGTCTGGTCAGCGGTCTTTGGTGGCATTTGGCAGGCTGATCAGCGGTCTTCGGCGGCATTCGGTGGGCTGATCAGCGGTCTTCGGCGACATTCAGCAGGCTGATCAGCGGTCTTCGGTGCATTCGGTGGGCTGATCAGAGGTCTTCGGCAGCATTTGGCAGGCTGATCAGCGGTCTTTTGGTGGCATTCGGTGGGCTGATCAGCGGTCTTCGGCGGCATTCGGCAGGCTGATCAGCGGTCTTCGGTGGCATTCTGTGGGCTGATCAGAGGTCTTCAGCAGCATTCGGTAGGCTGATCAGCGGTCTTCAGTGGCATTCTGTGGGCTGATCAGAGGTCTTCGGCAGCATTCGGCAGGCTGATCAGCGTTCTTTTGGTAGCATTCGGTGGGCTGATCAGAGGTCTTCGGAGGCCTTTGGCAGGCTGATCAGCAGTCTTTTGGTGGCATTCGGCGGGCTGATCAGCGGTCTTCGGCGGGCTGATCAGCGGTCTTCAGCGGCATTCGGCAAGGCTGATCAGCGGTCTTTTGATGGCATTTAGCAGGCTGATTAGTGGTCTTTGGCATACGGTGGGCTGATCATCAGTCTTCAGCGGTGTTCGGCAGGCCCATCAGAGGTCTCTCGGGGGAATCGTTAATTCAAGTGCGCCAAACAAAAAAGCACCTAAATTTCTCTGAAATTTCGTGCAGATACTTTTATTGGAACAAAACATAAAAAAAGCAAAATACCAAACGTCTAACACGCATACAACTCTGTATCAACACGCCATGATGTGCTTCTTCCGAAAAACAAAATACCATGTAATCAACAAACTAGATTTGAAAGCAGCGGTATTTTTGGCTCTAAACATGTCGCTCTTTATTTTCCAGTTAAGCGTGTAATTAAAATGCTACTTAAGAAATAATTATGAAAGTGATGTTTTTCTCGGGCTTTATTGTGTGGTACTAAAAAGGTGTATATAGAAACGCGTTGCCTTGCTACACATTTCGGAGCACTTGTTTTCCCTCACATACATTTTGCCATAATTACTATCCATCGTGCCTAATTAACACTCTAAATATTTATGTAGGAATGAATTTATTCCGACTCCCACACCTTCTTTTATCCGAAGGTCTCACAGTATCTTTCATGGAAAATGGTAACTGAATTATTGGGGTTGCGGCGGTCACATCTTTATTTATCGTTTCAGGCTCGTGCGACCCCCTCCTGCTTTCTGACTCTGTATGAATATAAATTAGATTATCATTGGGGTTTATTGATTGGGATATTGAGGATACTGGAAAAAAAATATATATATTATAAATGAGAAAATAATAATAATAAATAATAAATAATAGTAAAATATACTGAAGGAGACAACTTTACAGAAAATATTGTTTTTCAAAAAGTAGGAAAAATGGAAAACACCAACCTACACAATTCAGCATTTACAGCAGGGTCCTCAAAGTCCGCAACAGATCAGCAGCCGAATGACGCCGAAGTGACCACCAAATGCTACCAATCAGCCGCTGATCAGCTCACCGCACCCCACCGAAGACATCTGACGACCGGCTGAATGCTACCTAATTGACCGCCGCAGGCCACTGAAAGCTGCCGAACGCTGCCGATAAAATGCCGAAAATAGCAGATCAGCTGCCAAACGCGCCGAATGTGTAATCCCCCCCAAAAACAAATCTCTGCTATTTAAAAAAAGGTGTTTAAATCGATGTCAATGCATGAAAAAAAATGGAGATAATAAAAAAGATCCTATCAAAAAATAATTAACCGGTCAGTTACAGAAAAAAAAAAAACTCAATTAAAAAAAAATGAAGACAAAAATTTCATGGAAATAATCCCGAAAAAATACCTAAAAAATTCTAAAAGTAATTAATAAAAAAAACTTTTTTGCTGCAAATGAAAAGATTAATCGGTTGATTAAAAAAATGATGAAAAGGATAATATTTTGTTACATTGAATCCTACGGGATTCGCCTGCTTAAACCTGTTGAACCGAAGCACTGAAAATCTGTGCATTTCACTGACATTTCGATGCAGTTCGGCGTTCCCTGAATAGACTAACTATTACTTCTCTATGGGACAATTTCACGGATGCCGAAGGTCGCCGAATTGCGGCGATCTGAGGCGAACTGCATCGTATTTTGCTGTCAGTTCGCCAATGTTTGGCGAATTGCCAGCTTTCTGAATAGCTCAAGACTAAGCCTGGCAGGGCGAAACGCGTCGAGCGATGCATATTTCTGTTTTTTAACAGTCACACTGCTGGTTTAGTTCCCTTTCATCCTGGCTATCAAACGTTGGCTCTGATATGATCTTGGCTACCTATCCTTTGGTTTTTCAAATCGATTCTTTCTGTTTAATAAGGGACAGTAACTTATACCATATCTGCTCCCTTCTCTACTATATGCCGTATATGATCGCTAATATTGTCATATAATGGGAAATTAAGGAAACCCTTCACTCATCCTTTGTGTTTGTGTGTTATATGTTTTTGTGCTGTTTTTCTGAATAAAGGGAATTTTTATTTGTCATTTTATACCATTGTAGGCTCCGAGGCGCCTCCGTGTCTATCATTATGTTGTTTTAATATATATACACTGCCTGGCTGAAAAAAAGTCACCCCCTGGATGTTACTCAGCCAATAGGTGCGAGCCTTTCATTGGTTACTTTCTGCAGTGATAAGATTAACCCCTTCTTGTACACTCCATCCTCTTATTTTAATATATCAGCTTTCCCCATGATTTGATTGACTTGCTCCTCAGAAAACTCACGTGTGCAGAGAATTACTAAAAACAATGTAATTAAATCCAGTTATTATTGATTTCTGGGTTTGCCGGGTTCTTAAAACACAAATATTGTGAACGAATCGAGTCACCGAACCTTCGACGTGAAAACTAAACTTATAGAAAAAAACTAAGAGATAGGGGAAGGCGGCGAGCTTATCTTAATGAAACACCTGCTTAAGAAAATATGGCGCTGATATTGTGAACGGTGCGATAAATAGACGCCGTAAAATAAAACAAACACCAGAAAGCAGGTAAAATCTAATAATGTGAGTTCTTACAGACAGACAATAAATCCCATTTTTATTCTTACCCAAGGCTTCCTCCTGTAACTGGTTCTGCATCCTGTTTAAAGGTTCACCGTGGATAAAGTGATGGAGTAATATAGTAATAAATATTCAATTTATTTCCTCTGATATTCCTCTAATATTATATTAAAAAACAAATTGGGAGGCACATCGGGATTTAGCATAAAAGCAAAAATGTATTGGTCATACATACTAAAAATAGGTTCCTGTCAGCTTGACTGGCTTAGTATTGGAACTTTTATATATTATATTATTCTGGCTCTGTATTATATTATTATATAGTTTATATTATTCTGGCTCTGTATTATATTATATATATTATATTATTCTGGCTCTGTATTATATTATATATATTATATTATTCTGGCTCTGTATTATATTTCTATATATATTATATTATTCTGGCTCTGTATTATATTATATATATATATTATATTATTCTGGCTCTGTATTATATTATTATATATTTTATATTATTCTGGCTCTATTATATTATATATATTATATTATGCTGGCTCTATATTATATTATTATATATTTTATATTATTCTGGCTCTGTATTATATTATATACATTATATTATTCTGGCTCTGTATTATATTTCTATATATATTATATTATTCTGGCTCTGTATTATATTATATATATATTATATTATTCTGGCTCTGTATTATATTATTATATATTTTATATTATTCTGGCTCTGTATTATATTATATATATTATATTATTCTGGCTCTGTATTATATTTCTATATATATTATATTATTCTGGCTCTGTATTATATTATACATATATATTATATTATTCTGGCTCTGTATTATATTATTATATAGTTTATATTATTCTGGCTCTGTATTATATTATATATATTATATATTCTGGCTCTGTATTATATTATATATATTATATTATTCTGGCTCTGTATTATATTTCTATATATATTATATTATTCTGGCTCTGTATTATATATATATATATATTATTTATTCTGGCTCTGTATTATATTATTATATATTTTATATTATTCTGGCTCTATTATATTATATATATTATATTATGCTGGCTCTATATTATATTATTATATATTTTATATTATTCTGGCTCTGTATTATATTATATATATTATATTATTCTGGCTCTGTATTATATTTCTATATATATATATTATTCTGGCTCTGTATTATATTATATATATATTATATTATTCTGGCTCTGTATTATATTATATATATTATATATTATTCTGGCTCTGTATTATATTATATATATTATATTATTCTGGCTCTGTATTATATTTCTATATATATTATATTATTCTGGCTCTGTATTATATTATATATATATTATATTATTCTGGCTCTGTATTATATTATTATATATATTTTATATTATTCTGGCTCTATTATATTATATATATTATATTATGCTGGCTCTATATTATATTATTATATATTTTATATTATTCTGGCTCTGTATTATATTATATATATTATATTATTCTGGCTCTGTATTATATTTCTATATATATTATATTATTCTGGCTCTGTATTATATTATATATATATTATATTATTCTGGCTCTGTATTATATTATTATATATTTTATTATTCTGGCTCTGTATTATATTATATATATTATATTATGCTGGCTCTATATTATATTATTATATATTTTATATTATTCTGGCTCTGTATTATATTATATATATTATATTATTCTGGCTCTGTATTATATTTCTATATATATTATATTATTCTGGCTCTGTATTATATTATTATATATTTTATATTATTCTGGCTCTGTATTATATTATATATTATATTATGCTGGCTCTGTATTATATTATTATATATTTTATATTATTCTGGCTCTGTATTATATTATTATATATATTATATTATTATTTATTTTATATTATTCTGGCTCTGTATTATATTATTATATATTATACACATGATAAAACCCATTATAAACACATGATAAAACCCATTATAAAACCCATTCTAAACACATTATGAAACACATTACAAAACACAAGAATATGTGTCTGTGGAGGCGCTTAATCAATATTTGGTTATCGGGGTTGCTGCCTACAAGGTGTTGCACAAAAATCTCAACTTAAATGTGCAAATGGATTATATGGAAAAATTGGGGTCCTAGTGGCGCACTTAGTACTTCCCAAATATGGAAGATTCTTAATATATAGTTGGTATATATCAGCTACCATTGGGTGTTCAACAAAGAAGATGTTACAGTGAGTCAATCTTTCACTGATAAAGGTACAGATAACAATCTTGTGCAATTCGCAATGAAGTGTCAATATATTACAACACCGTTATCAATGACCCTTTATAACGTACATATTAATCCGTCTCAAGATGCAGGGTGAGTAAAATCATGTGCAAGGATGCATGTAATGTGCAAAATCACAATAATATAGTGCAAAGAGACAATAGTAGTGCTATCTCCTACTATCAAACATGTGAATCAATCACACAATGCAAACGTAAGTGCAAGTTGCATATAAAGTGCATCTACTCGTGTTGTTCTTCCATTAATAAAGTGCAAACACAAACAAAGTGTTGGTGTGAATCCTGAAGAGTCCACAATATCACAATGCGAACCGTAAGTGCAAATTGCATATAAAGTGCATATACTCGTATCTTTCTCTATTAGTAAAGTGCAAACACAAATAGTGTTGGTGTGAGTTCTAAGGAGTCCGTAATTGCATCCAGTGGTGTTACCAGTCTCTAAAAAGTCTATTGCCACAAAAAGTGCATGTGCAGAGAGTTACCCAGTGGGTAAATAGACCAAAATCGAGGTTACTGGTCGCCGAATGGTTTGTAGAAACAAATGTCCCAGCGTTGTACTTCCTTCCCTCAATTGGTAAATTCCATAACATAGGGAGGAGAGAAGAAGGATAATAGTGCAGACTGCTGGGATGGGTTTAGGTGGGTATATATATATATATTACACTCACAAATTAGGGAGCCTAGTGGGTCCCGGCTCTGGATTAGAATGCCTCACGCCAAATACAAGGTGACGTTCCCCCTTTTAACCGGGAGTCTTCTAGTCGTCCTCAAATAAAACACATATGGAGAGGGAACACTCCCATAGCATAACACAGTTTGTGTATCTCAAATGGTTACAGTTGTCATTCAACTCACCAATGGTGGAGCCTCGATTGTCTCAGGCTCAGCGTACAGGCAAGTGGTGCTTCTCAGTCAGGTGAGCACCTAACCCCTTTCTCCTGTGGTGTCTTCTCGTTCCGGTCTCCAGTCCTGGACCGACCTCCAGATGGGGGAAGGGGTAAAAAAGGGTGTGAAGGAAAGGTGAAAAGATTTACCCCTTCTCTCTATCACCTTCAAAGGGATAGGATGGCAAAAAACTCCATCAGGTATAGATAATAGCGATCCAAAGGCTCAGAAAAAGATGAGAACTAGGTAAAAAACAGAGTGGTTTTATTCCATAAAATGGGGGGGGGGTAGGTAAAAAATAATAATAATGACTGTGACGCGTTTCGGCACCCTCTGTGCCTTTCTCAAACAGTATAGTGCATATAGGGTAAGGGGAGATCTTATTTCATGTCCCACTTCATGTCCCAGCACCGGTGAGCTCAGCAACACCAAAAGACCCGGGAGACCACGGAAAACAACTGTGGTGGACGACCGAAGAATTCTTTCCCTGGTGAAGAAAACACCCTTCACAACAGTTAGCCAGATCAAGAACATTCTCCAGGAGGTAGGGGTATGTGTGTCAAAGTCAACAATCAAGAGAAGACTTCACCAGAGTGAATACAGAAGGTTCACCACAAGATGTTAACCATTGGTGAGCCTCAAAAACAGGAAGGCCAGATTAGAGTTTGCCAAACAACACCTAACAAAGCCTTCACAGTTCTGGTACAAGATCCTATGGACAGATGAGACCAAGATCAACTTGTACCAGAGTGATGGGAAGAGAAGAGTATGGAGAAGGAAAGGAACTGCTCATGATCCTAAGCATACCACCTCATCAGTGAAGCATGGTGGTGGTAGTGTCATGGCGCGGGCATGTATGGCTGCCAATGGAACTGGTTCTCTGGTATTTATTGATGATGTGACTGCTGACAAAAGCAGCAGGATGAATTCTGAAGTGTTTGGGGCAATATTATCTGCTCACATTCAGCCAAATGCTGCAGAACTCATTGGACGGCGCTTCACAGTGCAGATGGACAATGACCCAAAGCATACTGCAAAAGCAACCAAAGAGTTTTTGAAGGGACAGAAGTGGAATGTTATGCAATGGCCAAGTCAATCACCTGACCTGAATCCCATTGAGCTGCATTTCACTTGCTGAAGACAAAACTGAAGGGAAAATGCCCCAAGAACAAGCAGGAACTAAAGACAGTTGCAGTAGAGGCCTGGCAGAGCATCACCAGGGATGAAACCCAGTGTCTGGTGATGTGTATTAGGGATGAGCCGAACACCCCCGTGTTCGGTTCGCATTCGAACTCGAACAATTTCAAAAGTTCGAACTCGAACACGAACCGAACTCAATGCAAGCCAATGGGACTCGAAAGTTCGATTTTTAGAGTGCCCTCCAAGAGGGCATATATGCAAGATATTTGCCATAAAAGGTATATGGGGGTCCGGGTAGTGCCCTGGGGGACAGGAAACAAGGACAAAAAGTGTTATAAAAACAAATATCATGCCTAGGAGGTCCCCATAACCTGCCCGTGAAGTGGCGGATTTGTAGGATGTATAGGAACATTTAAAAACAAAAAATTAACATTTCAAATGACGTTAAATGGTTTTCCTTTAATCTATTCATAAACAACTGCTTGGGGCGGCAGCCTGTATGAAAAGAGGAGATGTTTTAGGATACGCAGAACAAGTTCAGTGATTTTTTTGGGCTAAATTATGGTTAAACTTAGGCAGGCTTTGGATGAAAGTAACGATAGGTGCTTTAAAATTGGGCCTTAAGTGTCGGCAACAGTGCCGTCACACCGTAACCCCGCTGTGGTATTGTGGAAGAGTGCAGGGTTGGGCCCTGCAGTCAAATATTAAAATGATAGGAATCTGGTACAGGCGTCAGTGTACCCAAATATTGTGCCTTTGGTGGCAGCAAGTGCCTTCACACCGTAACCCCTATGAGGTATTGTGGAAGAGTGCAGTGGTGGAGGTTTTGGTAATGCAGAGATCCCCAATCTATTCAGTTACATCAGCAGCTATAACAAAACCGGGTCAGCAATGTTTAGGCACTTGTACTGCGCTACTGTATATGTGAGAATCGGCGCACACCAGTAGCAACAGGAAGCAAACAGAACAGGCAGAGAATACACAGAGAGAATAGTCAAATGGCAGGCAAAGTCGGCAACAGATCGGGTCCTCAGAACAAGCAAGGTCAGTAACAAGTATACAAACTGATTCGGTAAGCTAGCGATGTGGGAATAAAGGCTGAGACACACTGAGCATATAGAGACGCACAGCATAGCGAAGAGAAGCAAACATTTTGCAGGCTTGACTTCACTCCTCTCAGCGTGTCTACACTGCATTACGTTTGCTTCTCACCGCACTGGACAGGAATCCACTAACTAAATTAAAATGTACACACAAAACCGTTTTATTTTTACAAAGCACATGTTATATAGGCAAAAAGAAGTTTCTACTGAATAAAATACATCAAAAACTACTCTTAATTTAATAGAAATAGTATAAAAATATAAAAAGGATAACCCTTGATCATATATATTATAGGGACACGGAGCGCTGTGTATAGATTAGGGATACATTGATACCACACACAGACATATACGTATATACATCAACACGCAGACCTATACATACGTATATATCAACACACAGATATATATATATACACCCACCCACAGACCTCAGACCATATATACACATACGCACATGGGGAGGTGGCATGTGGACAATCTCAACTAAACTCGCCCCCCCCATTTGGCTGATCCCTCCAGAAGAAATGTTGAACCCGACAGAGCAGAGAATATATATATATTATTCTCTGCTCTATCGGGTTCAACATTTCTTCTGGAGGGATCAGCCAAATGGGGGGGGGGGCATTAGTTGCCAAAATGTGTGTGTAATACAAGTCTGGATATATATATTTATAAGAAAATAGATATATATCTTATCTATCAGGGTTATTCAGAGAGCGTGAAAAGCAGGAGAATGACTGGAGAATGAAAAATTCTAGGTCAAAATAGCCGATTTGGAAAGTGAGATGAAAGGGAGAATTTTTCTGGTTTGGCTATTTTGACCTAGAATTTTTCATTCTCCAGTCATTCTCCTGCTTTTCACGCTCTCTGAATAACCCTGTATATATATATATATCATACCTGCCCTTACCTTCCCCTATAAATTTGCTCAAAATATACACAGAAAAAACCCCCCCACTGCCTGAGACCCTGCGCAGCCCACATGCCACCCCCCTCTACCTGGCTGAATGTATCTAATATATATAATTAAATACATTCAGCAAGGTAGAGAAAGAAAAAAAAAGTTTTATTTTATGTTCCCGGGGACATTTAAAAATGTCCTCGGATTTTATTTTTTTTAGAAATGTGTCGCCTTATCTTAGCCTGGTGGTCAGTGGGGGCTCCCTGGATGGTTGTGGGGGTGGGTCTGCCATGGCTGCAGGTGCAGTGGCTCCCTCCCTCCGCCGCCTGTCTCTGCCACATGCACCCGGGCGGCTAGCCCGCACAGTCGTAGCTCTGTCATCCGGCGGCCGCATGCTCCTCAAGTGGATCCTTGGGAGGCCCTGGCAGGCTGCCCTCTACAGTGCCTGATTAGAGTGCTGTGTCTGCCTGATGTTTTAGTAACAAGAATGTTTATCCCATAGGCTTCAATGTTAAAAATATTCCCGTTTTAATGTAATATCTAATAAACCGTTGCTTATAATATTCTGCAGTAAAGAGTCTTTATTTCTAGATTTTTTAGTATTTTTAAGCATTTTTTATACTTTTTTCAAAAAAATAATTTCTTTTCGAACTTTTGGCGAACGTCCCAAAAAGTTTGAAGTTCGCACACTTTCGAACGGCCGATGTTCGAATCGAACTCTGAACAGATCGAACCGAACAGCTCATCTCTATTAATGAGGTGGAGGAGGGAATGTTTAGATAAGGTGGCAAGGGGTGTATCGTGGTCTCCAGGCTACCAGAGATAAGAGCTGGCAGCTGAATGAGATGAGACAGGGAGCTGAAAAGACCCATTGTACAGTGTTAAGGAATCTGATGGTGCTTTATATATGTTTGTAACTGTAACTGTAGCTTCTAATCTACCACCTGTTGATGTTCTTTGAATACATCCCACACAGTGCACTGGCCATTCTATGACCAAAGCCACACAGTGAGGAGCAAGTGATGTAAAGATACTGTGGGGGGGGGCAGTTTACAACACAAAATATCACACAATGGTTGCACCCAGTGACACATATAGAGGAAAATATCACACAATGGATACACCCAGTGACACATATAGAGGAAAATATCACACAATGGATGCGCCCAGTGACACAGAGAGGAAAATATCACACAATGGATGCACCCAGTGACACTTATAGAGGAAAATATCACACAATGGATGCTCCCAGTGACACATATAGAGGAAAATATCACACAATGGATGCACCCAGTGACACATATAGAGGAAAATATCACACAATGGATGCACCCAGTGACACATATAGAGGAAAATAGTTTCTTAACTAAACATACAAGAGAAAAACAAACACATGTAAGATATCAGCAACATAAACTAAACACAATAAGGACATGGCATGTTTTGGTGGTACTGGCCCTTTAACATCTCCCCTACAAAGTATAGGAGAGATTAATGTTCTGCAAGCGGCAGCTACATCTGAGACACAAGCTCAGCTTGCGTCTCGGATGGAATAGGACAAGTTAAATTATGCACAGTGCTCTAGTCGTTACGCTTAACTCATCCGTGTCCTTCGCGTCCCGGTTGTGATCCGGCTCGTGGTTTACAGAAAAGTATAGTAATAATGATAATTAACCTTGGTGTCATCAAAGTCCTCTGCTGTGTTTTTGCAGTTGAGAAAGTCTCAGGATTGGTCAATCCTTACTATCGAGAACCTTCTGTTTTTCCTCACATTGAAATTATTAATATTTTAGCTTTCCAGTTGTGGTGATTTTTATTACACGAACAGATAAAAAAAAATTCTCTCCCCTAAACTTTGACAATACCAGATTTGCAATTAAGGACGGCACAAGTGCCACCTGTATGTCTCGAGACGCGGGTGTAAGTGTCTTCCTGGCTGACATAGCGTTTCTTTGTTGGTGCTAACCTGACAATCTTTTCTTTTCCCTTTTAGAAGTTTCTGCTACTGCACAGACTTTGGTGTCAGCTGTAGAATATATATATATATAATTGATTTATTTATGTTACATGTATCAGAAAGAGATAAAATAGCTTCCGTTCCTGCAATGTCAAAATCCCCTGCAAAGAATCAGGACCAACAAAAATAACTCACTTTATTCTTCGACTATCGTTGCCAGATTTATCTGAGCGAATCGCGGCGTTTTTGATCCCTTTTGGATAACAGTAAAAATATTGAGATTCGTCAGTTCTGAGACATTGTTTCAAAGTAAAACAGAGCCGAACGTAAAATCTAGCATAAGAAAGCGATAAAACATGGCATTGGTGCAGAGGTGGACGTGAATACACGCCGACATGTTTCTCTGCATGCTGATTGTCTTAGAAATAGAAATCAACTCTATGAAGGGGGGGGGGGTGTTGTCACCATGGATCTAACAGGTAATGACAAATGTGAAAGGTAATGTACCCGGTGACTTGTATGGTTGTGGGTCATTCATCGACTTCACTGTATTAAAAGACCTACACATTAATTTGTTGACCAATCAATGAGTGAGATCAATGGGGGCACCCACCAATCAACGTTTCCATTGCTCTGATGTGTCTATTATTTGGTTTTGAATACGCTTTCCCAAATCTAAATATTAGACTTACAGGTTCACTTCAACATCATAGAGCTGCTTTCTCATTCCAGGTTCCCTTCAACATCATTGAGCTTCTTTCTCATTCCAGGTTCCCTTCAGGTTCCCTTCAGCATCATAGAACTTCTTTCTCATTCCAGGTTCCCTTCAGTATCATAGAGCTTATTTCTCATTCCAGGTTCCCTTCCGCATCATAGAGCTTCTTTCTCATTCCAGGTTCCCTTCAGGTTCCCTTCAGCATCATAAAGCTTCTTTCTCATTCCAGGTTCCCTTCAGGTTCCCTTCAGCATCATAGAGCTTCTTTCTCATTCCAGGTTCCCTTCAGTATCATAGAGCCTCTTTCTCATTCCAGGTTTCCTTCAGTATCATAGAGCTTATTTCTCATTCCAGGTTCCCTTCAGGTTCCCTTCAGTATCATAGAGCCTCTTTCTCATTCCAGGTTCCCTTCAGTATCATAGAGCCTCTTTCTCATTCCAGGTTTCCTTCAGTATCATAGAGCCTCTTTCTCATTCCAGGTTTCCTTCAGTATCATAGAGCTTATGTCTCATTCCAGGTTCCCTTCCGCATCATAGAGCTTATTTCTCATTCCAGGTTCCCTTCAGGTTCCCTTCAGTATCATAGAGCTTCTTTCTCATTCCAGGTTCCCTTCAGCATCATAGAGCTTCTTACTCATTCCAGATTCCCTTCAGGTTCCCTTCAGCATCATAGAGCATCTTTCTCATTCCAGGTTCCATTCAGGTTCCCTTCAGCATCATAGAGCTTTTTCTCATTCCAGGTTCCCTTCAGCATCATTGAGCTTCTTTCTCATTTCAGGTTCCCTTCAGGTTCCCTTCAACATCATAGAGCTTCTTTCTCATTCCAGGTTCCCTTCAGCATCATTGAGCTTCTTTCTCATTCCAGATTCCATTCAGCATCATAGAGCTTGTTTCTCATTCCAGGTTCCCTTCAGGGTTCCCTTCAGCATCATAGAGCTTCTTTCTCATTCCAGGTTCCCTTCAGCATCATTGAGCTTATTTCTCATTCCACTTTCCCTTCAGGTTCCCTTCAGTATCATAGAGCTTCTTTCTCATTCCAGGTTCCCTTCAGCATCATTGAGCTTATTTCTCATTCCACTTTCCCTTCAGGTTCCCTTCAGCATCATAGAGCTTCTTTCTCATTCCAGGTTCCATTCAGGTTCCCTTCAGCATCATAGAGCTTCTTTCTCATTCCAGGTTCCCTTCAACATCATAGAGCTTCTTTCTCATTCCAGGTTCCCTTCAGCATCATTGAGCTTCTTTCTCATTCCAGATTCCATTCAGCATCATAGAGCTTGTTTCTCATTCCAGGTTCCCTTCAGGGTTCCCTTCAGCATCATAGAGCTTCTTTCTCATTCCAGGTTCCCTTCAGCATCATTGAGCTTATTTCTCATTCCACTTTCCCTTCAGGTTCCCTTCAGTATCATAGAGCTTCTTTCTCATTCCAGGTTCCCTTCAGCATCATTGAGCTTATTTCTCATTCCACTTTCCCTTCAGGTTCCCTTCAGCATCATAGAGCTTCTTTCTCATTCCAGGTTCCATTCAGGTTCCCTTCAGCATCATAGAGCTTCTTTCTCATTCCAGGTTCCCTTCAGCATCATTGAGCTTCTTTCTCATTCCACGTTCCCTTCATCATCATAGAGCTTCTTTATCATTCCACTTTCCCTTCAGGTTCCCTTCAGCATCATAGAGCTTATTTCTCATTCCAAGTTCCCTTCATCATCATAGAGCTTCTTTCTCATTCCAGGTTCCCTTCAGCATCATAGAGCTTCTTTATCATTCCAGGTTCCCTTCAGCATCATAGAGCTTCTTTGTCATTCCAGGTTCCCTTCCGCATCATAGAGCTTATTTCTCATTCCAGGTTCCCTTCAGGTTCCCTTCAGTATCATAGAGCTTCTTTCTCATTCCAGGTTCCCTTCAAGTTCCCTTCAACATCGTTGAGCTTCTTTCTCATTCCACGTTCCCTTCAGGTTCCCTTCAGCATCATAGAGCTTCTTTCTCATTCCAGGTTCCCTTCCGCATCATAGAGCTTATTTCTCATTCCACGTTCCCTTCAGGTTCCCTTCAGCATCATACAGCTTCTTTCTCATTCCATGTTCCCTTCAGCATCATAGAGCTTCTTTCTCATTCCATGTTCCCTTCAGGTTCCCTTCAGCATCATACAGCTTCTTTCTCATTCCAGGTTCCATTCAGGTTCCCTTCAGCATCATAGAGCTTCTTTCTCATTCCAGGTTCCCTTCAGGTTCCCTTCAGCATCATAGAGCTACTTTCTCATTCCAGGTTCCCTTCAGGTTCCCTTCAGCATCATAGAGCTTCTTTCTCATTCCAGGTTCCCTTCAGTATCATAGAGCCTCTTTCTCATTCCAGGTTCCCTTCAGTATCATAGAGCTTCTTTCTCATTCCAGGTTCCCTTCAGTATCAAAGAGCTTATTTCTCATTCCAGGTTCCCTTCAGCATCATTGAGCTTCTTTCTCATTCCAGGTTCCCTTCAGGTTCCCTTCAGTATCATAGAGCTTATTTCTCATTCCAGGTTCCCTTCCGCATCATAGAGCTTATTTCTCATTCCAGGTTCCCTTCAGGTTCCCTTCAGTATCATAGAGCTTCTTTCTCACTCCAGGTTCCCTTCAGCATCATAGAGCTTCTTAATCATTCCAGATTCCCTTCAGGTTCCCTTCAGCATCATAGAGCATCTTTCTCAATCCAGGTTCCATTCAGGTTCCCTTCAGCATCATAGAGCTTCTTTCTCATTCCAGGTTCCATTCAGGTTCCCTTCAGCATCATAGAGCTTCTTTCTCATTCCACGTTCCCTTCAGGTTCCCTTCAGCATCATAGAGCTTCTTTCTCATTCCAGGTTCCCTTCAGGTTCCCTTCAGCATCATAGAGCTTCTTTCTCATTCCAGGTTCCCTTCAGCATCATTGAGCTTCTTTCTCATTCCAGGTTCCCTTCAGGTTCCCTTCAGCATCATAGAGCTTCTTTCTCATTCCAGGTTCCCTTCAGCATCATTGAGCTTCTTTCTCATTCCACGTTCCCTTCAGGTTCCCTTCAGCATCATAGAGCTTCTTTCTCATTCCAGGTTCCCTTCAGCATCATAGAGCTTCTTTCTCATTCCAGGTTCCCTTCAGGTTCCCTTCAGCATCATAGAGCTTCTTTCTCATTCCAGGTTCCCTTCAGGTTCCCTTCAGCATCATTGAGCTTCTTTCTCATTCCACGTTCCCTTCAGGTTCCCTTCAGCATCATAGAGCTTCTTTCTCATTCCAGGTTCCTTCAGGTTCCCTTCAGCATCATTGAGCTTCTTTCTCATTCCACGTTCCCTTCAGCATCATAGAGCTTCTTTCTCATTCCAGGTTCCCTTCAGCATCATAGAGCTTCTTTCTCATTCCAGGTTCCCTTCAGCATCATTGAGCTTCTTTCTCATTCCACGTTCCCTTCAGGTTCCCTTCAGCATCATAGAGCTTCTTTCTCATTCCAGGTTCCCTTCAGCATCATAGAGCTTCTTTCTCATTCCAGGTTCCCTTCAGCATCATAGAGCTTCTTTCTCATTCCAGGTTCCCTTCAGCATCATTGAGCTTCTTTCTCATTCCAGGTTCCCTTCAGGTTCCCTTCAACATCATAGAGCTTCTTTCTCATTCCAGGTTCCTTTCAGCATCATTGAGCTTCTTTCTCATTCCACGTTCCCTTCAGGTTCCCTTCAGCATCATAGAGCTTCTTTCTCATTCCAGGTTCCATTCAGGTTCCCTTCAGCATCATAGAGCTTCTTTCTCATTCCAAGTTCCCTTCAGCATCATTGAGCATCTTTCTCATTCCAGGTTCCATTCAGGTTCCCTTCAGCATCATAGAGCTTCTTTCTCATTCCAGGTTCCCTTCAGCATCATTGAGCTTCTTTATCATTCCAGATTCCCTTCAGGTTCCCTTCAGCATCATAGAGCATCTTTCTCATTCCAGGTTCCATTCAGGTTCCCTTCAGCATCATAGAGCTTCTTTCTCATTCCAGGTTCCATTCACGTTCCCTTCAGAATCATAGAGCATCTTTCTCATTCCAGGTTCCCTTCAGCATCATTGAGCTTCTATCTCATTCCAGGTTCCCTTCAGTATCATAGAGCTTATTTCTCATTCCAGGTTCCCTTCAGCATCATTGAGCTTCTTTCTCATTCCAGGTTCCCTTCAGGTTCCCTTCAGCATCATAGAGCTTCTTTCATTCAGGTTCCCTTCAGGTTCCCTTCAGCATCATAGAGCTTCTTTCTCATTCCAGGTTCCGTTCAGGTTCCCTTCAGCATCACAGAGCTTCTTTCTCATTCCAGGTTCCCTTCAGCTTCCCTTCAGCATCATAGAGCTTCTTTCTCATTCCAGGTTCCCTTCAGTATCATAGAGCCTCTTTCTCATTCCAGGATCCCTTCAGTATCATAGAGCTTCTTTCTCATTCCAGGTTCCCTTCAGTATCAAAGAGCTTATTTCTCATTCCAGGTTCCCTTCAGCATCATTGAGCTTCTTTCTCATTCCAGGTTCCCTTCAGGTTCCTTTCAACATCATAGAGCTTCTTTCTCATTCCAGGTTCCCTTCAGGTTCCCTTCAGCATCATAGAGCTTCTTTCTCATTCCAGGTTCCCTTCAGGTTCCCTTCAGCATCATAGAGCTACTTTCTCATTCCAGGTCCCTTCAGGTTCCCTTCAGCAATCATAGAGCTTTTTCTCATTCCAGTTCCCTTCAGTATCATAGAGCCTCTTTCTCATTCCAGGTTCCCTTCAGTATCATAGAGCTTCTTTCTCATTCCAGGTTCCCTTCAGTATCAAAGAGCTTATTTCTCATTCCAGGTTCCCTTCAGCATCATTGAGCTTCTTTCTCATTCCAGGTTCCCTTCAGGTTCCCTTCAGTATCATAGAGCTTATTTCTCATTCCAGGTTCCCTTCCGCATCATAGAGCTTATTTCTCATTCCAGGTTCCCTTCAGGTTCCCTTCAGTATCATAGAGCTTCTTCTCACTCTCCAGGTTCCCTCAGCATCATAGAGCTTCTTAATCATTCCAGTTCCCTTCAGGTTCCCTTCAGCATCATAGAGCATCTTTCTCAATCCAGGTTCCATTCAGGTTCCCTTCAGCATCATAGAGCTTCTTTCTCATTCCAGGTTCCATTCAGGTTCCCTTCAGCATCATAGAGCTTCTTTCTCATTCCACGTCCCTTCAGGTTCCCTCAGCATCATAGAGCTTCTTTCTCATTCCAGGTTCCATTTTCAGCATCATAGAGCTTCTTTCTCATTCCAAGTTCCCTTCAGCATCATTGAGCATCTTTCTCATTCCAGGTTCCATTCAGGTTCCCTTCAGCATCATAGAGCTTCTTTCTCATTCCAGGTTCCCTTCAGCATCATTGAGCTTCTTTCTCATTCCACGTTCCCTTCTGGTTCCCTTCAGCATCATAGAGCTTCTTTCTCATTCCACGTTCCCTTCATCATCATAGAGCTTCTTTCTCATTCCAGGTTCCCTTCAGGTTCCCTTCAGCATCATAGAGCTTCTTTCTCATTCCAGGTTCCCTTCAGGTTCTCTTCAGCATCATTGAGCTTCTTTCTCATTCCACGTTCCCTTCAGGTTCCCTTCAGCATCATAGAGCTTCTTTCTCAGTCCATGTTCCCTTCAGGTTCCCTTCAGCATCATTGAGCTTCTTTCTCATTCCACGTTCCCTTCAGCATCATAGAGCTTCTTTCTCATTCCAGGTTCCCTTCAGCATCATAGAGCTTCTTTCTCATTCCAGGTTCCCTTCAGCATCGTTGAGCTTCTTTCTCATTCCACGTTCCCTTCAGGTTCCCTTCAGCATCATAGAGCTTATTTCTCATTCCAGGTTCCCTTCAGCATCATAGAGCTTCTTTCTCATTCCAGGTTCCCTTCAGCATCATAGAGCTTCTTTCTCATTCCAGGTTCCCTTCAGCATCATTGAGCTTCTTTCTCATTCCAGGTTCCCTTCAGCATCATAGAGCTTCTTTCTCATTCCAGGTTCCCTTCAGCATCATAGAGCTTCTTTGTCATTCCAGGTTCCCTTCCGCATCATAGAGCTTATTTCTCATTCCAGGTTCCCTTCAGGTTCCCTTCAGTATCATAGAGCTTCTTTCTCATTCCAGGTTCCCTTCAAGTTTCCCTCAACATCGTTGAGGCTTTTCTCATTCCACGTTCCCTTCAGGTTCCCTTCAGCATCATAGAGCTTCTTTCTCATTCCAGGTTCCCTTCCGCATCATAGAGCTTATTTCTCATTCCACGTTCCCTTCAGGTTCCCTTCAGCATCATAGAGCTTCTTTCTCATTCCAGGTTCCCTTCAGCATCATAGAGCTTCTTTCTCATTCCACGTTCCCTTCAGCATCATAGAGCTTCTTTCTCATTCCAGGTTACCTTCAGCATCATACAGCTTCTTTCTCATTCCAGGTTCCCTTCAGCATCATACAGCTTCTTTCTCATTCCAGGTTCCCTTCAGCATCATACAGCTTCTTTCTCATTCCTTCAGGTCAATGTAAAGGTGTAAATTTGTGTCTTAAACATCCAAAAGATGCAGATCCAGCAGGTAAGTCTCTCAGCACCTACAGTAAGGCTAGGGACAGATGAGCGCATTTTCTGCGGCCACCGTCAAAATGTACGTCGATGCGTGCGCACGCTTTTTTCACGGATATCGCTTAAGTGGTCAGACGATGCGCAATTCTGGACGTATTTCATGACGAGGGTGAAAAGAAGTCTAGGGAAATCCGGCTGTTTGAACGTTATGTTGGCCGCACACTAGCAGCGTCTGACATCTCCTAATCACGCATCACACGCTGCTATGCGGCCGCAGCGTACTCTTATTCAGTACCAGCGGTTTTAACGTTCCGATCGAAAAAATGCGTTCATTTTTCCACTTGCGTTGCGCGCATCAGCCCGGTCTTTTGTGCGACCCGTACTTCGTATATTGGCCGTCATTGCCTGTCATCTGCTGCTAGTGGCGGCCGTGATTATGTGCGCCAGAACGCGCGTTCGACTGCCTCAGTCTGACCCTAGCCTAAGTCTCTCCAAAGTTATCGGCCCTTTTAACTGGGCAATTATAGGTGTCCTGACTGGGATCCAAATCTTCTTGTAGAGCAGTGACATCATGGTGAGGTTGAACCTGCTTCTCCAAAGTTGTAAGGCAGAGACACTGCGCAGCCGAATCTGCTTCCCACATTTTAGAGCCAAGGCATGATGTGAGGGTGAACCTGTTTCTCCATGTTTGTAGAGAAGAGACGTGTTGGTCAGATGTTCTGATCTGGAATTGAACCTGATTCATACATAGTTGTAGAGCAGAGAAATGTCAATGAAATGCCCTGATGTTCAGTGGTTTCATTCGGCAGGTTTAATTAGGCGAATCCCATAGGTTTCAATGTTAAAAATATTCCCGTTTTTACTCAATATTTATTTAACCTTTAATTATTTTAATTTGCAGCAAAAACTCTTTTTATTTACTTTTATTAGGATTTATTAGGCAATTTTTGGGATTTTTTAGGCAAGTTTTCTTTTTCTGATTTGTTTTTAAAATAGTATTTGTTTTTCTGTAACAGACATTATTATTATTATTCATAGAATCTTATATGTTCGTTCCAGACATTTTTGTAAACAGATTTTACAATTTTGTAAGTTTCAATCGTGGTTTTTTTTTTTACCTCCTGCTTCACCTTTTTCCAGCAGCTGGTCGGCGCTGTGTTCGGCGGATCATCGTCTTTTTCCGGATGCGTTCGTCGGGTTCCCGGCAGCTTATTGGATCGGATCTGATCATTTCGGCGATTTTGTGGCGGTTTTGTTTTTCGATTCGGCGGTTTTACGGTGTATTTTCCTGCACTTTGGGGACCCTGTGGCGAATGCTGAATTCACTGCAGGGACAGTGAACTTGATTCCCCGAAGTATGGTGACATTTCGATGCTCTCTGAATAACCCCTTCTATGTAATCTACGGGTCAATACTTCTATATCTGCCCTTAACTCATAATTCTATTAGCTCCTGAAAGGGCTTTCCATTGAGCGCATTTGGTCACTGCACACTTAACAGTCATTTTGTCTGGATCCTTTCAAGTGAAAAAGCCTCTAATTGGTACCAATTAGTCTCAAGGTCACCTAGAAATCATGCACACTCAGAACACTAAAAGCGATGTCAAGAGAAAGTTGAAAAAAAGCTGAAATGTCTTCTCGAGAATCCCGATGTCCTCGCCGCGCTCTCTGTAATTGTGTGCTAAAAAGCAGAAATGCGGGAATTCTTTAGCGCGGGCAGATGTCAAGGAGTTTGTTTTGTGTTGATGATAATCCTTCTTGAGGGGGAAAAAAAATCATTTTTCTAGTTTTAGGCTTGATGGATATCTTACGAGTTGGTCTCTAAAGATATGCAACAAACTGTCTATTTTTTGTGTGCGATAAGATCTTTTATTTTGCAGACCTTGCTTGGAAATATGTGCTTTGCATTCCGAGCGTCTTAATGTGCGCAGCTTAAAGAGTGATATCTTAGTAATCCTTGGCTTGTTGTTGAAGTTGTTGCAGCTACAGACTGGCGATCTGAATTGTGTATTTTGCGCATTGTCTCGTTTATTGTTTACATCTTTAATAAAACCACAACAACCTGTTATCAAACATACAGAGCAGAAAGACACACTGCGATCTGTCTGGTCTGGAGCAGGCAAAATGTACAATATTACGCATACTCAGGCGAGATACAATGTTTAACCTCCCTGGCGGTATTCCCGAGTGTGACTCAGGGTTAAATTTCGCTACTGCGAACAGTAACCCCGAGCCACACTCGGGCTGGATGTTTACTCACCTCCTCCTGGCTCCCTCGCTGTCCCCGCAGTGTGATCGCAGCGAGCTGCTTCCTGGATGGCTCCCTGCGAGTCACATGATGCAGAGGGGCTGGACCGCAGCAAATTTCATTCACAAAACTCACTGAATACAAATGGAAATGTTTATGAACGGCCACTAGGTGGCAGTACAGGATAAGAAATAGACCATACATCGTCTCACCCTTGTTCTCAGACAGATTTCAGTGTTTTTTGTTGTATTTTATTGAATATCATTTATTTGCATTATTTTGGATAATTATTTTTGGGATAATAAATTATTATTTTGTGTTTCGAAACTTTATCGGACTCCGTGTATTTACTATTTTTTTTAAATTAATTAATTAATTAATTTATAAAGGATTTTACCAGTAAGAACTCTTGATTGCACGGATTTCAGTGCGTGATTCCTAATTATTAGAGGCTAACTATGTACAAAAACACGTTTCCTTTAAAAAAAAATTGATTACGCTTTTAGACACAAAATTTTGAAAAAATTAGACCGCCAGGGAGGTTAACAGTCATTTTGGAAAACTATTTTGTTCTCATCTCCAAAATATTGTGGGAATAAATTCTTAAGGTAACCTTGGATTTATAATCCTTTCGCCCATGAACCCCAATTTTGGATGGAAAGAGGGGCTTAGATCAAGTAAAAGTGAAAAGCTTTGAGTTTTTTGAGAAAAGTTGAAATCATTGCACTGTTATCTTTAAAATAGTTATTAAGTAGTTATAATACATATATATTATACATGAAACATAATTGACATAGATTGTTTCCAAGAAAAGTGAAAGATGCAAAAGAAATTGAGAAATCTTCTGAAGTTACAAACAGGATTATTCAGAGAAAGGTGAAAATAAAGAGAATTGGCAGGAGAAGAGAACAATCTAGACCAAATAGCTGATTTGGAAAGTGAGATAAATGGGAGATTTTTTCTGGTTTGGCTACTATGACCCAGAATTTTCACTGCTCCAGTCATTCTCCTGAGTTTCACCTTTCTTTGAATAGACCTGATAACTTCTCTGATCCCATCAAGCAAGCGAGTACGTGCAGGAGGAATTCTGGGCCCAACCTCGACCTACCAATTCAAGAATCTGCCAGTGTATTGATCTGTCTGTGTGTGCATCTCTTGGTGTGTATGTATATGAATTTGCCATTTTGTCTGTGTTTGTGGATTTCTCAGTGTAACACTCACTCCTATGCCACTCAGACACACACATGCCTCTATCTCACCAAAACACCCTCACACTGCCCTTCAAGTCAGTCAACTACATGCTCACTCGCATCTAACCCGAGGAGATTCATACCCCACCTCAAACAGATAACTACATACTTTCATCCCACTCAGCCACTCATTTCCTCTCACTCAGTCACTCATTTCCATCTCACTCAGCCACTCATTTCCTCTCACTCAGTCACTCATTTCCATCTCACTCAGCCACTCATTTCCTCTCACTCAGTCACTCATTTCCATCTCACTCAGCCACTCATTTCCTCTCACTCAGTCACTCATTTCCATCTCACTCAGCTAACTACATACTCACATCTCACTCAGCCACTCATTTCCATCTCACTCAGGTAACTATATACTCTCATGCCACTCAGCCACTCATTTCCATCTCACCCAGTCACTCATTTCATCTCACTCAGCCACTCATTTCCATCTCACTCAGCTAACTACATACTCACATCCCACTCAGCCACTCATTTCCATCTCACTCAGGTAATTATATACTCTCATGCCACTCAGCCACTCATTTCATCTCACTCAGTCACTCATTTCATCTCACTCAGTCACTCATTTCATCTCACTCAGTCACTCATTTCCATCTCATTCAGCTAACCACATACTCTCATCCCACTCAGCCACTCATTTCCATCTTCACTCAGCCGCTCATTTCCATCTCAAGCAGCTTACTACATACTCACATCCCACTCAGTCACTCATTTCCACCTCACTTAGCTAACAACATGCTCTCATGATACTCATTTCCACCTCACTCAGTCTCACTCCAGTGCCACACAGCAAAGCTGCTAACCACATACTCACATCCCACTCAGCCACTCTTTTCCACCTCACTCAGCTAACAACATACTCACATCCCACTCAGTTACTCACTTCCATCTCACTCAGTCACTCATTTCCATCTCACTCAGCTAACCACATACTCACAACCTACTCAGCCACTCTTTTCCACCTCACTCAGCTAACAACATACTCTCTCATGATACTCATTTCCACCTCACTCAGTCTCACTCCAGTGCCGCACAGCAAACCTGCACACCCCAATGCCGATGTCTGCAAAAGCTATCATCACGCACACATATTTTTGCTTTGTATTTTCCGGAGTGAGGAATTTAGTGTTAAGAAAGGTTTCTAGAAAATGAAAAGAAAAATAGAAGTGGTCCAGCATTTTACCATAACCTGACCCCACAAACCCCAGAGCCAGTCCTGCCATCAAGAGTCACCAGTCCACCTACCACCAACAAGTTGAGCCAGCATTCCAAACTCTGTATCTGCATACTTGATGGTGATTGGATGATGTGTATGTTTAGCTGCTTTACACAATAATAATCCATATTGGTATTTTACATTCCGACACTTACATGTTCTTTGTTTGACCACTGTAGCCGAAGATTCCAAGATGTAAAAGTACGGACAGAAAAATAGAAATCACAGGAATAAAGCAAAAGTAAATCGCTGGCTTTATTTCTAGCAAAGCTCGGAGCTCCAGCGGTTGTGAACTGAAATCCCCAGTCTGCGTGCAAAATTAATCAATTCAGGGTCAATTCAGGTGCAGTCTGACTGCTGATAAAAGAGGAATCGCGTATTGAAATTCAGCTTACGGACGCGACTCATATTCCCATAACAGAATTTGCATATTCAGGGTCAACAAACAAAATTTACAGTTGCATTACATTCAGTAATTAGCACCACGATTTTTTATTTTCCGCCAAGTTGGCAAATGTTCGCTGTCTATTAAAATGTCTATCAAAAATCAACGAAAAACGTAAAATGTAAATAATCATTAATGTTCAATTTCCCCATAAACTGGCAAAATCTGGGACATCTTGTCTTGTGAGAACGTAACTTTATATAAAAAAGGCACACAGGGGGTTATTTAGAGAGCACCGAAATGTCGCCGACTGCTGGTGACCCTGGGAGGGGTGGAGAAAAATCCTCCACTTCACTCTGTGATTTCACCAGGTCAGAGGGGCTTGTGGGGAGAGAAGAGGGACACGCCACACATTCTGACCACTATATAACTACAAAGTGGTCAGTAGGGATGTGCGTTTCGGGTTTCGGAATTTCAGAATTTTCACGAAATTTCCCGATTCGTGTTTTCGGATGCGGCCGATTTTCCGAAAATTTTTAGATCCGAAAATGGCAGATCCGAAAAGTTTTCCGAGCTGAAACGAAATATTTTCGGAATTTTTGAATGTACTTGAAATGTGTCAAATCGAAATTTATTGCTTTGAAACGAGGAGAACAGACGTTCCGAAAAAACGAAAATTTCCGAAAATACGAAAAGTCGATACAAAAAACGAGCAAAGTGACACGAAAATCCGAAAAATGGTCGATATTCCGAAACCATTTACAATTCCGAAAAACGAAAATTTCCAAAAATACGAAAAGTCGATACAAAAAACGAGCTAAGTGACACGAAAATACGAAAAATGGTCGATATTCCGAAACCATTTACAATTCCGAAAAACGAAAATTTCCGAAAATACGAAAAGTTGATACAAAAAACGAGCTAAGTGACACGAAAATACGAAAAATGGTCGAAATTCCGAAAAAAAAAAATGTACACGAAAAACGAGTCGAGCCAAACCGAATCGAAACAGAAATAGGTCGAAACGAGCCAAATCGAAAAGTTTAAAAATCCGAAAAATCGAATCGAATCGAACCAAAAAAAAAATCGGTACACAAGCCTAGTGGTCAGTATGAGTATGTGTCCTTTTCATAAAACATTCCCGCCTGACCTGTGCCTGGGTTTTACCATTATCTTTATATTGGGCTAAAATTGGATAATTGAGACGTTTGCGGACTCGGGCCAATGCGGAAATGTCAGAGTGGAATTTTAAGAAGGTGATCTGTGGACAGAGAATGAGATCGTTTGCATTGATGGGATTATTATAATAACGATTCTTCTTTTTCCTTCTTTGGTCTAATACGTGTGAACCTGAAGCAAACCGGCTGCCGACTTTATATCATAATTGGGCGACCTTTGCCGCAGTCTCTATTAGCCGCTGCTCTGGGAGATCGCAGAGGTTAAATGTTTGATGTTAACAAGTAACATTGTAGAATGTTATGGAAGAGGCGTAACTCTCCATTTTTTATAGTTAACCCCTCGAGACCCTATGGCATAGCATCACCATAATATGGTGTGTATATTTAATTATTTCTCAAAGGGGCCGACAGTGTACTCAGTCTTATTAATATTTGTCAGGGTAATGGACATAGTGGGTTTTAATTACTTTTATAAAGTGTTGCACTGCTTACATGTTCTTATATGCAGGTAGAGGGAACAGAGGCCCCTCTCATCTATGCTAACAATCTAGTCAGAGGTGAGAGTGACAAAGTGACAAAGACAGGAGGTGAGAAAGAACAGATACAGTAAGTGATAGAGGATAGAGACAGGAAGTGAGAAAGGATAGAGACAGGAAGTGAGAAAGGATGGAGACAGAAAGTGAAGAGAGAATGGAGACAGAAAGTGAGAGAGAATGGAGACAGAAAGTGAGAGAGAATGGAGACAGAAAGTGAAGAGAGAATGGAGACAGAAAGTGAGAGAGAATGGAGACAGAAAGTGAAGAGAGAATGGAGACAGAAAGTGAGAGAGAATGGAGACAGAAAGTGAGAGAGAATGGAGACAGAAAGTGAGAGAGGATAGAGATGGGAACAGAGATACAATAGATACTGGAGGTGATAAAGGATTAAGACAGGAAGTGAGAAAGGATAGAGAAAGGAAGTGAGAAAGGATGGAGACAGAAAGTGAGAGAGAATGGAGACAGAAAGTGAGATAAAATGGAGACAGAAAGTGAGAGAGGATAGAGATGGGAACAAAGATACGATAGAGACTGGAGGTGATAAAGGAAAGAGACAGGAAGTGAGAAAGGACAGAGACAGCAAGTGAGAAAGGATAGAGATGGGAAGTGATAAAGGATAAAGTCAGAAAGTGAGGAAGGGTAGAGACAGGAGTTGAGAAAGGATAGAGAAAGGAAGTGAGAAAGGATGGAGACAGAAAGTGAGAGAGAATGGAGACAGAAAGTGAAGAGAGAATGGAGACAGAAAGTGAGAGAGAATGGAGACAGAAAGTGAGAGAGGATGGAGACAGAAAGTGAGAGAGAATGGAGACAGAAAGTGAAGAGAGAATGGAGACAGAAAGTGAGAGAGAATGGAGACAGAAAGTGAAGAGAGAATGGAGACAGAAAGTGAGAGAGAATGGAGACAGAAAGTGAGAGAGGATAGAGATGGGAACAGAGATACGATAGAGACTGGAGGTGATAAAGGATAAAGACAGGAAGTGAGAAAGGATAGAGAAAGGAAGTGAGAAAGGATGGAGACAGAAAGTGAGAGAGAATGGAGACAGAAAGTGAGAGAGAATGGAGACAGAAAGTGAGATAAAATGGAGACAGAAAGTGAGAGAGGATAGAGATGGGAACAGAGATACGATAGAGACTGGAGGTGATAAAGGAAAGAGACAGGAAGTGAGAAAGGACAGAGACAGCAAGTGAGAAAGGATAGAGATGGGAAGTGATAAAGGATAAAGTCAGAAAGTGAGGAAGGGTAGAGACAGGACGTGAGAAATAATGGAGGCAGGAAGTTACATAGTTACATAGTTACATAGTTATATAGGCTGAAAAAAGACATGCGTCCATCGGGTTCAGCCTCTCCCACATAACCTACTGCTGTTGATCCAAAAGAAGGCAAAAAACCCAGTCTGAATGCTTGCCAATATGCAACATACTGGGAAAAAATTCCTTCTTGACCCCAGAATGGCAGTCAGATTTCTCCTTGGATCAAGAAGCTTTTACCCACATATTAAATATTATAACCCTTAATATTCTGTGTCTGCAGGAAGTCATCCAGTCGTTTTTTAAAAGTCTGTACAGACTCTGACCCAACCACCTCAACAGGCAGAGAATTCCACAGCTTTATTGTTCTCACCGTAAAATAACCCTTCCTATGCTTTAAGCTAAATTTTTTTTCTTCCAGTCTAAATGGATGACCCCGTGTCCTATGTATAGACCTGTTAATGAATAGGTTATCAGACAGTGGTTGATAAAGGCCCCGTATATATTTATATAAGGTTATCAGATCCCCTCTAAGGCGGCTTTTCTCTAAACTAAACAGGTTTAAGCTTGTTAGTCTTTCCTCATAACTTAACCCTTCCATCCCCCTTATTAATTTAGTTGCCCGTCTCTGCACTTTTTCTAGCGATATAATATCTTTTTTTAAGACAGGTGCCCAAAATTGCACGGCATATTCAAGGTGCGGCCTGACCATTGATTTATACAGAGGCAAAATTATGTTTTCATCCCGTGAGTGAACTCCCCTTTTAATGCATGCCAGTACTTTGCTGGCCTTGGCGGCTGCTGTTTGACATTGCACATTGTTACTTAGTTTGAAGTCTATGATTATTCCCAAATCCTTCTCCTGCTTGGATTTCCCTAACTCCGTACCATTTAGGGTATAAATTGCTTGTGTGTTCTTCACTCCAAAGTGCATAACTTTACATTTATATAGATTAAATCTCATCTGCCATTTAAGTGCCCAGTCCCCCAATCTATCTAAATCCCTCTGCAGCGAAGTAACATCCTGCTCACATTGTATTACTTTTCCTAGCTTTGTGTCATCTGCAAACACTGATACAAGACTTTCAATGCCTATCTCAAGGTCATTTATAAATAAATTGAATAGTATTGGTCCTATAACAGACCCCTGAGGGACACCACTTACCACTGGTGTCCATCTTGAAAATGTACCATTTATGACCACTCTCTGTACCCTATCTTTTAGCCAGTTTTCTATCCAAGAACAAGTATTTTCATCTAGACCATTTTTTCTTAATTTAAATAGTAACCTTTTGTGTGGAACTGTGTCGAAAGCTTTGGCAAAATCTAAGTAAATCACATCCACTGCAACCCCCTGATCTATACTTCTACTTACTTCCTCATAGAACGTAATTAGGTTAGTCTGACATGATCTGTGTTTCATGAAACCATGCTGATTTTTGCCAATTACATTATACCTCCCAATAAATGCCTGAATACTATCCCTTAGTAACCCCTCAAATACTTTCCCAGCCACAGATGTTAAGCTCACAGGTCTATAATTCCCAGGCACAAATTTTAAACCTTTCTTAAATATAGGGACCACGTCCGCTTTTCTCCAATCCTCTGGTACTGTTCCTGAAAGAAAAGAATCTTGAAAGATTAAGAACAGAGGATTACATATTTCAACACATAGCTCTCTTAGTACTCGCGGGTGAATTCCATCTGGCCCAGGGGCTTTATTAACATTCACATTGTTTAATTGTGTGAGAAAGATTTGAGAAAAGTGGTGAGAAAGGAAAGAGACAGGATGTGAGAATGAATGGAAAAAGGAAATTTATTTATTTATTTATAAAGGATTTTACCAGGAAGGATACATTGAGATTTCTCTCGTTTTCAAGTATGTCCTGGGTTCAAGAACATTGAAGTGTTACAGTTACAGAAATACAAAGTAATACAATGCAAGATATTGAAAAACAACACAAATATACAGATTAACAGAAAATAAATATGTAGGAAATATAGGAAATGAGAAGCATAGATGCAGGAAGTGAGAAAAAATAGACACAGGAAGTGTGAGGAATATATGCAGGAAGTGAGAAAAATAGACACAGGAAGTGAGAAAGGATAAAGACATGAAGAGAGAAAGCATAGAGAAAAGAGGTGAGCAAGTATAGAGACCGGAAGTGAGAAAGGATAGAGAAAGAGAGTGAGAAAGGATAGAGACAGGAAGAGAGAAAGGATGGAAGCAGGAAGTGTGAAAAGATAAAGACAGGAAGTGAGAAACGTTAAAGACATGAAGAGAGAAAGGTTAGAGAAAAGAGATGAGCAAGTATAGAGACCGGAAGTGAGAGAGGATAGAGACAGGAAGTGAGAAAGACTAAAGACAGGAAGTGATGGAGGATAATGACAGGATGTGAGGAAGGGTACGGACAGGATGTGAGAAAGAATAGAGACAGGGCTTGAGAAAGAATGGAGACAGGAATTGGGGAAAGAGATGAGAAAGGATAGAGACAGGAAGTATGGAGAGAGGAGATGAGAAAGAATAGAAACATGAAGAGAGAAAGCATAGATACAGAAAATGAGAAAGGACAGAGAGAGGAAGTGAGAAAGTTTAGAGGCAGGAAGTGAGACGGGATAGAGACAAGAAGTGAGAATGTATAGTGTCAGGAGATGAGTAAGGAGGAAGACAGGAAGTTAGAAAGGATAGAGACAAGAAGAGGGAATCATAGTAATGGGAGTGGAGGAGTAAAAATGGAGACAGGAAGTGAGACAGAATAGCGACAAGAAGAGGGAATCATAGCAACAGGAGATGAGTAAGGATGGAGAAAGGAAGTGAGAAATGATACATACAGAAAGTGAGAAAGGATGGAGACAGGAGATGAGAAAAGATAGTGACAGGAATTGAGAAAGGATGGAGACAGGAAGAGAGAAGGGTTAGCGACAGGAAGCGAGGAAGGATAGAAACAGGAAGTAAGAATGGATAGAGACAGAGAAGAGAGAACAAATAAATAAATAATGGTACTGGTTTTCGGTGATGTTTGCAGCAACCTTCCCTCCCGGCGTTCCGATATTCTTTCTGTGGATTGCTGAAAATTATCAAAGTTGCAAAAAAATTAACTCTTAAAAACACATTCTTGTTCAATTTTTTTTCAAACTTTATCTTTTCCAAATCTCCATTTAATCGTAGCTGATGTCACAGTTTTCATTAAATGAACCTCACTGACACATTTTTGTGAGTCCAAGGTCGTTACAAACGTGACAATAAGAACAGACATAGAGTTCAAGCTTGTATATATGCACATTAATGCGCAATATACACATTGAATGCAGTGTATAAAATATCAGGCTTTGGTTACACAGAGGGTGCACGTCTGTGCTGTTCTCCGGAATATAAATTGTCAGTTCAGAATTCAAGCAGCCGTCTGGTTGTGTGAAATCATATCTCGCAGAGTTTTCTTGTCAGTTATTATTTTTTTCCCCAGTATTCATGCTCTATGGAGATTTAAAACCAAAAAAAAATAGAAAATATCTGAAATGTTCAATTTTCAACTGACTCAGGCAGATATAACAATAGTCGTCCGCAGTTCCATGTAAGTGATTGAATGCTACGTTTAAGGGAAGGGAGTGAGAGTGAATGTGGACTTGATTAGAAATAGACGGGATCCATACCAATGTCTGAGCGACTGAATCGAAAGTATTCACCCCGTAATGTTTGGGAACTGGAATTTGTTTTCCGGGCGCTTAGTAGTTTTTTAAAGAAAGAAATGGAATAAATAACGATGGCAATAAGTTAACGTCTAATCTACTACGGAATAGAAACGAAAATTAAAATATAACATATTCAGGATATGCATATAATTAACCCTTTCATTGCTGAGCCATTTCCTCCTGTGTTCTGAGCAAATTTTCACCAGTTTTGCTGATCCCGTATAAACGCTACTTAAAGTCATGTTTTATTGTAGAACCCAGACAAATTATATATTGTTTTTTTTTTTCAGCGGAGTCAGCAGATTCAAAATGTATCGTTACTGTCAGGGTTATTCAGAGAGAGCCGAACTGGCCACCGAATTGCACCAAATGGTGAATTTTCACGTACAGGGCAATTTTGTGGCCATTCGGCTATTCAAAAAGCTGGCAATTCGCCAAATATGATATTCTGTGGCAGTGAAATCCCCATATAGGAGCAATGGTTAATCTATTCAGACACCGAACAGCAGAGAAATGTCAGTGAAATGCCCTGATGTTCAGTGGTTTCATTCGACAGGTTTAATTAGGCAAATCCCATAGGTTTCAATGTTAAAAATATTTCCATTTCTATTCAATATCTAATAAATCGTTTACTCCTTTTAATTTGCAGCAAAAACTCTTTACTTATTTTGTAGGATTTTTTCAGGCAAAATTTTATTTTCTGACTTTTTTTTTCAATGTTTTTCTTTTTTCTATCACAGACCTTTTTTTTTATCATTGATAGCACCTTTTATATTATTTCCAGGCATTTTCACACAGTATTATTTTTTGCCAATGCGGTCTAAAAGATGCATTTTTTTTTACCCCGTTTGGCGGCTCGTCTGTGTTTTCCAGCAGCTGTTTTTTTTTACTTCTGTTCGGCAGGTTGGCTTTTTTGGATTGGTTCTGCAGTTTTGTGCCAGATCGTCTGATGCATTTGGCTGGTTTTTGGCGGTTTTTAGGATTGATTCATCGTTTTTTCGGATCGATTCGGCGGTTTTACGACAGTTTTTCCGATGCGTTCGGCGGTTCGTTCCCTGCATTTCTTGGACCATGCGGTGAATGCTGAATGCTCCCAGTGGCAAGAAGAAGCGGATCGGGTCGCCGATCTCGCAGCGGGGTGGGAGGGAATCTGCCCCATGCTCCCACCCTATTTCAAACATGGAACACCATTATAGGGGATTAAACAATGCCAAATAATTTCTGTTCTTCTTAAAGCTCTACCTTCTGAACGGATATCTTATTGCGTTCAGGGAATTGGCGCAGGCTCTGGCATAGAGCGGGGGTCGAACTATTTTCTTTTGGATTGAATTAAACAGTTATTGGGCAAAAATCCAATGAGGCATGTAGCAATATGATCTAAAAAAGGAAACCTAGAGGGATGTTTTTCTAAAGATATTTCTCCAGATAACATTTATAATGAAAGCTGAGACTTTGTACGTTTTTTTCTAAAAGCATCGCTTTCTGGTTTGGCAAGAAAAGGCTTTTATTTTTTGCAAATTTGGGCTGGATTCCAATCCTTTCAACAAAGAAAAGGGTTAGTTTTTCAAACGTTGATAACCGAATTCCAGTCTTTGACCAAACACTTTCCAGTGGATAATTCCGTATCAATGGGATGAAAAATCATCACAACGCATAACCACATGACATCTGTGCACTACATGATGGGTGTTGACTTCTGTAATCACAATCTTCCCTGTAGCTCGTCGGTGAGGGACCATTAAACACGTGAGATCAGGTTTGAACCTATTCAGAGATGGTGCGAAATATCGGCATGGGATCGATACAAGTTGACGATTTCTGAACCAAATCATTTTCCAAACAAAATAGGTCAAATCAATCTGAATTTTTCCAATTTTAATCGGTCAGGTCTGGAAATAACCAGAAATATTTGGAGTTAAGCAGAATAGTAAAAAATATACTATAAAGGTAATCCTTACCCTAGCACTAAACCTAGCCCTAAACCTAGCCTATCCCTAGCACTAAACCTAGCCATAACCCTAGCCTAAACATAGTCTAACCCTAGCCTAACCCTCACACTAAACATAGCCCTAACCCTAGCACTAAACATTGCCATAAACCTAGACTAAACCTAGCCTAACCCTAGTCTAAACCTAGCCCTAGCACTAAACATAGTCATAACGTAGTCTAACCCTATCCTAACCCTAGCACTAAACCTAGCCATATCCGTAGCCTAACCCTAGTCTAAACCTAGCCATAACCCTAGTCTAGCCTTGTCTAACCGTAGCCTAACCCTAGCACTAAACATATCCATAACCCTAGTCTACCCCTATCCTAACCCTAGCACTAAACATAGCCATAACCCTAGTCTAGCCCTAGGTTAACCTGAGTCTACCCCTATCCTAACCCTAGCACTAAACATAGCCACAACCCTAGTCTAAACCTAGCCACAACCCTATTTTAACTGTAGCCTAACCCTAGAACTAAACATAGCCTAACCCTAGTCTAAACCTAGCACTAAACCTAGCCATAACCCTAGTCTATCTGTAGCCTAACCCTAGCACTAAACATAGCCATAACCTTAGTCTAACCCTAGCCTAACCCTAGCACTAAACCTAGGCATAACCCTAGTCTAAATGGAAATGAAGCGGTATCTGTAAAATAAATTACAACACCAATAGTGCAGATGGCAGATAAAAATGTCAATAGTCAAGCCCCTGCTTAAATGGAACTCACAAGATGTGAAAAGATTGTAGGCATATAGCGAATCTTAAATGTTACCCCTCCTGGTCGGAATGGAAGATGTGAAGTCTCCTGGGCTTAATCAGCAGAAATTGGCACCTTGGACCTCTTCCAAGATAAACACCGCCGAGGACATCCAGGGTTAGAAAGGCTATTTCTCAACAAGATTCATGCAGGTTCTTGATAAAATGAATTTATTATAACATCAAATAAAACACATTCCAATGCGTTTCGTCTCTATAAAAGCAGAGACTTCATCAGGGAAATATATATATAAATAAAAAAACAGGTCACATTTTATAAAAGTACACAGCATTAAGACCCGCCTGTATCTAACAGGTAAATAATTAACAGCTGGAATCACTTCAAATCAGACGGTACAGCGTGCGCCTCATCCTGGAGCGCATATCCCCATGGTCTTTCTGCCGGCGATTCATTTCCGGTCCCGCCGGAAGTGACGTATCGCAATGTGAGTCCAATAGGAACTTGGTAGTCGCCATCTTAGGAAGGTCAAAATGTGTTTTCTTCATCCGTGCACGGAAAAGGTCCACATACATCATTTGCCAATAGGTGTAACGCTTAATAGCACACCAGACCATAAATCACTCCTTTGCAGAACGCAGATATGCTTTGCAGAACGCAGATATGTATTAATTCTACCTATTATTGTTGTCACAGTGGGTGGTCACGTTTTTTTCTGTCTTTAATAACCCTAGTCTAACCCTAGCCTAACCCTAGCACTAAACCTAGGCATAACCCTAGTCTAACTCTGTCATGTGCAGTGTCCGGTAAATACCGGTGAAAAAGATGAGAACCCAATTTGCAGTAACAAAAATAAATGCAACACAAGGATTGGTATAAAAATAGCAGAAAATATATTGAATGAAAAACAAAAGGGGCGGCAATCTGTATAAACAATAAGTCCTTGTAGAAACGATATGAAATGTTCAAAAATCCAGTCTTTGGTGCAATAGTAACTGGAAACCTGGATGAATGAGAATTGTGAATCCGTGGAGAAAGTATCAGGAAGAATAGTCCAGAAAACAAGCAAGGGTCATAGGCCGGCGGCGATCTTGGATGGTCAGGATACAGGCAGAGGTTCGGTACGCAGGTAGTTCAGACAGGAATAGCCAAAAGGCTCTGGAGGTATAACTGCACGTCGTCACAAGGTAAGGATTCAGACGTTATGTCAGAGCATTGGCTGGAGGCAGTTGTGGTAGTTTTAAAGGAAACCGGCCAATGCTAACGAGAGACACATGATGCAGTAGAAGATCTGAAACAGAACAGTGATATTGACAAATACATAGGCAGTCTACCAGGGTTAGATACAAGTTTTGACTGTCTTTCTGTGGCGTCGCCGTTGAGTCCGGGTTGGCACCTTACAAACCCTCACACTAACCATAGCACTAAACCTAGCCATAACCCTATCCCTGAATCAAACATTTGACACCCAGAAACTGTAACCTTTAACCCGAGCCCTAACCTAATACTATCCTTAACCCTAGCACTAAAACTAGCCCTAACCCTAGCCTAACCCTAATTCTAGTCCTAACCTAACTCTAGCTCTAACCTTACCCTGACTCTAAACATATGACAAACAGAAAATGGCACCGTAAGCCGAACCCTAACTAACCCTAAACCTAGCATAAACCCTAACCCTAGGTCTGACCCTCACACTAGCCCTGACTCTAGCCCCCTAACCAATTTGTTCATGTATTATGCATAACGGTTCCCATTATCGGAAATGGATGAATAGATTTAACATTTCCAATGCACCGAATTGGTCCAATTCTGAAATTTAGGATTTTTTCTGTGCTCTGAATTGACTGATTCCGATTATTTCCTAACAAAATATTTTGTGTACATGTGTAGTGATCACATCCCTTCAAGTAGAAACACTGATGTCCTGAGCACTGTAAAACTTAAACAAATGTACAAACACAGTGACCTTAATGAAGGTTGGGTATCCGGAATTTAAGAACCCTTAATATTCCAACTTTTTTTTTTATTGCCGACATGACACCAAACGTGTAAAATCCCACTTCTGACACCATGCAATGGTGTAAATGATAAAATATTGTAAAAACGCCCTTTAGGCTGTGTGTATCAGGTGTGCAAAACATTAATGAATGTCGTGTTTAGATTTCTGTCCCCAAAATATCTCATAATTAATTTTGCTCTTTATATGCTTTTATGGGTAATGCGACCAGGTGCCATCACCGTGCAATGAGCATTCCTGGTTTTAGGTTCTGAACAAGAGGGTGAAATATCTTCCATTGTCAAACCGTCGCTGACAAAAACCCAACCCCAAGAAATAACACAAAAAAGGAGCTGATTAGCTGATTAAATTACTACTATGTTGCAAAACAAAAAACAAAATCCTAGCTGTTACATCCGGAAGATTCCAGCCCTGAGCCAGACTGATTCAACATGTTAAATTATTGCGTGCAAATATTTTTTTGATTACAAAAAATTCACTGATGAAAAAACCCGTATTTAAAAAAAAGAAAAATATATGCTTTGTACATTTTTGTATGTCTCAGTGCCCAATCATGGGCTCACAGAGCTAAGTCCCGCAGCACACTATATAAGGTTTCACACAACGCTTCAGCACGCATTTGAGAGGAGATTGTTGTTGTGTTAGTGTGTGTTCTTACTGCCAGTCTGCCACCAGCTACTGTGGGGGTCTCATTTCTACAAAATATCTGGGTCTTGTTGTGATCTGTCTGTACTCACTGACACACAGTATTTTGGGGGTCAGTAATTACTATAAAATATTTGGTAATTGAGGTGCTCTGTGTCTTGTCACTGCCACGCAGTATTTTGGGGGTCAGTAATCTCTACGAAATATTTGGTAATTGAGGTGATCTGTGTCTTGTCACAGCCAGTGTCACACAGTATTTTGGGGGTCAGTAATTGCTACAAAATATTTGTGAATTGAGGTGATCTGTGCCTTGTCACTACCAGTACAACTCAGTATTTGGGGGTCTGTAATTTCTATAAAATATTTGTGAATTGAGGTAATCTTTGTCTTGTCACTGCCACCAGCAACTATTTTGGGGGTCAGTAATTGCTACAAAATATTAGTAAATTGAGGGGATCTGTGTTTTGTCACTACCAGTGCCACGCAGTATTTTGGGGGTCAGTAATTTCCACAAAATATTTGGTAAATGAGTTGATCTGTGTCTTGTCACTGCCAGTGCCACACAGTACTTGGGGGTCAGTAATTGCTACAAAATATTTGGGAATTTAGGTATTCTGTGTCTTGTCACTGCCACGCAGTATTTTGGGGGTCAGTATTTCTACAAAATATTTGGTAATTGAGGTGATCTGTTTCTTGTCACTGCCAGTGCCACGCAGTATTTGGGGGTCAGTAATTGTTACAAAATATTTGGGAATTGTTCTAATCTGTGTCTTGTCACTGCCACCCATCAGGGGGTCTCACTGATTTATAGGAGGTTTCTGAGTCTTGTAATCTGTGTCTTCTCACTGTCAGCTATCAGGGGTCCCACATACTTCTAGAAGATTTCTGTGAATTGTAATCTGTGTCTTGTCACTGTTGCCAGCTATCAGGGGGTCCTATCAGGGGGTCTCACTGACTTGTAGCAGATTTCTGCAAATTGTAATTTGTGTCTTGTCACTGCCACCCATCAGGGGGTCTCATTGATTTATAGGATGTTTCTGGGAAATGTAATCTGTGTCTTGTCACTGGCTGCCAGCTATTAGGGTGTCTCACTGAGTTATACAAGAGTTCTGGAAATCTTTATACCAGAGTTGAATCAGAGTTCTGTATATATTTAATCTATATATCACTCACCATGTATGAAAGACCAAAAAGGACAGGCAGACGCTCCCAGACACAGATAAGAGGGCAAGCAGCCTCTGTGTCGGGAGGCTGTGCCTCTGGTCGTGGTGGACGTGGTGCATCCTCTGCAGGGGCATGCTTGTCCTTTCTAACTGGTTCTGGCCGTCTTAAGCAGCGGCAACATACAGAGGATTTGGTGGATTGGCTAACCAGGCCAGCCTCATCCTCCTAGTCCTCTGCCAGCCAGGCTTGTAGTGCTTTACAGTCCACCTCAGCTGCCAAAGCATCTAATGCAGCCTCCATGTCCACAGCTACTCCTGCCGTAGCCTTGCTATCAAACACGGAGGAGTCATCTGAATTGTTCGACTACAATGACAGTGACATGCTGCTTGAGGATGCGCAGCAAGTACAGTGCTCTGATTCAATCTCTGAGGTTGAGGAAGGGAGTATAATCAAGCTAGAGGAAGGGGGTGCCAGTGATGACACACAAATAACTGGCACTCATGTTGCCCGAGCAGCTGCAGCATACTGCCAAGTTGGCTCCAGTGACGAGGAGATAGGGGTGATGATGACAATGATGATGAGGTCTCTGACTCCACCTGGGTGCCAGATCGAACAGAGGAGTCAAGTGAGGAGGAGGAGGCACAACAAACACGAGGCACAACATCCTCTATGACCAACCGTAGCACTAGCCAATCCAAGGCATGAGATTTCAGAGCTGCTCAGGTGCAGAGCGCTGTTGTCGCAAAGCACACATCCAGGAACTCTGCTGTCAGGGAGTTCTTTAAGAAATGTGCAGCAGACCCCACCGTTGCTATTTGTAATCTATGTCAGATGAGGCTCAAGCGTGGGAAAGACACTGGACGCTTGGATACCACATGCTTGAGGCGACATATGACCACCTGCCACGCATCCCATTGGCGCAAAACTTTGCGTAGGTCCTTCTCATCTGTCTCTACCCCCACTGTATGGCCTGCAATGTCATTGCCTGCTACAACCTATACTACAGGGATGATGCTACAGTAATGGATGTACCAGGTCCTTCCTCACAATGTGACAGCATCCCATCAGCTGAAGATTTACGCAGTCAGATTACGTTGCGCCAGCTGCTGCAGCGAAAGAAAAAAATATAGTCCCAACCATCCCTAAGCACAGCATCTAAATGCCAGTTTAGCAAAATTACTCGCATTGCAGCTGCTGCCTTTCCAGCTGGTGGACTCTGCTCCCTTCCCTGAATTTGCTGAATGTGCTATACCACAGTGGCAGGTTCCAAAATGCCATTACTTTTCACGGAAGGCCATTCCAGCACTATACCAGCACGTGGAAGACAATATTATCCAGTCATTGGGAAAGGCAGTCAGCAGCAAGGTGCATGTGACTTTAGACACATGGTCCAGCAAGCATGGACAGGGTCGTTACATTTCCTTCACGGTATAATGGGTAACACTGATTGCAGTTGGGAGGGATCCAAGATGGGGCTCTGTGCTGGAGCTTGTTCATCCACCACGCCTCCAGAAAGCTGCTTGTATGAGGTCTGTCTGCTCCACCACCACCTCTCCCTCTTCCTCCTCCTCCTTCTGTGTCTCTGGTGAAGTGGTGGTTAAACTGACGCCTGACAGGGGCTATGCAATGGCTCAAGCAAAAAGATGCTATACTGTGCTTGAGCTGGTTTGTTTAGGGGACAGGAGCCACACCGGGCCAGAAATTCTGTCAGCTCTGCAGGGGCAGGTGCAGAGATGGGTAACACCATGCCAGCTTCAGCTGGGAATGATCGTCTGTGATAATGGCAGCAACCTTCTCTCCGCCCTACGCCAGGGTAAGTTGACGCATGTATCATGCCTAGCACACGTCCTAAATCTGGTGGTACAGCATTTCCTAACCAGGAACCCAGGGCTGGCAGAGCTTCTCAGCCAGGCCAGATAAGTCTACAGCCACTTCAGATGGTCATTCCCAGCAAGCGTTCGCCTCGCAGAAATTCAAAGAGAATTCCACCTTCCCACAAACCGTCTGATCTGTGACATGCCCACCAGGTGGAACTCGACATTAGCAATGCGGCAGCGTCTGCACAAGCAACAGAGGGCCATCAACGGAGTACCTGTGTGAGTATGGCACAAGGACAGGTTCAGGTCAACTTGTTCCCCCCCCCCGCAGTGGCTGATGATCAAGGATGCATGCACTGTACTGTCACCATTTGAGGAGGCAACGAGGATGGTGAGCAGGGACAGTGCATGCATCAGTGACACAATTCCTTTAATGTCCCTGCGGGAGCACACTCTGCGGGGAATTATAGATGTGGCTCTAGAGGCAGAGCAGCGGGAGGAAGAGGAGGCCTTCCCTAGCTCTGAAGGCCCCAGTCTTTCCGCAGACAGCATTCCAGCGGGTCCGCCTCAGATCAGACAGGAGGAGGATGAGGAGGATGAGGAGGAGGAATATTTAAGTAGTGGGGGCATTGAAGGTGGGGATTCCTCAAGGGAGGGTTTTGTGTGCCAAGAAACACAAGGACTAGTACGTGGCTGGGAGGAGGAAGTGCACGATGGGGTCATCCTCCTCATTGAGCAGGAAGACTCGGAAGCTAATGCCACCTCCAACCTACGCTACATGGGCTCCCTTTTTATGCAAAGCCTGCTAAAGGACCCCAGGATTCGTGCTATCAAGGAGAGGGATCATTACTGGTTGGCAACCCTTCTTGATCCACGATACAAGATTAAAGTTGCAGAGCTCATCCTGCCCGCACAGAGGGAGCACAGGATGAAAAAACTTGAAAACGCTCTAAAGCAACACTTGTGTAACACCTTTCCAGGCACTGGTAGGTTACCAAGTAATGACACAGGTGCTTCTGAGGCTGCGGATGATCAGAGGAATAGTGGTGAAGGCCAGGGCTGCTTGACTGATGCCTTTTTAAATTTTTTTAGTCCACGACGCCCAAGGACGTCAAATGTAGAAACCCATTGCCAGCGTCTTCACCATATGGTGCAGGACTACCTAGGGGCAAGGGCAGACCTGGATACCTTTCCAGCAGATGATCCACTGGCTTACTGGGTGTTGAGATTGGATCACTGGCCAGAACCTAGCCAATATGCAGCTACTAGGTTGCCCTTCATCTAGCGTGCTTTCTGAAAGGACGTTCAGTGCCGCTGGAGGTTTTGTCACAGACAAAAGAGTGCGTCTGTCCACCGACTGACATTTATAAAAATGAATCAGTCCTGGATCAGCAGCTATCAATCCCCTGATGCTGATGTAACGGAATAGATCAGGGATGTCTTCTGCATTCACAAAACCTCCAGCACTGAACTCTTCCACAACACCACAAAAGGGTTACGGTGTGACTGCACTTGCTGCCATGAAAGGCACAAAATTTGGCTTCACTGACGCCTGTGCCACATTTATATCATTTTAATTTTTTGAACCGCAGGGTCCAACCCTGCACTCTTCCACAATACCACAAAAGGTTTACGGTGTGAAGGCACTTGCTGCCATGAAAGGCACAATATTTGGCTGCACTGACGCCTGTGCCACATTTATATCATTTTAATATTTTGAACCGCAGGGTCCAACCCTGCACTCTTCCACAATACCACAGAGGGGTTGCTATATGAATGCACTTGCTGGCCTGGCACCAAAAGCACAATATTTGGCTGCACTGCCACTGACGCCTGTACCAGATTCAAATCCTCAGAGGGGTTACTGTGTGACGGCACCGTTGCCGATGCTAAAGGCCCAATTTTAAAGCACCTATTGTTACTTTCATCCAAACCCTGCACCATAATTTAGCCCAAAAAAATCACTAAACTTTTTCTGCGCGTCCTAAAATGTCTTTTCAGACAGGCTGCCGCCCCAAGCAGTTGTTTATGGATAGATTAAAAGGAAAAGCATTTACCGTCATTTTAAACGTCATTTTTTTGTTTTTAAATGTTTCCATACATCCTAGAAATCCGCCACTTCACAGGCAGGTTATGGGGACCTCCTAGGCACGATATTTGAAGGAATTTTTCATTTTATTTTTAACCCTTATTTCATGTAATACTCACTGTCCTTTTAAAAATGTTTTTTTTAAAACCTTTTATCCTTGTTTCCTGTCCTCCAGGGCACTACCCGGACCCCCATACACCTTTTATGGCAAATATCTAGCATATATGCCCTCTTGGAGGGCACTCTAAACAACCAAATTTTGAGTCCCATTGACTTGTATTGAGTTCGTGTTCAAGTTCGAATTCAAACTTTTGAATAGTTCGAGTTCGAATGCGAACCGAACTCGGGGGTGTTCGGCTCATCCCTAATCACCAGACGCTGGGTTTCATCCCTGGTGATGCTCTGCCAGGCCTCTACTACCTCGTGGAGAGTGTTCTTGATCTGACCAACTGTTGTGAAGGGTGTTTTCTTCACCAGGGAAAGAATTCTTCGGTCATCCACCACAGTTGATTTCCGTCAGCACACTTGAAGTGAACTCTGGGCCTTTTATCTGCACATTGTAATTGGGGTAATGAGTGAATATCACACACTTGGCCATGGAACAGCTGAGAAGCCAATTGTCCCATTACCTTTGGTCCCTTAACAAGTGGGAGGCACATCTGCAAACTGCTGTAAGTCCTACACTGTTCACCTGAGTTGGATGTACATACCCTCAAATTAAAGCTGACAGTCTGCAGTTAAAGCACATTGTGTTTGTTTCATTCCAACTCCATTGTGGTGGTGTATAGAGCCAAAGATGTTACAATTGTGTCCATGTCCCAATATTTCTGGACCTGACTGTAGATACATATAGATAGATACAAATAGATAAACATAGAAGCGCTGGTCCTGTTCCCCTGCAGGATTTGTCCATATTCCAAAGGGAAACTCGATCAGGGATCCTTTCTTTCAGCACCTCCGGAATGTTAGTGCCGAGTATCTGCCAGAGTGAAGTGATCTGAGATGAAGACGCAAACTCCATGACAGCGATCAGTTGTGCACCTGAATCCGGCGCATGCAAACCTGACAGACGTGTGATAGGTGAAGTCTCACATGCACAGCAGAAGTCAGGAAGCCAGATTTGCTTTCCTCGTCTTGTCTCATTTGACAAGGTTACAAATATTTCCATGGTTCACCGGCACCCTGAGGATCCACGTCATGTCAGGCTTGAGGGATGTGCAAAACCTCTGGTCCTTCAGGGGTTAACGGGTCACATCGTCAAACGTTTCAAGTATTTATAACCTAATCCGCTCAGCATTGCTGTACAGACCTTCCACCTTCTGTCCGTCATTCCATTAACACATCGGTGGATTGATGACGTTTTTAACATTTGCTTTTAGTCGTGTTGTCCACGATTGGTTACGATGAGGCAGTTTCTAACATAAAAAAAGAGGAAAGGGTTTCTTTTAAAGAAACACTATGTTTTAAATAAAAAGAAAGTAGACATGTACGCAAAAAAATTTTTTGTTTAGTTTCGGATCGGTTTGTTCCGGTTTTAAATTCATTTTGGTGCAATCATTATGTTACTGTGATTCATATTTCGGATTGATTCGTTGGTTCAGGCGATCGGTAATTCGTATTTTGGGTTGATTCGTTGGTTCGGGCGATCGGTAATTCGTATTTTGGGTTGATTCGTTATTTTGTTTTTATTGGTATTTTGTTTTTGGCTCAATTCTTGTTTCGTTTTTATTAGTTATTTTGGAATGTGAAACGGATGAATTTTACTTTTAAGGTGTAAAACGAAAAACCAAAAGATGCCTAAACCCCTGTCTTTGGTACTGAAACCTATTCAGTACCAAGGACAGCAGCTATCCTTGGTGCTGGAACCTACTCAGCACCATGGATAGTAGCTCAGCGGGGCTCCACAGTCCCTGCTGAACGCAGACAGACTGAAGGATAAATAGAAAAACACTGCGTTCGGCAAAGAAAAAAAGCCTTGTTGTTTCAAAATAAGGCTGGGGTCAGACGAGCGTGATTTCTACGGGCTGTACGTCCGTGCAGTACGGACATCGTCAGTACGGATGACGCAGTAGTGGTCACACAGTCCGTTTTTTCACTGAAGTTATTTTTGACGGATGTAGGAGGGAAAAATAAATTACAATGAAAAAACATTCTGTCCGTCAAAAATGCTGGACGTATAAATGCAGTCCGTCTGACCATGCTCCATCACTCACACACAAAGCTATGCAGACGTTGCAGACGTGGCGCACTCCGCACGTCCGTTCTAGCAGTATTACGTTCTTGCCTAACCTGCGTCCGTTTGCAGCATCCGTCATGCGCCCGCAGTTCAGTGCGGACGTACTTCATGTGTCGGGCTCCAATGGACTTTCTTTCATGCTATCACGGACGTACTTTTAGGCGCAATCACGGACGTGAACACTACGCTCGTCTGACCCCAGCCTAAGTTAGGAATCCAAATATTTCACCAAAAAAATCCTGAAAATGCCTAAAAAAATTTAAATAGACCTTTGTTCTTTTTTGCATTGGATTATTCTGTACGGCTGGTATTTTTATTGTAGTACCGGCTTTATTTTATTTTGCAAGGCTGGTATTTATACCCCAAAAATGCCCATTAAATCCTAAAAAATAAATAATGAGACCCTTTGCTGCAGCTAAAAAGAATACACATAAACAGTTTAATAAATATTTAATAAAAACTGGAATTTGTTTCTACATTGAATCCTATAGGATTCGCTTGATTAAACCCATCGAACAAACCACTGAAAAATGAAAATCAGGGTTATAAATTAGGGTTAGACCTTAGAAACTCTAAACCTAATTTCTAAGCCTAACAACAATTTGTAACCCTAGGTTGATCAGCAGGTGATGGAGCGCCAAGAAATAAACTTGTATCTTTATGGTGCAGATAAGGGTATCCAGAGGCATCCTTGGGGGATGAATAGAGGCCGATAGGGCAGACAGCAAGCGTGAGGTCAATAACAGAAAGCAACAGTAATAAAAAGAAAAACACTGGCTCGATATTCGAGCGAGGACCCGCTCTTCGGCATCCTGTTTTAATGAGGAATTCCGAAATGTAGAACATGGGTAGCCAGGCAGGTGCCATCACAATCTATGGAGTCACCACTAGGGATGAGCTGTTCGGGTTCGGACGGTTCGGGGTTCGACCCGAACTTAGCCTGTTTGAGTGGATCGCGAACATTTCTGGGTGTTCGCCGCATGTTCGACCACAATGCATTTTCCCACTGGCCTGAAGCTCGTAATTGGCTACAGCCTTGCACCTGACCACAGGTCTGGTGCAAGACTGGTTCAACACTATGCCAGTCACCGCTCAGAGTCCTGATTGGGCAAATTTTGGCCAATCATGGGCTCACAGAGCTAAGTCCCGCAGCACACTATATAAGGTTTCCACGCAGCTCTTCTGCACGCATTTCAGAGGAGATTTCAAAGGAGATAGTTGTGTCTTGTTACTGCCGGTCTGCCACGCTACTGGGGGGGGGTCTCATTTCTACCAAATATCAGGGAATTTAGGTGATGTGTGTCTTGTCACTGTGCCAGCAAGTTTTTTTGGGGTTTACAACTTTCTTTAAAACATTTGTGAATTGAGGTGATCTTCTGGGTCTTGTGACTGTGCCAGCAAATCTTTTTGGGCTCACTAATTTCTTTAAAACATTTGTGAATTAAGGTGATCTGTGTCTCGTCACACATCCAGTACCACGCTGTATTTTGGGGCTCACTCATTTCTTTAAAACACTTGTGAATTGAGGTGATCTGTGTCTCGTCACTGGCTGCCAACTATCAGTGTGTCTCACTGAATTATACCAGAGTTCTTTAAATCTTTATACCAGAGTTGAATCAGAGTTCTGTATATACTAATCTATAAATCACTCACCATGTCTGAAAGAACAAAAAGGACAGGCAGACGCTCCCAGACACAGATAAGAGGGTAAGCAGCCCCTGCGTCGGGAGGCTGTGTCTCTGGTCATGGTCATGGTGGACATGTGCATCCTCTGCAGGGGCACGCTTGTCCTTTCTAACTGGTGCTGGCCGTCTTAAGCAGCAGCAACATACAGAGGACTTGGTGGATTGGCTAACCAGGCCATCCTCATCCTCCGAGTCCTTTGCCAGCCAGGCTTCTAGTGCTTTACAGTCCACCTCAGCTGCCAAAGCATCTAATGCAGCCTCCATGTCCACAGCTACTCCTGCCGTAGCCTCGCTATCACACACGGAGTAGTCAGCTGAACTGTTTGACTACAATGAGAGTGACATGCTGCTTGAGGATGCGCAGCAAGTACAGTGCTCTGATTCAATCTCTGAGGTTGAGCAAGGGAGTGTAATCAACCTAGAGGAAGGGGGTGCCAGTGATGACACACAAATAACTGGCACTCATGTTACCCCAGCAGCTGCAGCATACTGCCAAGTTGGCTCCAGTGACGAGGAGATAGGGGGTGAAGATGACATTGATGATGAGGCCACTGACTCCACCTGGGTGCCAGATCGAACTGAGGAATCAAGTGAGGAGGAGGAGGCACAGCAAACACAAGGCACAACATCCTCTGTGGCCAACCGTAGCACTAGCCAGTCCAAGGCATCACATGTCAGAGCTGCTCCGGTGCAGAGCGCTGTTGTCTCAAAGAACACATGCAGGAACTCTGCTGTCTGGGAGTTCTTTAAGAAATGTGCAGCAGACGCCACCGTTGCTATTTGTAATCTATGTCAGATGAGGCTGAAGCGTGGGATAAACACCGGACACTTGGGTACCACGTGCTTGAGGCGACATATGAACAAGTGCCACACATCCCGTTGGCACAAAACTTTGCGTAGGTCCTCCTTGTCACGGTTCCCAGATCCCACCACGCAGTACTTAACACCCCACACTCCACAGAGCCCAGAAGCTACCAACAGAGTAGCCGTGAAAGATCTCTAACTGTCTGGTCCTTAGAATTGGCCAGGTAAACTAGCTAGACAGAAAGGGTTAACAACACAGGGAGTAGTCAGCCGAGCCAGAATCAGGAATACAGAGTTCAGAATGGTCAAATGGAATAGCCGGGTCGATATCAGAGCAGTGGCGTAGTACAAGAAAATGGTCTAGGGCAACAGAAGGCAGAATAGTCAGAAACAAGCAGAGGTCAATAACGGGTTAATTCAATATAGCAGTCAGGTACAAGGAGCTCAGTTATGGATAACCACGATCTGGCAACTGCTGAGAATACACTGAGGGTTTTTAAAGACCTTCACCAGGCCACGCCCCCCACTCAAGCCGCGCCTCATGCAGCCACCTCCCTGCCTGTCTCCATTTAAACCGGGCATTGGTCAGCAAGCAGCATCAGATATGCTGCCCTCAAGCACACAGGTAGGGCTGGAAGCTCCCAACGTTACACTCCTCCTCCTCATCTGTCTCTACCCACACTGTATGTCCTGCCATGTCATTGCCTACAACCTCCACCGACAGGGACAGTAGTGGATGTACCAGCAGGTCCTTCCTCACAATGTGACATCATCCCAGTAGTTGAAGATTTACGCAGTCAGATTACGTTGCCGCAGTTGCTGCAGTGAAAGAAAAAAAATATAGTCCCAACCATCCCCAAGCACAGCGTCTAAATGCCAGTTTAGCAAAATTACTCGCATTGCAGCTGCTGCCTTTCCAGCTGGTGGACTCTGTTCCCTTCCGTGAATTTGCTGTACCACAGTGGCAGGTTCCAAAACGCCATTACTTTTCACGCAAGGCCATTCCAGCACTATACCAGCACGTGGAAGACAATGTTATCCAGTCATTGGGAAAGGCAGTCAGCAGCAAAGTGCATGTCACTTTAGACACGTGGTCCAGCAAGCATGGACAGGGTCATTACATTTCCTTCACGGCACACTGGGTAACTCTGATTGCAGCTGGGAGGGATCCAAGACGGGGCTCTGTGCTGGAGCTTGTTCATCCACCACGCCTCCAGAAAGCTGCTTGTATGAGGTCTGTCTGCTCCACCACCACCACCTCTTGCTCCTCCTCCTCTGTCTCTGGCGAAGTGGCAGTTATACTGACGCCTGACAGGGTCTACGCAATGGCTCAAGCAAAAAGATGCCATACTGTGCTTGAGCTGGTTTGTTTAGGGGACAGCTGAAATTTTGTCAGCTCTGCAGGGGCAGGTGCAGAGATGGTTAACACCACGCCAGCTTGAGCTGGGAATGATAGTCTGCGATAATGGCAGCAACCTTCTCTCCGCCCTACGCAAGGGTAAATTGACGCATGTACCATGCCTAGCACACGTCCTAAATCTGGTGGTTCAGTGTTTCCTAACCAAGTACCCAGGGCTGCCAGAGCTTCTCATCCAGGCCAGAAAAGTCTGCAGCCACTTCAGACGGTCATTCCCAGCAAGCGTTCGCCTGGCAGAAATTCAAAGAGAATTCCACCTTCCCACAATCCGTCTGATCTGTGACATGCCCACCAGGTGGAACTCGACATTAGCAATGCTGCAGCGTCTGCACAAGCAGCAGAGGGCCATCAACGAGTACCTGTGTGAGTATGGCACAAGGACAGGTTCAGGTCAACTTGGTTTTTTTTCCCCCCCGCAGTGGCTGATGATCAAGGATGCATGCACTGTACTGTCACCATTTGAGGAGGCAACGAGGATGGTGAGCAGGGACAGTGCATGCATCAGTGACACAATTCCTTTAGTGTTCCTGCTGGAGCACACTCTGCGGGGAATTATAGATGTGGCTCTAGAGGCAGAGCAGCAGAAGGAAGAGGAGGCCTTCCCTAGCTCTCAAGGCCCCAGTCTTTCCGCAGACAGCATTCCAGCGGGTCCGCCTCAGATCAGACAGGAGGATGAGGAGGACGACTATTTAAGTAGTGGGGGCATTGAAGGTGGGGATTCCTCAAGGGAGGGTTTTGTGTGCCCAGAAACAGAAGGGCTGGTGAGTGGCTGGGAGGAGTACGTGCACAATACGGTCATCCTCATTGACCAGGAAGACTCGGAAGCTAATGCCACCTCCAACCTACGCTGCATGGGCTCCCTAATGATGCAAAGCCCGCTAAAGGACCCCAGGATTCGTGCTATCAAGGAGAGGGATCATTACTGGTTGGCAACCCTTCTTGATCCACGATACAATAGGAAAGTTGCAGAGCTCATCCTGCCCGCACAGAGGGAGCACAGGATGAAAAAACTTGACGCTCTAAAGCGACTCTTGTGTAACACCTTTCCAGGCACTGGTAGATTACCAAGTGCTGACACACGTGCTTCTGAGGCTGCGGGTGATCAGAGGAATAGCCTTGAAGGCCAAGGCCGCTTGACTGATGCTTTCTTAAATTTTTTTAGTCTGTAGCGCTGTGTTAAAAATCTTGCTGTGGCAGTACCTATTATTGGCCACAAGATGGAGACTATCGCGATCAGAGATACTGGACATTGGGACTACAATGCCCGGCATGCTTTGCAAGAAGACAGGAAGTGGGTGGGGACTGGACACTTACATCCTCTGCCTCGTGGAGAAAGTTCCAGAGCGCGCCAGGGAAGCAGAGAAAGCAGACGCACTGAGGAGATCGCGAGAGAACCTAGGCCAAAGCCCGAGGGAGACCTGTTATTCCGGTTTGGGTCACTCAACCTGAGGAGAAGGAGACTTGTCAGAGCCCAGACATTGCTGCAGACCGGCGGAATCGAACGGAGAGCAGGCGGTGAGCTGGACAAGCTGCATGAAGTCAGACAACGGATCCGGCCGCTAGTATCCCCAGTAAAAATCCGGAGGAGAGACGTCCTGGGTCAGCGGAGCCTAAAGCCTGCGTCGGATGGGTGAGAGGCCTCCAAGGCTGTTTGTGATTAAAGGTCAAGCTGCTGTTTTCCTCTTTAAAGTCCACAGGGCCCCAACTGACTAGTCGAAGACTTTCCTTCATGTAAATTCACTGGCCAGTTGAACAGTACCCGGGTACCACACACATACATATACACCTTCTTTACATTCTGGGACTTAACCTGTGCAGGACTCAATTTGTTACGAATCGGAACAGGGGTTAAAGATAAAGATACGTTCCGAATATATTTTTCCTCTTTTTCCGCTGCGCGTTTGCCGTAATACGAAGGGATTGTATGTTTGGGGTTTTGCTACGTGTCTCCTTTTTCTGAACTATCGGGAAATTGCATTGCTTTTATGTTCGGTTGCGAATATTTTATTTTCCGAAATACGAAGCCTCGTGTTTCGTTTCTTTTCCGCTACGCGTTTTACTGTGATACGAAAATACTGTAATAATACTTGTGAATACCGTGTCTTAACATCTGCTCAAATATTTTAGTAAAGTATTTAAATGATAAAAACTCACAACTGTGTTGGAGTATATTTATTCCCTAGTGCGGGGAGACTGACCCATGGTTCATTTTCAGCGGCTCCTCCGGGAGTGAGCGCTACAAGTCCACGACGCCCAAGGACGTCAAATGTAGGCACCCATTGCCAGCGTCTTCACCATATGGTGCAGGACTACCTAGGGGCCTGGGCAGACCTGGATACCTTTCCAGCAGATGATCCACTGGCTTACTGGCCAGAATTTAGCCAATATGCTATGCAGCTACTAGGTTGCCCTTCATCTAGCGTGCTTTCTGAAAGGACGTTCAGTGCCGCTGGAGGTTTTGTCACAGACAAAAGAGTGCGTCTGTCCACCGACTGACATTTATAAAAATGAATCAGTCCTGGATCAGCAGCTATCAATCCCCTGATGCTGAAGTAATGGAATAGATAGGGGATGTCCTCTTCTGTATTCACAAAACCTCCAGCACTGAACTCTTCCACAATACCACAAAAGGGTTATGGTGTGAAGGCACTTGCTGCCATGAAAGGCACAATATTTTGCTGCACTGACGCCTGTGCCAGATTTATATCATTTTATTTTTTTGAACCGCAGGGTCCAACCCTGCACTCTTCCACAATACCACAGTGGGGTTACTGTATGATGATACCTGCTGGCCTGGCATTAAAGGCACAATATCTGGGTGCACTGACGCCCATTACCAGATCGTGATTTTGAATTTTCCAGCTGCCGGTCACCAGATCGGTCACTAGTGATGTCACACACAGAGAGCGGCCGACGTCACCCTCTGAGACCAATTGATGCAGGAAAAAAAAACATTCAAAACTAATTGGGCAGAGGTTGTCAGCAGGTTCTACCTAATTATTTAAGGTCAAAAAAGCAAACTCTTTTAATACCGTGTCCCTTTAAACTGCTTTTGCTGGGCAGGATCTTCTTACCCATCAAGTTGGGTCATTCTTCAGGCCCCCTCATTAGCATATAAGGATATATGAAAGCTCCACCTTTTTTTCCCTCAATTTGTGTTTTCTTGGATTCGAGATCTATTGTTCGACCTCAGGAACGTTTAAAAAAAAAAAAACGAATACAGAGATTATTCATGATTGGAAGTCTTGCGCCTGTCAACCCACCACCGGTGGAACCTGGGCACAATTCCATCGGATTGACCCTGAATAAACCAGAGCAACCTCATTAAATAAATAAAATGCTGATAAAAACATGGAATACATTGAATTAACTCAATGCTTGGGTTCTGCGGCCAGGTCAACGAAAACGCCGGAAATTCTGAAATCTGAGATTTGAAAGGTCACGTTAGGTTCTGCCCGCTTTGTAGCATTTTAACAAGTCCTCCTAGTAATGTGAAGCAGGTGTAATTGCCCATCCTTATCTATAAATTATATAATCCATGAATACATTTGTCTCGCAGAAAGGGAGGGGGGAATCGTATTTTATTTACACCCAACCTGCCGCGCGTTTGTCATTCCGATGGACCGGCTCTTTCTGCCGGTAAATATTTCATCCGGCCCCTTTGATCTATGATTAACACTGGAGAAGAAGCAATTAAAAACCGATTGATTATTCAGCCGTGTGACTTCGGCCAGTCAGACGTTTCTGGGGAAAAAAAGAAAATGATGAATGAAAACCTACATTTTTAATGAACTTATCTTCAGAAATATTAACAAAGGGGCTTATTCAGGGAGCGCCGAAATTTCTGTGGTGTCTCATTCGGCACCCTTCGGTGAGCTCAATTTACCAACCCTGCGGTGAATTCAGCAATCACCACAGGGTCCCCAAAGTGCTCCGAATGGTGCCAATAAAACCGCCGAACGCTTCCGATAAACCTCCAAAAAAAGCAGATCAGCTGCCGAACAGGGGTAAAAACCACCCCCACAGCTTTTAAAAGGCGTTTTAAACAAAAACAGTGCATGAAAATAAAATAACAATTAAAAGCCCTCTTAAAGAATAAAAAAAAAAAATGCCATTTAAAAAAAGAATTCGGTATCCGAAAAAAAAACACCACAATTTTTAAAATGCGTTCTAAACAAAAACAGTGCATGAAAATGCATAGAAATAATATATAACGCTCTACGAATAACAATAAAAAAGGTCTGCTATAGAATAAAAAAAATAACGCCATTGAAAAAAAAAAAAAAAAATAGGAATCCCAAATTTGGCCAAGATTTCGAAAATAGTCAGAAAAATGCCTTAAAAAAATTCTAAACAATAAATTAATAAAAATAATTTTTGCTGCAAATGAAAAGAATAAATGGTTGAATTAAAAAATTAAAATCGAGAATTTTTATTTTACATTGAAACCTATGGGATTCACCTGTTTAAACCTGTCAAACAAAAGCACCGGAAATCAGGGCATTTCGCCAACATTTTGGTGCTGTTTGGCTTTCCCTGAATAGATAAACCATTACTTCACTATGGGGGATTTCACTGCCGCCAAATTTCACCGTATTTTGCTGGCAATGCGACAATATTTTGCGGAATTTCCAGATTTTTGAATATCTGTTCGGTGCAGTTCCGTGGCAGATTCGTCACTCTTTCAATAACCCCTAAAGTGTTGGATGGAAATTCGGGACTGTCATCGAGGGTCTCATTAACCTCCCTGGCGGTATTCCCGAGTGTGACTCAGGGTTAAATGTCGCTACTGCGAACGGTAACCCCGAGCCACACTCGGGCTGGATGTTTACTCACCTCCTCCTGGCTCCCTCGCTGTCCCCGCAGTGTGATCGCAGCGAGCTGCTTCCTGGATGGCTCCCTGCGAGTCACATGATGCAGAGGGGCTGGACCGCAGCAAATTTCATTCACAAAACTCACTGAATACAGATGGAAATGTTTATGAACGGCCACTAGGTGGCAGTACAGGATAATAAATAGACCATACATCGTCTCACCCTTGTTTGCAGACAGATTTCAGTGTTTTTTGTTGTATTTTATTGAATATCATTTATTTGCATTATTTTGGATAATTATTTTTGGGATAATAAATTATTATATTGTGTTTCAAACTTTATCGGACTCTGTATTTACTATTTTTTTTAAATTAATTAATTTATAAAGGATTTTACCAGTAAGAACTCTTAATTGCACGGATTTCAGTGCGTGATTCCTAATTATTACAGGCTAACTATGTACAAAAACACGTTTCCCTTTAAAAAAAAATTGATACGCTTTTAGACACAAAATTTTGAAAAAATTAGACCGCCAGGGAGGTTAATCTAACGTCCGACCTGACAATTGTTATAGCTTTTTTTTTTATAATTATTATTTTCTATTTTTTTTTTTTTTTACAGCTTGTGGTAAATGTCCTGTTTTTCAGATGATAAAAATATATAAATAAAAATTATTTTATTGAATTCTTTTCTAGGGCGACGTGTCAGCGAAGCCGAACAGCTTGACTTCGCTTCAATTGAAAGACAGAGGATTGAAAAGCAACGAACAATACAAAAAGACCGACAGATAAACGGTTTGGATTTTAAAATTATTTACGTGTCGGGTTAATAAATAATAAATAAAAAACTATTATATATAGACGACATAGAAAGATTTAAAAAAATAAGAGAAATAAAGTTCGAATATAAAGCGCGTCGCGGCGTTCGCACAAACTCCTTCCTGTGAATTACCGCGTTTCCCGCTGAGGAAGTTATTTTCATTTAGACGCGGTTCCTGAGGCTACGCTGTGCTTACACTATAAAACATAACAAGCATCAAAGGGACATTATATTCCCCATATAACAAAGGCAAACCAGCACTCTAAGCCACGAATAAGTCATGTGAGATGATCCAGCCAAGGAGGCTTTAATTTAATGTGGTTGCGTCATCGGGAGAAATGGAAGATACAAAGAAGCCGGAGGGGGTAACATAACTGGACATAAAAAATACAGAAAAACTAATATTTTTGTTTTGGATGGAGGGTATTCCCAAAGAGGTGAGCTCTTACATAATAACAGGGTTATTCAGAGAGCGCGATCTGTCCAAACAGTGAATTTCCCCGTATGGTGACATTTCGTGGCCAGCTATTCAGAGGGCAGGCAATTCGCCAAATATTGGCGAATTGGCAGCAAAATACAGTACCTGTTCTATGGCAGTGAAATCCCCCCATAGAGAAGCAATGGTTAATCTATTCACAGACAGGGATGGGCGTTCGGTTCGATTCAAACATGAGTTCGATTTGAACATTGGCCGTTTGAAAGTTCTCGAACATCAAACATTTTGGGACGTTCGCCAAAAGTTCGAAAAAATAAATAAATTTTTAAATCTTTTTTAAAAAATGCTTAAAAAAAAGGAGCATGCGGCTGCAGGATGACAGAGCTGTGACTTTGTGGGCTGGCCGGGTGCATGTGGCAGAGAGCTGGCGCAGGGAGGGAGCCACGGCAGACCCCCCACAATGAGGATCCAGGGAGCCCCCACTGACCACCAGGCTAAGTTAAGGTGACACATTTTTAAAAAAAATAAAATCCGAGGACATCTTTAAATGTCCCCTGGAAAATAAAATAATTTTTTTTTTCTTCTAATACTCACCTGATTCCTGGATCCACAAACAAGCACAGCCTCCTGTCAAGGCAACTACGCGTGCTGCTGCGAAAGATGCCGTGTTAAGCCGCTCACTATCTGTCTATCCTAGACCCAGATAATGACTGCGTTGACAACAATCCCTGCGCGCTCGCTTACCTATCCGTCCCCGCACACTTGATCTCGCAACAGGCATGTAGAGCGGAATAAAGTGGTCCCAGGATTGCAACGCAGTACCAATCTTCTCTTGAATTGGGTAGTGACTACATTTCCCACAATCCCTGTGCCCACTTTCTTATTCTATTAGTTACGCTGACACCAGTTCCCCTGAACACTACGCACGTCGCAGCGAAAGACACAGGGCTAAGCAACCCACTATCCATTTATCCTAGACCCAGATAATGACTACGCGGACAACAATCCGCCACTCGCTTACCCAACCATCCCCAGCGACCGCAACTCACAATTTCGTAGCTACTTGAGCTTAACACAACAAGCAATACTCCAGTCTAGTTAGAGATGCAAAATGTGCAGCCGGCTTCCCCGCTACACTAATAGCATATCTTCTCGTTGTCATGGGTTCAGACTGGGATTAATGCAGCAGGTAGGGTTGTGAGCCCAGGATGCAGTGAAATAGGCAGGTATGCAGGGTAACAAAATGGTTTATTAAATAATAAACACCAGAACGTAAGATACAAGAGATCTGAATAGGACACTAGGAGACTGGGCACAATGGGGAATAGCTATAGGAGGAGGAGAGGAGATGCAGGAAAAGAAGGTTACATAGTTATATAGGCTGAAAAAAGACATGCGTCCATCGGGTTCAGCCTCTCCCACATAACCTACTGCTGTTGATCCAAAAGAAGGCAAAAAACCCAGTCTAAAATATGCAACATACCGGGAAAAAATTCCTTCTTCACCCCAGAATGGCAGTCAGATTTCTCCTTGGATCAAGAAGCTTTTACCCACATATTAAATATTATAACCCTTAATATTCTGTGTCTGCAGGAAGTCATCCAGTCGCTTTTTAAAAGTCTGTACAGACTCTGACCCAACCACCTCAACAGGCAGAGAATTCCACAGCTTTATTGTTCTCACCGTAAAATAACCCTTCCTATGCTTTAAGCTAACTTTTCTTTCTTCCAGTCTAAATGGATGACCCCTTGTCCTATGTATAGTCCTGTTAATGAATAGGTTATCAGACAATGGTTGATAATGGCCCCGTATAATTTATATAAGGTTATCAGATCCCCTCTAAGGCGCCGTTTCTCTAAACTAAACAGGTTTAAGCTTGTTAGTCTTTCCTCATAACTTAACCCTTCCATCCCCCTTATTAATTTAGTTGCCCGTCTCTGCACTTTTTCTAGCGATATAATATCTTTTTTTAAGACAGGTGCCCAAAATCACACGGCATATTCAAGGTGCGGCCTGACCATTGATTTATACAGAGGCAAAATTATGTTTTCATCCCGTGAGTGAACTCCCCTTTTAATGCCAATACCTTGCTGGCCTTGGCGGCTGCTGTTTGACATTGCACATTGTTAGTTTGAAGTCTATGATTATTCCCAAATCCTTCTCCTGCTTGGATTTCCCTAACTCCGTACCATTTAGGGTATAAATTGCTTGTGTGTTCTTCACTCCAAAGTGCATAACTTTACATTTATCTAGATTAAATCTCATCTGCCATTTAAGTGTCCAGTCCCCCAATCTATCTAAATCCCTCTGCAGCGAAGTAACATCCTGCTCACATTGTATTACTTTTCCTAGTTTTGTGTCATCTGCAAACACTGATACATGACTTTCAATGCCTATCTCAAGGTCATTTATAAATAAATTGAATAGTATTGGTCCTATAACAGACCCCTGAGGGACACCGCTTACCACTGGTGTCCATCTTGAAAATGTACCATTTCTGACCACTCTCTGTACCCTATCTTTTAGCCAGTTTTCTATCCAAGAACAAGTATTTTCATCTATACCATTTTTTCCTCAATTTAAATAGTAACTTTTTGTGTGGAACTGTGTCCAAAGCTTTGGCAAAATCTAAGTAAATCACATCCACTGCGACCCCCTTATCTATACTTCTACTTACTTCCTCATAGAACGTAATTAGGTTAGTCTGACATGATCTGTGTTTCATGAAACCATGCTGATTTTTGCCAATAACATTATACCTCCCAATAAATTCCTGAATACTATCCCTTAGTAACCTCTCAAATACTTTCCCAGCCACAGATGTTAAGCTCACAGGTCTATAATTCCCAGGCACAAATTTTAAACCTTTCTTAAATATATGGGCGACGTCAGCTTTTCTCCAATCCTCTGGTACTATTCCTGAAATAAAAGAATCTTGAAAGATTAGGTTGAGGCCAAAGGGATGGCTGAGAGTAGTGGGAAGGGAGGTTAAGGAGAACTAAAGATGAGAGCAGTTAGAAAGCAGGAGAAATGAGGGATAGCAAGAGGAGACTAAAAGATACTGGAGAAGTGAGCAGAAAGAGACACAAAGGGAACTTAACAGCACATTTGGGCAAGCAATGAATAAACATATATATACATAAACACAGGATATTAGAAGCAACGGTATCAGGCAGGGGGCAGGCAATAGAATGGTCTTGGGCAAAGCAGGGGGTCTAGGCAAGGCTGCAATCAGGGTGGTGAAAGTCCAAAATCAAGGGGGTCTGGTAGCCAGGGATTCAAGATGGGGGGAATCATTACCTGGGGTAAATGTCCAGGAAATAGAGGGTCCTCAGGAAAGACTTTGGATCAGGCGTTACTGGGATCAGCTCTGCACTTTGCACAATTCAGTCTGGGACTTCAATGAGGAAGTCCAGGGTAGAGGGTGTGACTTCTTTAAATGCAGGACTGATTAGGGAGGATGAAGGGCAGGTGAGGTTCCAGGGTAGAATGTCAAGTCCAGGAATGTGCATTGTGCATGTTGCAGGGTTGACGTGGGTGACCCTGACACTCGTTAAAGCTAGCATCAGACTGTAGAGGTGCTGCCCGGCAGTGTGTGGATTCATATGCTGCATTATTATACTGTAGAGGTGCTGCCCGGCAGTGTAAGGATTCATATGCTGCATTATTATACTGTAGAGGTGCTGCCCGGCAGTGTGTGGAATCATATGCTGCATTATTATACTGTAGAGGTGCTGCCCGGCAGTGTGAGGATACATATGCTGCATTAATTATTCTTCTTACAAATTTGGTTACTTATTCCGTTTGCGTTTGGATTGTAATATTGTGACATGCAGGGCCCCGGGTAGCGATCGGGGGGGGGCCCTGGAAGCATGGTGCCGCCAGCTGGCTGAATGCCAGGAGCTCCGGCGGCACCCGGGGCAGCTGTGAGTGATCAGGGGGCAGGGCGCGGCGTGATGACGTAGAGCCGTCGGGACCTTTATATCAGGAGCGTGAGCTGTACACCTTGCCTTGCTGTGGAGTTTCATTCCCGCATCGCCTAGTTTACCGAATCAGTTTGTATACTTGTTACTGACTCTGCTGGTTCTGAGAACCCGATCTGTTGCCGGCTTTGCCTGCCATTTGACTATTGTCTCTATGTACTCCCTGCGTGTTCTGTTTGCCTCCTGTTGCTACTGGTGTGCGCCAATTCTCACCATATACAGCAGCGCAGTACTAGTGCCTAAATGTTGTTGACCCAGTTTTGTTATAACAACTACTCTCGCTCTGTGCCCCTGTCTGGTATATTCCGCTGCTTGTTACTGCTGGTGCACTTCCATCCTGCCATACACTATAGCGCAGTAATATTTGGGAGCACTGCCACTGACACGTGTACCAGATTCATATCATTGTAATATTTGACCGCAGGGTCCACCACTGCACTCTTCCACAATACCTCAGAGGGGTTACGTTGTGAAGGCACTAGCTGACACCAAAGGCTGAATATTTGGGTGCACTGACGCGTGTACCAGATTCCAATCATTTTAATATTTGAAGGCAGTGTCCACCCCTGCACTCTTCCACAATACCACAGAGGGGTTACAGTGTGACGGCACTGTTGGTGACGCTAAAGGCCCAATTTTAAAGCACCTATTGTTACTTTCATCCAAAGCCTGCAAAAGTTTCACCATAATTTTGCCAAAAAATCACTAAACTTGTTCTGCGTGTCCTAAAACGTCTCCTCTTTTCATACAGGCTGCCGCCCCAAGCAGTTGTTTATGAATAGATTAAAGGAAAAGCATTTACCATCATTTGAAATGTCATTTTTTTCTTTTAAATGTTTCTATTCATCCTACAAATCTGCCACTTCACGGGCAGGTTATGGGGACCTCCCAGGCACGATATTTGAAGGAATTTCATTTTTATTCTTAACCTTTATGTCATGGAAAAATCACTGTTCCTTTAAAAACGTTTTTTTTTTTTTACTTTTTTTCCTTGTTTCCTGTCCCCCAGGGCACTACCCAGACCCCCATACACCTTTTATGGCAAATATCTTGCATATATGCCCTCTTGGAGGGCACTCTAAAAATCGAACGTTCGAGTCCCATTGACTGGCATTGAGTACGAATCGTGTTCGCGTTCGAATCCAAACTTTTTCAAATGTTCGTGTTCGAATGCGAACCGAACACAGGGTGTTCGGCCCATCACTATTCATAGACACCGAACAGCAGAGAAATGTCAGTGAAATGCCCTGATGTTCGGTGGTTTCATTCGGCAGGTTTAATCAGGCGAATCCCATAGGCTTCAATGTTAAAAATATTCCCGTTTTAATTAAATATCTAATAAACCATTTATTATTTTAATCTGTAGCAAAAAGTCTCTTTATTTGTTTATTTTTTAGGATCTTTTAGGCATTATTCTGGATTTTTTTCGGCAAAAATTTTATTTCTGTTTTTTTTTTACATCGATTTTCTTTTTTTTCTGTAACTGCCCTTTTTATTATCATTTATTTGATTTTATATGTAAATTCGAGACATTTTCATTCAGTAGTTATTTTGCAAACAGTGTTTCAATTTGACACTTTCAAGCAAACTGTTTTTTATTTTTAACCTCGTTCGTCAGCTTGTTGGCTTTTTCCGGCGGCTGCTGTGCGCTGTGATCGGCGACTCAGCGGCTTTTTCCGTCGTGTTCAGCGTGGTTTTTCCTGAGGTTCCGATGGGTTTTCGGCGGGTGTTCAGGGGGATTGCGGCAGATTTTCGGCGTGGTTTTGGTGGGTGTTCGGCAGGATTACGGCTGGTTTGCAGCAGGTTTGCGGTGGGTTTTCCCTGCACTCCGAGGACCCTGCAGTGAATGCTGAATTCACCACAGGGGAACTTTGATTTCCCAAAGTGCAGGGAACTGTGGGGAACGAGAGAGCACCGAAATGTCGGCGACATCTGAATAACTCCTTATATTATTTAGTGAATAGACGAATTGCCCCCAAACTACAGATACAGCGAGATTCTCGCTTCGGTGCAATTTGGAGGTTAGTCAATAAGCATAATTCCTAATTTAAAGCTAACGTATGTTATATGAATGAATTGCTCCGCCATCTTTCATGTGAAATAACAAACAAATCGATATTGTTTTCCTAGGAGTGTATTATTTAAAAGAGGGCTCAGATACACAGCGGCCTCCGAAACGCGTCAATAGAAACAAGGTCACTTTTCAATGGGATCCAGGCTTGGGTAAGATTCTGGTCTCTGATTAATGACGGACCGGTGGGAAATCCTGTATATTTACATTTACATTACATTAAGCCGTCTTCGCCGGTCAATATCAGACTACATTAACATCTAAAATAAGACACGGAGCTGCAGGAAAACAAGAAACAAGCAAAAAAAAAGGCAAATAATGGGCCAATGCTCTACGTCAACTATGCATAACTTTTTTTTCATTTTGTGTTTTTTTCGGGTGTTTTTTTTCTTTTCGGATCATTTCGGACAGTTTTTCTTTTGTTTCGGATCATTTCGATTCGGTGATTCGGATCGATTTGGTGATTCGAATCGATTTGGTGATTCGGATCGATTCAATGATTCGGATCATTTCAGCGATTCAGATCATTTCGGCGATTCAGATCATTTCGGGTTATTCCGATCAGTTGGTTTTCCGCTTTATTATGAGTTATTTCATTTTATATTGCTTATTTAAGAATGGGAAGTAGATTTACTACCAATAGAATGTAAGTTTCTTTACTTATTTATTCTTTTAGGATTTTTTAGACAATTTTTTGGTGAAATTTTAGGTTTCCTAACTTTTTATATAGAAACAAGGCTTTTTAACCCCTAGGTTTCAATGCAGCATATGAATCCACACACTGCTGGGAAGCGCCTCTCTGCAGTATAATTAATGCAGCATATGAATCCACACACTGCTGGGAAGCGCCTCTCTGCAGTATAATTAATGCAGCATATGAATCCACACACTGCTGGGAAGCGCCTCTCTGCAGTATAATTAATGCAGCATATGAATCCACACACTGCTGGGAAGCGCCTCTCTGCAGTATAATTAATGCAGCATATGAATCCACACACTGCTGGGAAGCGCCTCTCTGCGGTATACTTAATGCAGCATATGAATCCACACACTGCTGGGAAGCGCCTCTCTGCGGTATAATTAATGCAGCATATGAATCCACACACTGCTGGGAAGCACCTCTCTGTGGTATAATTAATGCAGCATATGAATCCACACACTGCTGGGAAGCGTCTCTCTGCAGTATAATTAATGCAGCATATGAATCCACACACTGCTGGGAAGCGTCTCTCTGCAGTATAATTAATGCAGCATATGAATCCACACACTGCTGGGAAGCGCCTCTCTGCAGTATAATTAATGCAGCATATGAATCCACACACTGCTGGGAAGCGTCTCTCTGCAGTATAATTAATGCAGCATATGAATCCACACACTGCTGGGAAGCGCCTCTGTGCAGTATAATTAATGCAGCATATGAATCCACACACTGCTGGGAAGCGCCTCTCTGCGGTATAATTAATGCAGGATATGAATCCACACACTGCTGGGAAGCACCTCTCTGCAGTATAATTAATGCAGCATATGAATCCACACACTGCTGGGAAGCGCCTCTCTGCGGTATAATTAATGCAGCATATGAATCCACACACTGCTGGGAAGCGCCTCTTTGCAGTATAATTAATGCAGCATATGAATCCACACACTGCTGGGAAGCGCCTCTCTGCGGTATAATTAACGCAGGATATGAATCTGCACACTGCTGGGAAGCGCCTCTCTGCAGTATAATTAATGCAGCATATGAATCCACACACTGCTGGGAAGCGTCTCTCTGCTGTATAATTAATGCAGCATATGAATCCACACACTGCTGGGAAGCGCCTCTCTGCAGTATAATTAATGCAGCATATGAATCTGCACACTGCTGGGAAGCGCCTCTCTGCAGTATAATTAATGCAGCATATGAATCCACACACTGCGGGGAAGCGTCTCTCTGCTGTATAATTAATGCAGCATATGAATCCACACACTGCTGGGAAGCGCCTCTCTGCGGGATAATTAATGCAGCATTGAATCCGCACACTGCTGGGAAGCGCCTCTCTGTGTGGTATAATTAATGCAGCATATGAATCCACACACTGCTGGGAAGCGCCTCTCTGCAGTATAATTAATGCAGCTTATGAATCCACACACTGCTGGGAAGCGCGTCTCTGCAGTATAATTAATGTAGCATATGAATCCTCACACTGCTGGGAAGCGCCTCTCTGCAGTATAATTAATGCCGCATATGAATCCACACACTGCTGGGAAGCGCCTCTCTGCAGTATAATTAATGCAGCATATGAATCCACACACTGCTGGGAAGCGCCTCTCTGCAGTATAATTAATGCAGCATATGAATCCACACACTGCGGGGAAGCGCCTCTCTGTGGTATAATTAATGCAGCATATGAATCCACACACTGCTGGGAAGCACCTCTCTGCAGTACAATTAATGCAGCATATGAATCCATACACTGCTGGGAAGCACCTCTCTGCAGTATAATTAATGCAGCATATGAATCCACACACTGCTGGGAAGCGCCTCTCTGCAGTATAATTAATGCAGCATATGAATCCACACACTGCTGGGAAGCACCTCTCTGCAGTATAATTATTATGCAGCATATGAATCCACACACTGCTGGGAAGCGCCTCTCTGCAGTATAATTAATGCAGCATATGAATCCACACACTGCTGGGAAGCACCTCTCTGCAGTATAATTAATGCAGCATATGAATCCACACACTGCGGGGAAGCACCTCTCTGCAGTATAATTAATGCAGCATATGAATCCACACACTGCTGGGAAGCGCCTCTCTGTGTGGTATAATTAATGCAGCATATGAATCCACACACTGCGGGGAAGCCCCTCTCTGCGGTATAATTAATGCAGCATATGAATCCACACACTGCTGGGGCGCCTCTCTGCGGTATAATTAATGCAGCATATGAATCCACACATGCTGGAAGCGCCTCTCTGCAGTATAATTAATGCAGCATATGAATCCACACACTGCTCGGAAGCACCTCTCTGTGGTAATAATTAATGCAGCATATGAATCCACACACTGCTCGGAGCACCTCTCTGCAGTACAATTAATGCAGCATATGAATCCACACACTGCTGGGAAGCGCCTCTCTGCGGTATAATTAATGCAGCATATGAATCCACACACTGCTGGGAAGCACCTCTCTGCAGTATAATTAATGCAGCATATGAATCCACACACTGCTGGGAAGCACCTCTCTGCAGTATAATTAATGCAGCATATGAATCCACACACTGCTGGGAAGCGCCTCTCTGCAGTATAATTAATGCAGCATATGAATCCACCACACTGCTGGGAAGCACCTCTCTGCAGTATAATTAATGCAGCATATGAATCCACACACTGCTGGGAAGCGCCTCTCTGCAGTATAATTAATGCAGCATATGAATCCACACACTGCTGGGAAGCACCTCTCTGCAGTATAATTAATGCAGCATATGAATCCACACACTGCTGGGAAGCGTCTCTCTGCAGTATAATTAATGCAGCATATGAATCCACATACTGCTGGAAGCACCTCTCTGTGTGGTATATTAATGCAGCATATGAATCCACACACTGCTGGGAAGCACCTCTCTGTGTGGTATAATTAATGCAGCATATGAATCCACACACTGCGGGGAAGCACCTCTCTGCAGTATAATTAATGCAGCATATGAATCCACACACTGCTGGAAGCGCCTCTCTGTGTGGTATAATTAATGCAGCATATGAATCCACACACTGCGGGGAAGCCTCTCTCTGCGGTTATAATTAATGCAGCATATGATCCACACACTGCTGGGAAGCGCTCTCTGCGGTATAATTAATGCAGCATATGAAATGCACACTGCTGGGAAGCGCCTCTCTGCAGTATAATATAATGCAGCATAATGAATCCACACACTGCTCGGAGCACCTCTCTGTGGTATAATTAATGCAGCATATGAATCCACACACTGCTGGGAGCACCTCTCTGCAGTACAATTAATGCAGCATATGAATCCACACACTGCTGGGAAGCGCCTCTCTGCAGTATAATTAATGCAGCATATGATCCACACACTGCTGGGAAGCACCTCTCTGTGTGGTATAATTAATGCAGCATATGAATCCACACACTGCGGGGAAGCACCTCTCTGCAGTATAATTAATGCAGCATATGAATCCACACACTGCTGGGAAGCGCCTCTCTGCAGTATAATTAATGCAGCATATGAATCCACACACTGCTGGGAAGCACCTCTCTCTGCAGTATAATTAATGCAGCATATGAATCCACACACTGCTGGGAAGCACCTCTCTGCAGTATAATTAATGCAGCATATGAATCCACACACTGCTGGGAAGCGCCTCTCTGCAGTATAATTAATGCAGCATATGAATCCACACACTGCTGGGAAGCGCCTCTCTGCGGTATAATTAATGCAGCATATGAATCCACACACTGCTGGAAGCACCTCTCTGCAGTATAATTAATGCAGCATATGAATCCACACACTGCTGGGAAGCACTCTCTGCAGTATAATTAATGCAGCATATGAATCCACACACTGCTGGGAAGCGCCTCTCTGCAGTATAATTAATGCAGCATATGAATCCACACACTGCTGGGAAGCACCTCTCTGCAGTATAATTAATGCAGCATATGAGATCCACACACTGCTGGAAGCGTCTCTCTGCAGTATAATTAATGCAGCATATGAATCCACACACTGCTGGGAAGCACCTCTCTGTGTGGTATATTAATGCAGCATATGAATCCACACACTGCTGGGAAGCGCCTCTCTGCAGTATAATTAATGCAGCTTATGAATCCACACATGCTGGGAAGCGCGTCTCTGCAGTATAATTAATGTAGCATATGAATCCTCACACTGCTGGGAAGGCGCCTCTCTGCAGTATAATTAATGCCGCATATGAATCCACACACTGCTGGGAAGCGCCTCTCTGCAGTATAATTAATGCAGCATATGAATCCACACACTGCTGGGAAGCGCCTCTCTGCAGTATAATTAATGCAGCATATGAATCCACACACTGCGGGGAAGCGCCTCTCTGTGGTATAATTAATGCAGCATATGAATCCACACACTGCTGGGAAGCACCTCTCTGCAGTACAATTAATGCAGCATATGAATCCATACACTGCTGGGAAGCACCTCTCTGCAGTACAATTAATGCAGCATATGAATCCACACACTGCTGGGAAGCGCCTCTCTGCAGTATAATTAATGCAGCATATGAATCCACACACTGCTGGGAAGCACCTCTCTGCAGTATAATAATGCAGCATATGAATCCACACACTGCTGGGAACGCCTCTCTGCAGTATAATTAATGCAGCATATGAATCCACACACTGCTGGGAAGCACCTCTCTGCAGTATAATTAATGCAGCATATGAATCCACACACTGCGGGGAAGCACCTCTCTGCAGTATAATTAATGCAGCATGAATCCACACACTGCTGGGAAGCGCCTCTCTGTGTGGTATAATTAATGCAGCATATGAATCCACACACTGCGGGGAAGCCCCTCTCTGCGGTATAATTAATGCAGCATATGAATCCACACACTGCTGGGAAGCGCCTCTCTGCGGTATAATTAATGCAGCATATGAATCCACACACTGCTGGGAAGCACCTCTCTGCAGTATAATTAATGCAGCATATGAATCCACACACTGCTCGGAAGCACCTCTCTGCAGTATAATTAATGCAGCATATGAATCCACACACTGCTCGGAAGCACCTCTCTGTGGTATAATTAATGCAGCATATGAATCCACACACTGCTGGGAAGCACCTCTCTGCAGTACAATTAATGCAGCATATGAATCCACACACTGCTGGGAAGCGCCTCTCTGCGGTATAATTAATGCAGCATATGAATCCACACACTGCTGGGAAGCGTCTCTCTGCAGTATAAGTAATGCAGCATATGAATCCACACACTGCTGAAGCACCTCTCTGCAGTATAATTAATGCAGCATATGAATCCACACACTGCTGGGAAGCGCCTCTCTGCAGTATAATTAATGCAGCATATGAATCCACACCACTGCTGGGAAGCACCTCTCTGCAGTATAATTAATGCAGCATATGAATCCACACCACTGCTGGGAAGCGCCTCTCTGCAGTATAATTAATGCAGCATATGAATCCACACACTGCTGGGAAGCACCTCTCTGCAGTATAATTAATGCAGCATATGAATCCACACACTGCTGGGAAGCGTCTCTCTGCAGTATAATTAATGCAGCATATGAATCCACACACTGCTGGGAAGCACCTCTCTGCAGTATAATTAATGCAGCATATGAATCCACACACTGCTGGAAGCGCCTCTCTGCATATAATTAATGCAGCATATGAATCCACACACTGCTGGGAAGCGCCTCTCTGCGGTATAATTAATGCAGCATATGAATCACACACTGCTGGGAAGCACCTCTCTGCAGTATAATTAATGCAGCATATGAATCCACACACTGCGGGGAAGCACCTCTCTGCAGTATAATTAATGTAGCATATGAATCCACACACTGCGGGGAAGCACCTCTCTGCAGTATAATTAATGCAGCATATGAATCCACACACTGCGGGGAAGCACCTCTCTGCAGTATAATTAATGCAGCATATGAATCCACCACTGCGGGGAAGCACCTCTCTGCAGTATAATTAATGCAGCATATGAATCCACACACTGCTGGGAAGCGCCTCTCTGCAGTATAATTAATGCAGCATATGAATCCACACACTGCGGGGAAGCACCTCTCTGCAGTATAATTAATGCAGCATATGAATCCACACACTGCTGGGAAGCGCCTCTCTGCGGTATAATTAATGCAGCATATGAATCCACACACTGCTGGGAAGCGCCTCTCTGCAGTATAATTAATGCAGCATATGAATCCACACACTGCTGGAAGCACCTCTCTGCAGTATAATTAATGCAGCATATGAATCCACACACTGCTGGGAAGCGCCTCTCTGCAGTATAATTAATGCAGCATATGAATCCACACACTGCTGGGAAGCACCTCTCTGCAGTATAATTAATGCAGCATATGAATCCACACACTGCTGGGAAGCACCTCTCTGCAGTATAATTAATGCAGCATATGAATCCACACACTGCTGGAAGCGCCTCTCTGCAGTATAATTAATGCAGCATATGAATCCACACACTGCTGGGAAGCGCCTCTCTGCGGTATAATTAATGCAGCATATGAATCCACACACTGCTGGGAAGCGCCTCTCTGCAGTATAATTAATGCAGCATATGAATCCACACACTGCTGGGAAGCACCTCTCTGCAGTATAATTAATGCAGCATATGAATCCACACACTGCTGGGAAGCACCTCTCTGCAGTATAATTAATGCAACATATGAATCTGCACACTGCCGGTAGTAATCTACTTCCCATTCTTAAATAAGCATTAAAAAAAATGAAATAACTCATAAAAAAGCAAAAAACCAACTGATCGGAATCACCCGAAATGATCCGAATTGCCAAAATGATCTGGATCGCCGAAATGATCTGAATCACCGAATCGATCATCAATGATCGATATTTCGTTTTCGGAAATGTTCCCGAAATACGAAAATGGTTAATTTCGTCCGAATTTCAATTAGGAACGAAACGAATTGCACCTGTCTAAGTCAACGCAACGCCGAGTCATGGAGCCCAGAATGCTGTACAAACTATGGACGTGGACGCAAATGGCCTGGTCAGTCTGTCCGATCTCTCCACACACACACACATCACGGATGGAGATTTCAAACATAGCTCGACCATTAACCCCTTCACTCTTGTGATCGTGCTTACACAACCAACAGCAGCAGACACAGGAGCCCGAAAACGTGTTAAGACGATCTGGAGCTATGCTGTAACATTGCAAATAAAATCTGTTTGTTGAAAACAAAGCTTGTTTGCTTTTTTGTCTCCAGAGGGAGCCCCCAAAGTTTTAGCACCTCAGACATGACGCATGGTGCTACTACAGTCCTTACAAGTGAATATCTGTGTAACATGGAGATATTCACTTGCTGCAGCAGGAAGCCCCAACTGCAATAGCTCCTTCTGGCCAGTAGATGGCAACAACTGCCTTCCAAATGGGATTAGCACAGTAAACCATGCATTCATTTTATATTGGGACTATCTCAACGGTATCCACTGGTTCCTGGCAGTGGATTTCTGGAAGATTGGTGGGTAGTGAAGGGGTTAACAGCACAGTATTAGTGCATTATTTGCTCCAGTTTTTTCCTTCTCTTTTTGCCGTTCTTCCCAAGAAATACAGGGAAGCGGTTTAAATAACAAGTATCCAGAGAATGAGCACGGTTTATGGTGTCACAATGTCAGGCGTCGAGGGTGGAAACAACGCAAACCTCCTCACAGAGAATAATAAGTGAAGTGCAATGCCCTGCTGTGAGATAAAAATACACAAAACTGTGGATATTGAGCCCTATACACGATATACCATATATCTTTCGCATGCATTGGCTGTAGATGGAAGCCTTAAGACTTGAGCCTCAGCCGTTCTAGTTTTAGACGCAGTTCTCAACTTCCTCAACTGAATTTAACCCTCGAGGGATAGGTAAGGTTGCCAGATCGGCCGTGTTTTCCTGGGCACATATAATTTCAGGGCAAAAAAAGCGAACTCTATTTTTAATACAGCATCACTTTAAAAGTGATATTGTTTAATACGCAGCATCAGTTTTTAATGGATTTCATGAGAAAATGATTCAACATGAAACATGTCATAAAAATGCAAATCTCAGTGAAATAAATATATATATATTCAGAGCGTGCAATTGGAAAATAAATATTAATAACTAATAAATAATAATAAATAACCATTAATTTTGATTCCCCATTTTGCATAATTACAAAAAAACCTCAAATATAACCATCAATGGAATCTATTATAAAAACGTACGTATCCCGTAATGAATTGTTTTCCTTGGATCTGTTTTTTTTCTATAAAAATGACATTTTTCACCAACATTTAAAAGGATTTGCAATTCTTCAAAGAGCACGTGTATTTTTTTTAAATATAGACTTAAACTCAACATTTACTTATGATAAGTGCTGCGAATCCTCTGCCCCTGCTCGACACGATCTGAATTGCGCTGACATTTAGTGACATTCAAGACTACTTCTGATTTTCCTCCCTTCAGAAGAAGCAGGCGTTTCGAGTGCAGAAGCGGGAGGCGAAGAAGCAGCCGTTTAATATGTATCTTTGTAATTTCTATGTTTATCTGGAAGTTTACAGTAAGAAAAAAAAAAACGTAATAAAATTTAAAAAAAAAAGAAGAAAAAAGTATAAGCGAAAGCTGTCAGTGCGCATCAAAGATCGAGGAAGCTCGGTGAACAAAAACATTTTGAAGTTTGTTCCTAGAACTGCATTTTATACATTAATAAACCATACACAGGTCTATTCACTAAAGGTGAAAGCCAGGAGAAGTGAAAATTCTAGGTCAAAATAGCCAAGCCAGAAAAATACTCTTATTTCACTTCCCAAATCGTCTATTTGGTCTAGATTGTTCTGTTCTCCTGCCAATTCCAATGCCAATTCAAAGAGAGTCAATGTGTCCACTGAACTGCTCCGAACGGTGCAATTTTTTAGCCATTCGGCCATTCAGAGATCTTAAAATTCTCCAAAATCTGGAGAAATGTTGGCGATAGATGGCGCAGCTTGCCGCAGTATGGCAGTGTTCGGCACTTCTCCGCGACATTCGGCGGGGTCAAAATTATCCCATAGAGAAGTGATGGTCAATCTATTCAGCAAGAGTGCTGAACTGCCCTGAAATGTAGGCGAAATGCCCTGCAATTCGGCGACTTTGTTCGACAATCCTCAACCAGGCGAATTCCAGGGTAAAGATAGGAGAAATGATCACTGCAACTAAAGAAAACAGGAATAAAAAAGGGGGAAAAATGTATAAACCCCCTTCCCCAGCTTCCTATTTCCTGTCTATCTCCAGTTTGCAGAGCATCGTTCAGTGAATCGTTACCTTTTCCCATAAGCGTTCGTCAGATCGTCGGCTATTTCCAGAGGCGTTCAGCGGATTGTCGGCAATTTGCTATGGCGTTCGGTGGATTTTCGGCAAGTTGCCACCGCTTTCGGCAGATTGTCGGCAAGTTGCTGCGGAGTTCGGTGGGCTGTTCGTCGTGCTGTTTGGTGTCTTTCTTTGCCTCGAGTTCGGCTCACTGCAGGGTCCCTACGGTGTAACCTGAATACACCGCAGGGTCTGCAAACTCATAATTGCCGAATCGCCCAAACTGCAGGGAGTTTTGGTGCTCTTTGAATAACCCCTTGAGTTTCACCTTTTAGCGAAAAGACCTGTTTGTGTCATTTTCTATAGTAATAAAATAGTCCACTTTCTATTAGAATGCTATAAGCTTTTCTCCCAATCAATCAAGTGGTAACTTCTAGATGCCTGGAACAGGGGAGCTCAACATTTTGGAAGCCAAGGGTCATGTTAAATTTTTTTGTATACGATGCTGACCACACTATAGACAACTTTTATTCAATATAGAGGCATTTAGAAAAATTAAATATTCATTTTCAAGAAAAGTGCACCAATTGCACCCAAAGCCACTCTAGCGCATTTGAAAGTTCTCCCAAATCTTCCCATACATTGTGGTTTTTCAGAAAACCCTTATAAAGAACTCTCTGAGCTTCTTGTTTGCTGTCAGTGTTGCGGCATGCCGCATGACATGTTTCTTTCACTTGGGGAGGGATTTATGGCTACACAGCAGGTTACACAACCTGTGGGCTGTGACCTGCCGCATGACGTGTTTCCCTGGGGAGGGATTTATGGCTGTACAGCAGGAGACACTCCCCCAGAGCTGTGGCATGCCGCATGACGTGTTTCCCTGGGGAGGGATTTAAGGCTGTACAGCAGGAGACACTCCCCCAGAGCTGCTACTTGCCTAAAGACGTGTTTCCCTGGGGAGGGATTCATGGCTGTACAGCAGGAGACACTCCCCCAGAGCTGCTACTTGCCTAAAGACGTGTTTCCCTGGGGAGGGATTCATGGCTGTACAGCAGGAGACACTCCCCCAGAGCTGCTACTTGCCTAAAGACGTGTTTCCCTGGGGAGGGATTTATGGCTGCACTGCAGGAGACACTCCCCCAGAGCTGTGGCATGCCGCATGATGTGTTTCCCTGGGGAGGGATTTATGGCTGCACAGCAGGAGACACTCCCCCAGAGCTGCTACATGAATAAAAACGTGTTTCCCTGGGGAAGAATTTAAGGCTGCACACAGCAGGACACGCTCCCCCCAGAGCATTTGCTTAACTAAAGAAATCGACAGACTCAGTGCATTTACAAATGACTCCCAGATCTTCTGAACAGATAGGGATGCTGGATGCTCGGTAAGGTTCATCTGTTAACCCTTCTCTGTACTGCTAAAATTCCCATGCGAGTGTTAGCTAAAGAAATAAAGGGGGAAGGGGGTAAATAAATATACCTATATCTTATTAATGTCTGTGTGTGCACGTGTGTTTGCACTGCAGTTCAGCATTGGGATGGAAAAAACTTTTTCAGCCTTTCAGAGTTAATATGAGAAGAAACCTTGCTATCTGAACCCCCCCCCTTGTTTCGTAGTGCGTTTGTATCAAGAAATGAACACAAAACAAAACAAAATGTTTACAGGAGCATTCTGTATATAGTCACTGTGTTACATGTTTACAGGTGCATTCTGTATATAGTCACTGTGTTACATGTTTACAGGTGCATTCTGTATATAGTCACTATGTTACATGTATACAGGCGCATTCTGTATATAGTCACTGTGTTACATGTTTACAGGCGCATTCTGTATATAGTCACTGTGTTACATGTTTACAGGTGCATTCTGTATATAGTCACTGTGTTACATGTTTACAGGTGCATTCTGTATATAGTCACTGTGTTACATGTTTACAGGTGCATTCTGTATATAGTCACTGTGTTACATGTTTACAGGTGCATTCTGTATATAGTCACTGTGTTACATGTTCAGGTGCATTCTGTATATAGTCACTGTGTTACATGTTTACAGGTGCATTTCGTATTGAGGTATGTTAATATGGAACTCTTAAGGGACTTTAGACTGGGGGAAGATTTGATGGCGTCTGGGAGGTTATTCCGTATTTGCGGTGCTCTGTAGGAAAATGAGGATCGAGACACTTTTTTTTTGTATTGTGGTATTGCAAGTAAGGTGCTGGTCCTGGATCTGAGGTTATAGGATGAGGGACCTGCAGAGGGAAGCAGCCTATTCAGGTAGGGTGGTAGCTTCCCAGAAAAGCTCTTAAACACCAGGTTGGAAAGGTGAAGGGTGCGTCTAGATTCCAGCAATGGCCAGTTTAGCTCTTTTAACATGTCACAATGGTGGGTCATGTAGTTACATTGTAGCACAAAGCGGCAGAATGAGTTATACAATGTAGTAAGTTTCTGGAGGTGTGTTTGCGGGACGGCTGCATACACTACATCTCCGTATTCAATAGCCGGCATAAGCATTTGTTGTACAATCTGCTTTCTTACCGCGGGGCTCAGGCAGGATTTGTTTCTGTACAGGGCACCTAGTTTGGGGTAAATTTTAGATGAAAGTTTTCAATGTGGGGCTAAAGGATAGATTTGGGTCTAACCACATACCTAGATATTTGAGAAAAGTGTCTGTGGTCAGAGTGTCATTTGATTTTGTCCTGACACATAGATGGGGTGTTTGCAATTTGTGTAGTTTAGGTGCTGTTCCAAAGAGCATTGTAAGTTTTGTCAGCAATGTATGTATGTATGTATGTACGGTATGTGTTAGCTTGAGGTCTGAATGAGTGCGATTGTGTGTGATAGTGGGTCTCTGGATGACTGTATCTGTAAATGACTGTGGTTGTGTGTGTGTTTTTTGTGTTTGTGTATGTGAATGTGTGAGAGAGAGAGAGAGAGAGAGAGAGAGAGACTGATAAACAATTTACCCATTGTTCTATAAGACTCAGAAAACACAATTTCTGGTAGTTTTTTTTTTTTTAGGAAAAATCACTGGTTAGTGAAAGAGTTAAACCATTCTGTCACGACAACTGATCTTCACTGCAGTAATAATCCATTTTGCTTAACAAATAAAGAACAGTGTTAAAGGAAATATTACATTTGTGTGGCTTATGAAATAAAAGTCTGGAATCTCAGCCTCGCCTCAAAACAAAACACTTACGAGCAGTCACTTCCAACAAACAAATAAAACATAATTAACTGATATCGAAGAAACAGAATCAAATCCTCTGAATAAAAGGTGACGTGCGAAGAGTGATGAGGTGGAGGACTAGGTGACTAAATCAATAATAAAACCATTTATAGAATCAAATTCTTCCTCCACTCAATTGTTTAATGTAACTTCCTGACATAACATTAATCAAAATACGTCGCAGTCGAAGCGGGAAATATGTGCCTTTCCTTGGGTATTGTGTCTTTCTTTCTCGCGCCGCTCTTGAGCTGGAATAACGTTTGTTTACTTTACAATGAAGGTTTCTTTTTGAACAATTTGTTGTTGATTGTCTGCGTTTCTTTTTTTATAAGGGTCATCAGTGCTGAAATCATGACAACTTCAAACAAAGAGATAATTGCATTTCTTGCCGGAGAGAACGCCGCGCTGCAGCGCTTCACTTTGAATCACATTTAATAGACGCGCGGGGAGGTGTTTTTGGCAGCGATATATAGGATGACACAACTTTTTGCAAAATGATTTTAAAGTTGAAATTCTTTTTTACCTTCGTCACGTTCTTCAAGACAATTTTCAAATTAAACGTTCTTTGTTAGACTTTGCATGTTACGATGAAAAATGTTCCAAATTGACAAGATGAGGTTTATGGACTAAGGGGTTATCCAAAGAGCACTGAAATTTCAGTGCTCTTTCATTCGGCGTACTTTGGTGAGTCTACGACAACACTGAATTCGCCAACCCTACCAATTATTTCGCAAGTAGTAGCACATTTTGGCCAAAATTAGTTGTTTTCCATAAATCCACTGGGTCCCGGCAGTGATTTTATGGAAAACAACTAGGTAGGGAAGGGATTAAGGAGACATGTGTTATTAAGGGAACACTCTACTGAAAAGCAGAGTGCCCTTTATTTTGTCCTTACATAATTCGCCAGATGCTGCTGAATCCTCTGTCCAATTATTATTTTTTATTTTATTTTTATAATCTGGCCAATTTTACTCACCATTTGTTCCTCGCAGTCGCCGGGTGCTGCTCCTCCTCTTCGGCTAAGGGGCTCCCGAACCCAGAAGTCCCTGAGGCTTTCCTGTGCTTCTACACAGTGTAGGAAGCACAAATTGTGCACTGCACTTTACGTACACAATTTCCGTAGCGCCTGTGCAGAGCAACGGATCGAAGCTGCACGCGCATGCACAGATCTGATCCATCGCTGCCTCTCTGGGAACGCTCGCTACAGCGATTGGTCTCAGAGGGTGATGTCAGCTGTTCTCTGTGTGTGACATCACTAGTGACTGATCTGGTGACCGGCAGAAGGGAAATTAGAAATCTCGGCTGCTGGTGACGCTGGTTGAGGTGTAGGAAACTCCTCTGCTTCAGTCAGCAATAGTAGGGGGTCCCTTTAAATAACTCAGCAACTGAATCGATAACAGAGCATATTTATAAACAGTCTTGCTCCAACTGCCGTGAAAACGTAAGAAAAAAAGCCGGATGGGAAAAATTCCAACGATCGACTGCGCAGTGTGTTATCCACTAAAATACACAAACCCAAGTCTATTCAAGATAACCACTGCACTTAAAAGGAATATTGAAAAAGGCAATCTCGTGTGAGAATGACATTTATAATAGCGTGACATTTAGCCGAGGTGACCACAAACTGCTAACTTTTTTGCACATCAATAATGCAAATTGCAGCCGGCTCGGCGTATCACTATGGGGTGCATTTCTTTTCCTTTAAAGCAGTGCTTATTTACTTTGTGGCTTTTTTTAAAAAAAAAAAAACTTGTAACTCTATATAATTAGAGTCACCGAAATGACTGCTTAAGTGGTCACTTTGACAATAACAACAATTTGTGACAGTGTGACGAAAAAATTGCAGATTTGGTTGGTTTTTGTTTCCCCTTTTATTTATTTTTTAAGTTAACAAAATGTTCTAAAACATTCCGCATAATAGCACTGAACAATAAGCGGAGGGATTTAACAAAATCGCAATGAACGTAAATCAGAGGGTCAAGCTCTTTAAAGGTATTAACGTTTGCACTGCTGAGAGTGTTTTTGTTGAAAATAATACTATCATAACAGTAATTTGAAAAATGGGATGTGTAATTAACAATTAAATAGAGGTTTAAATAGTATTTATTCATAAACTTATTCTGAGTTAAAAGAATAAATATAGAAAATGTTGTAATTTTTTTATATTTTTATGTATTTGTTTATCCTTTACAGAAATATCGCTGGGATGAAAGGCTGTAAATTCTAGATGGCGCTTCTTATCTGGCACAATGTCTTTAGGGGTCTGTATTATCAGCATATAGGCAGAAATGGCCTTTGTATCAGTATACAGTGGCAAGAAAAAGTATGTGAACCCTTTGGGATTACATGGAGTTTTGCATGAATTGGTCATAAAATGTGCTCTGATCTTCATCTAAGTCACAACAATTTGAAAAACACAGTCTGCTTAAAATACTACAACACAAACATTATATGTTTTCATGTGTTTATTGAACATAACATGTAAACATTCACAGTGCAGGGTGGAAAAAGTATGTGAACCCCTAGCCTAATGACTTCTCCAAGAGCTAATTGGAGCCAGGAGTGAGCCAACCTTGAGTCCAATCAGTGTGATATTATTGGATGTGTTGCTGAAAGCTGTTCTGCCCTTTAAAAACACACACCAGTTTTGGGTTTACTGGTTTCAAGAAGCACTGCCTGATGTGAGCCATGCCTTGCAGAAAAGAGCTCTCAGAAGACCTACGATCAAGAATTGTTGACTTGCATGAAGCTGGAAAGGGTTACAAAAGTATCTTCAAAAGCCTTGATGTTCATGTATCCACGGTAAGACAGACTGTCTACAAATGGAGAAAGTTCAGCACTGTTGCTACTCTCCCTAGGCATGGTCGTCCTGTAAAGACGACTGCAAGAGCACAGCGCAGAATGCTTAATGAGGTAAAGAAGAATCCTAGAGTGTCAGCTAAAGACTTACAGAAATCTCTGGCACATGTTAACATTTTTGTTGACACATCTATAATAAGGAAAACATTAAACAAGAATGGAGTACATGGGAGGACACCACGGAGGAAGCCATTGCTGTCCAAAAAGAATATTGCAGCACGTTTGAAGTTTGCAAAAGAGCACCTGGATGTTCCACAGCACTACTGGTAAAATATTCTGTGGACAGATGAAACCAAAATTGAGATGTTTGGAAAAAACACACAACACTATGCGTGGAGAAAAAAAGGCACAGCACACCAACATCAAAACCTCATCCCCACTGTAAAACATGGCGGAGGGAGCATCATGGTTTGGGGCTGCTTTGCTGCCTCAGGGCCTGGACGGGTTGTTGTCATTGATGGAAAAATGAATTCCAGAGTTTATCAAGACATTTTGCAGGAAAACGTAAGACCATCTGTCCGCCAACTGAAGCTCCGCAGAGGATGGGTGATGCGACAGGACAATGACCCAAAGCATACAAGTAATTCAACAAAAGAATGGCTTCAACAAAACAAAATACGCCTTCTGGAGTGGCCCAGTCAGAGTCCTGACCTCAACCCAATTGAAATGCTGTGGCATGACCTTAAGAGAGCGATTCACACCAGACATCCCAAGAATATTGCTACACTGAAACAGTTTTGTGAAGAGGAGTGGTCCAAAATTACTCCAGATGGTTGTGCAGGTCTGATCTGCAACTACAGGAAACGTTTGGTTGAGGTTATTGCTGCTAAAGGACCAATTCATGCAAAACTCCACGGAATCCCAAAGGGTTCATATACTTTTTCTTGCCTCTGTATGTGCAGCAGACAGATAATAAAATGGTGAGATCTCCTGGTTACACAGGGTCTGCATTATCAGCATACAGGCAGATGCAGTAAATGTGCTGCAGACATCATAAAATGGTGAGATCTCCTGCTTATGGGGATTTGAAGTGATCAGAATGAGATTATTAGCAATGCAATAGCTGTATATGCTGCATAATATTACACCTTGTATCTGTATGTGCTGCATAATGGCTGTGTATGGCAATTACAGCAACACCTTGTATCTGTATGTGCCGCATAATGCCTGTGTATGGCAATTACAGCAACACCTTGTATCTGTACTGTACAGGGATTTACACTCATTATAACCCCTGAATTTTATCCCTGTACAGCAGCGACTGACCCCACAGCTCTCCCTGTATTCTTCCAAATCCCTGGCTGCTGGAATGCTGCAGTAAAGTTTGTGCTTTTTTGTTAGAGAGAGGATTGGGGCTGCCATTTGGGGCTTGTTTTTATCTCTCTCCAGGGTGACTGGAGAGCGATAAAAAGTGGATTTCGTTTATCCACAGGGGGCGCGCTAATCTTGCTCTAAAAGTGTGTGAAAATGGGGTTTTGATATGCTAATGAGTGTTTTCACTGCATAACAATGCAAAATCGAGTTGACTCTATTTTAATTGCGAAAGGGTTAAAATAGTTCTTTGGTTTCCTTTACTTGTGTAATTGACTATGATCGCATAGATCCCATGATCGCTATCTTCCGCAGACCCCTCCGAGTCAGCCCCCACTTCTCTGGATGATCCCATCCCCGGCATTCCGCAGCATTAGTTACATACCTCGCATTAATACAGACACATTTATAAAGCGCGATAATAACGTTTGCGTTTGAGGCTCCGTTATCTTCACCTCGCACTCGCGTTTAAGAAAAAGAAATTACCATTTATAATTTCTCATTAATAGGGGTTAATAACTTCAACATTTCTGTACACACAGACACACTTGTACGAGTGCTGCTAAGTAACTATTAACTTTTACTAACTTGCTGTTTCAAAACTCATTATATTTGGCATCTATAATTAATAATAGTGAAGTGTACATGCTATGCATAATTGTAACGAGCATTAAAGGTCAGGCCGCGGCTCTGAATGTAAAACAGGTGTGCGAGGGAAGGCAAACTTAATTAAGATTCTGTGACTAAACGGAGGCATTGAAATGTACGATTTCTGTCACTTCTAAGGGGATTACTAATGAAGAATTATTAATACATGCCTTTACGTTGGCTTTCAAAAGACTCTTAGATACGGTAACGTAGGGGTGGAATTAGGCGCCAAGAATGCCACGCTTTAAATGACTTTGATTGGGAAGAAGCAACTTTCCGTTAATTAGGCGCATCTCACGACGCTTTCAAACCTCGGCTCCGGAGATTGTTTTGAAGACGCCGAATAGGGGTCTGGCACGAGCTGGACCGAGATAATGCTCTGTCGTTAACCCCTTCGCTGCCAAACAACTTTCCAAAAATCCACTCTCCAGAACCAGTGGTTTATTGGAAAATGTTTTTTAATTACTTATACTAGAGCCGTCAAACTCACGGTGTTGGCGCCTACAATTCCCAGATTTCCATCAGTGCAACAGATGGACAGAGACTCATGGGAGTTGTAGTAAAGAATCATCTGGGGGGCCGGAGTTTGTCAGCCCTGACTCGTACAGTAAGAATTATTTAGGAATATTCCCAATGTATTCCTTACTGTAATAACCTATTTGGCGGCACCTTGGCAGAATCCCGGAAGTCTATGCTGTACAAGAAGAAGGACCCGGCGGCCAAGCGTAGGTACAATTAGGAGCTTTTATTTAGTAAGTGAATGAGATAAAGTCCCAGCTCTTTCTCTGAAGAATGGCTCCAGACAGGGGCTGAAACGTTGTGCCGTTTATGTCCTAACTAAAAGCTCCAAAATGTATCTACTCTTGAGTGCTTTGTCCTTCGTCCTTCAATGCTGAAGTGGGGAACTTGACCACCCTAGTTGGAGTGGTTCTTTGCAGAAGGCTCCTTCTAGAAGGTGAGTGTACACGTTATATTGGATCTGGAAGGAAATGTCACGATCCATGGAAACCATAATGATATGGCAGTCCTAGACGGTGGTAAGATCCAGCCAGACTTGGCCTTCACAGGGAGCAGTTTAGCATCATATTGAGCATGATGGGAGTATTCACCAAGACCGTGTTAATAATGGAGCTCATTACTGTTACAGTAATGGAAAAACCAGGAAAAGGACGCTCTGTTCATCCTGACCACTCTATTGTTTTAAAGTGGTCAGGATGTGAGAAGTGCCTCTCTCCGATTAGATGAAATCGCTGGGTGAAGTTAAGGAGTTTCCTCCAACCAACCCAGCGTCCCCAGCAGCTGTGATTTTGGTATGGTCACCATACCAGTCACCAGATCACCGGTCACCGGTCACCAGATCAGTCACTAGTGATGTCGCACACAGAGAGTGGCTGATGTCACCCTCTGAGACCAATCACTGTAGCGAGAGTTCTCAGAGAGGCAGTGATGGATCAGATCTGTGCATGCGCGTGCTGCTCCGAACCATTGCTCTGCACAGGCGCTACTGAACTTGTTTACGGAAAGCATGTGAGTCGCGTAGCGGTGCACAGTTTGCGGTTCCTAAACTACACAAGTTGTATAGGAGCACAAACTGCACAGAAAAGCTTCAGGGACTTCCGGCTTCAGGAGACCATGAGCTGAAGAGGAGGAGCAACGCATGACGGTGGGAAAAGGGGAGTAAAATCACACAAAAAAAAAAAAAAACATGAGAGTAATTGGTCAGAGGATGTTGCAGGATCCGCCCAATTATTTAAGGGCAAAAGAAGGGAACTGTGTTTTTTATACAGTGTCCCTTTAAGTTCCGCATGATCCGCTGTATCCTTGTTGGTCACACCCAGATCAAAGCGCATATAAAGTATCCTTTTTATATTACTTTTAACCTTTCTATTTATTTGTTTCGTCCTCTTTACGGCAAATGTTGTGATTTTTCTGGACGCTGCGTTGGTAAAAATGATTCACAGAAATGATCAACCTTGACCGAGATAAAAGTTAACCTCAATTACTAAGAAAATCAATAACTGTATCAAAAAATAAAATCTCCGGAGCCGCCGGCCGCGTTATATGTAGATGCGTATCCTAGGTGTGTGAATCGAAAGATATTTGCTGTATTTTATCAATGGCTGCACTCGAATCCGGTGATTTCCTCTGTGCTTCGAAGGCTTTTTAAATCAATTTAAACCAATTTAAACAGTAATGTGTTCGCGGCTGGGCATTGTGTGTGTGTGTGTGTGTGTGTGTGTGTTTCAAAGAGAAATAGGTATACAATATTCAGTTAATTAGCAGAGCCTGGAAATGTAGCAGAAGCTGCGCGGGAAAGCTTGATATTGACGCTTGGATGTTCTCATGGAAGGACTTCTTCTGAAAGATTGGTTAGTGTCACATTCACGAGTGGGGATGTTGGAGCTATCGAGGCACCATTTGGTGCTTCTGAAGATCGACCATTCTCGATTGTGGTAGTGAAGGGGTTAATATAATAGGGATTATTCAGAGAGAGCCAAACTGGAAACGAAAGTGCTCCGAACAGGATATTTCCCCGTACGGTGACATTTTGAGGCCATTCGACTATTCAAAAAGCAGGCAGTTCACCAAATATTGGCGAATTGCCAGAGAAATAGGGTGCCTGTTCGTCTGCAGTGAAATCCCCCATAGAGAAGCAATGGTTAATCTATTCACATTGAACAGCAGAGAAATGTCAGTGAAATGCCCTGATGTTCAGTGGTTTAATTCGACAGGTTTATTCAGGAGAATCCCATAGGTTTCAATGTTAAAAATATTCCAGTTTTTATTCAATATCTAATAAACCGTTTATTATTTTAACTTGCAGCAAAAAATCTATTTATTCATTTATTTTTTAGGATCTATTAGGCATTTTTCGTGATTTTTTCGGTGAGATTTTTTTCCCCCAGATTTTTTTAAAAATGGTGTTTTTCCGTTTTCATTAATAGACCTTTTTATTATTATTCATAGGATCTTATATATTATTTCAAGGCATTTTCGTGCATTATTGTTTTTTGCAAACAATTTTTTTTTCACCCGTTCATCAGCTTCTTTGCTTTTTCTGGTGGATCGTTAGCACTCTGTTCGGTGGGTCGTCAGCTTCTTTTGGATCGATTCGGTGATTTTTTGCCAATTTTATGATTCGTTCGGCGGTTTTGCAGCGTTTTTTCCCATCAATTTGGTGGTTTTGTTTTGGGATTGATTCAGCTGCTTTGCAACGGTTTTTCAGATGCGTTCGGCGGTTTTTTGGATTGATTCTAGCTGTTTTGTGATGGTTTTTTGGATGTGTTCAGCAGTTTTTTGGCGGTTTTTCCGATCGATTCAGTGTTTTTTCAACGTTTTTCTGATTCTTTCGGCAGTTTTTGCAGCGTTTTAAACAATCGATTCGGTGGTTTTGTGGTGGTTTTTTGGATGCGTTCGGTGGTTTTGCAGCATTTGTTTCCGATTGATTTGGTGGTTTTGTGGCATTTTTTTCGATCGATTCGGTGGTTTTGTGGTGTTTTTTCTGATCGATTCGGTGATTTGCGGTGGTTCTTCAGATCGATTCGGTGGTTTGCGATGGTTTTTCAGATCGATTCGGTAGTTTTGCAGCAATTTTTTAGATCGATTCGGAGGTTTTATTGTGTTTTTCAGATCGATTTGGCGGTTTTTTTCGGATGCGTTTGGTGGTTTTGCGGCAGTTTTTCGGATGCATTCGACGGTTTTGTGGCGGTTTTTCATATCAACTCTGCGGTTTTGTGGTGTTTTTTTCAGATGCGTTTGGTGGTTTTGCGGCAGTTTTTCGGATGCATTCAGCAGTTTCACGGCGGTTTTTCGGATGCATTCGACGGTTTTGTGGCGGTTCTTTAGATCAATTCTGCAGTTCTGCGGTGGTTTCTCGGACGTGTTCAGCAACTTGTTCCCTGCACTTCAGGGACCGTGCACTGAATGCTGAATTCACCTCAGGGTCGGCGAATTGGACCAGCCAAAGTGCGGCGAACGGGAGAGCAGAAATGTAGGTGACATTTCGGTGCTCTCTGAATAAACCTGACTATGTTCTTGGAGCACTTGCTCATAACCTCTTGACTTGGATCAGAAAACATTCTTTTTTTCCCTTAAATTTAGACTGAAAAGATGTCCTCACTTCCAAGCGATTGGTGCCTGCCCGCACAGTCATTTTCTGCAAGATCTGTCAGTATCGCGTGTCCTCAAACAAACTGACTGGTCGGACGCTGCAGCGCAGAGGATGATACGGAGGAGGCTGCTGTTTATTTCTCAGTTTCAAAAAGAAGGAAAAAGCAGGTCAGAGATGGCCCAAGGTTCTATCTGTCACTTATGATTGGGAAGCCTGTTACACAAGACGCAAAAAAAGTAAAGTTTACTTCTTTTCTCAACTTCCCGTGTTGTCATCGTTGATAAAACGAGACAACCGCGGCCGCCGTTAACCTACATTCGCTCCGCAAGATTTATTGGTGATTCTGAAAAGTAACAGGGGATTAAAGAGGAATAAGATTCTGTATCAATCACACGAATCACGGCAAACGGACCATGATATGATGCGGACGGGGAAAAAATAATAATACCGGAAGCCAGCAGGTTAAAGGGTTAAACAGATTTCCCGTACTAGATTGGGGCAGTTAATTGGGATTTGTTATCACTTTTACATTTTTTGCGCATTAACCCCATCACTACCAAGTGATTTTTGTTGAAAAAAATGTTATAACATTTATTTAAAACGTGGGATGTGAAGTTAACGGTTAAATTTAGTGTAAAATAGAAGTTTTGTGCAGAAATTGTTATTCTGAGATAGATAAACAATTTAAATAATGTAAATTTGCTCTTTTTTTTTTTATTTTTCATGGATTCATTTATCCTTCACAGAAATATTGTTGAAATGTAAGATTCTGAGCTCTAGATGGTGTCCCTTATCTTACATAATTTCAAATGGGGTCTGCATTATTATCATACAGGCAGAAAAGACCTTTGTGTTAGATACAGTAACTGTGATAAAGATAAATAATAAAACGTTCAGATCTCCTGCTTACACGGGGTCTGCATTATCAGCATGCAGGCAGAAATGGCCTTTGTGTCAGTAAATGTGCTGCAGACAGATAATAAAATGGTGAGATCTCCTGCTTACACGGGGTCTGCATTATCAGCATACATGCAGATGCAGTAACTGTGCGGCAGAGAGATAATAAAATGGTGAGATCTCCTGCTTACAAGGGGTCTGTATTATCAGCATACAGGCAGATGCAGTAAATGTGCTGCAGACAGATATTAAAATGGTGAGATCTTCTGCTTATGGGGTCTGCATTATCAGCATACAGGCAGATGCAGTAAATTTGCTGCAGACAGATAATAAAATGGTGGGATCTCCTGCTTATGGGGATTTGTAGTGATCAGAATGAGAGTATTAGCAATGCAATATCTGTATGTGCTGCATAATGCCTGTGTATGGCAATTACAGCAACACCTTTTATCTGTATGTGCTGCATAATGCCTGTGTATGGCAATTACAGCAACACCTTGTATCTGTATGTGCTGCATAATGCCTGTGTATGGCAATTACAGCAACACCTTGTATCTGTATGTGCTGCATAATGCCTGTGTATGGCAATTACAGCAACACCTTGTATCTGTATGTGCTGCATAATGCCTGTGTATGGCTATTACAGCAACACCTTGTATCTGTATGTGCTGCATAATGCCTGTGTATGGCAATTACAGCAACACCTTGTATCTGTATGTGCTGCATAATGCCTGTGTAAGGCAATTACAGCAACACCTTGTATCTGTACTGTACAGGGATTTACACTCATTATAACCCCCTGAATCTTATCCATGTACAGCATTGATTGACCCCACAGCTCCCCCTGTATTCTGACAATTCCCTGGCTAATGGAATGCTGCAGTAAAGTTTGTTGAGATTTTTGTTACAGTGAAGATGGGGGCTGCTTTTTGCAGCTTCCTTATAATAATACAGGGGGACAGGAGTGAAGTCTAAAAGATTTTTTCTCCTCCTCAGGGGGATCAGTTACCTTGCATTAAAAAGGTATGGATAAAGGGTTTTAATATGATAGCTATTGCTTTTCAATGTATTATAATGCAAGGCTGTATAAGCAAATGGGTTAACGTATTTAAACTATAATAATAAACTACAAAAACATGTATTTCACTACCTCAGCATCATTTCAGCAATAAAACCGAAAATGATATCTGCTAAAATGGATCAATTTAGTATTTCTCACTTTCAAACATACTGATAAAATAATATTTTCTATTTGTGTAAATATTGTTACAGTAAATAGATACATTTATATTTAAATACACAACCCAAATACATGCTTTTTAGCGACATGCTTCACCTCTGCAGCACCAGCCCCCGGGAGTGACGTCTGTTATTGCCTCTTATTCCCGCGCAGATGAATTTAGTCTGATAACTCGTGCTGGCCCTAATTCTCGATTTCTTCTGCTGCTTCGGAGGAGAGACACACTTTGTTTATTATAAAGTCACAGTAGCATTGCGGAGTGAAATGCTGCTCAACGTGCGGCTTTAAAAAAAAAATGCTAATGATGTTTCCTGCAGTTGTCCTCGCCCCGACTGAATGCGGCTGGAGTGTTTATTTAACAAAGTATCAGCGTCGGCGGCCGCGTCCCATCAGTATTCTCATTAGCCGGTATTTTTAGAGGGATTGTTAGCGGCCGAACTGCTGGAACTCGCTGACGTATGAGTCACTCTCTCCACTTTCTTAAAATCCTCTCTCTTCCTCCCATTGGTAGCACTCGGCAATGTAAAAAAAAAAGATTAGTCAAGGTGAGAAAAAAAAAACAAAACAAAAAGCGAGGAATTGTGAGATAATTAACTCGGGGGCCTTCACCTTACAGGATCTGCAATGCAGAATGAACCAGCTGATCATTGGTGCGAGTCATTATTTACGCTATACCGAAGCGGGATATATACATACACAAGAAGCTCCGCCTCCACGCCAGGTACATATACACGGTATATAAAATATTACACCGGCGGGGCCAACGCAAAGTGGATTTTTTGCTAATATTCAATTTTAATATTGTTTTTTTTTGGATGAGATAAGAAAATACAGTAAAGTTCCTAAAAAAATTGTTGCATCAGGCCAACAATGGTTGGTATCATTGGAAACGCCATGCTCTGGCCTTTTCAACTATATTAAATATGACCCTCTAGCTGCCACCAGCTGGGAGATCAATCGAAGGGCCCCCCTATCGTCACTTAGCAGCTAGGGGCTTAACTACCCAACTGATGTCATTGCGCATATGGGACGATGTCAGTGGGTGGGAGAGGCCTCAGAGGCTTGGCTGACATCCAAGACGTCAGTCACCTCATGGAGAGGACCATGATCCGGTTAGAGAGAAGCATCGCTGGAAAGGGAAGACTGTGCCCTTTCCATTGATGCCTCTCTTTTTTAAAACTCCCCTATCCCTCCCTTTCTGGCTCTCTCGTGGTAGTGCGGGGGGGAGTGGAAGCTGATGTCATCGTGAAGTTCAAATTCCAGCTGTTGTTGACGGTGGGTGAGGTGGAGGAAACTCCTCCACTTCATCTCGCAGTTTCTCCAGAATGGGGGAGCTGGTATGGGGAGAGAAGGGGAGGCACGCCTCCTACCTTAACCACTTTAAAACTAGTGATCAGGATGAGTAGAGGGTCCCTTTAATGTCTGCAGCAGAAAGGGGGCCAGTGTTTGAGTTTATTTTACACTTGACCACACATTACGGACAGGTTTTAGGTCAAAATCTCCAAGATCGGAGACTTCGAGCATTTCTCCCTCCGTTACAGATTTTAGTTTAGAACGTCTTTTCCGTCGAACAAAAAAATATTCTCTTCTGGCACTTCTAAAGCCGTGTCCCTCACACAGAATAATCTAGATTTACTCGGAGCCGGCAAGTGTTTATTTCTTGGATTAATAGTTAAAAACTTTCCCTTTTACCAGATTTCAGGAATTACGTACAGATAGAGCTAACGAGTTATTTTCTCAGCCCTGGGTGACGCACGATTCGTTTTATCGAGATGCGTGTGAGTGCTGAGATTTCAAGGTGATTAAAAGTGATATAAAATAATTATCGGAGAAAAGATTAAGGGTTTATTGCTCTGCTTAGCGTAAATAGGTCTCCCGGCCCCCTCTGAAGGTTTGGTGCACGTTGTGCAATACTTCAATAAAATATACATCACAAAATACATGAATTATAGAAAATGTCAATGAAATTTCCATGATTCCGAGATTTATTCTGTGGCTACATGCAACCTTACTGTTTTCATAACAAATACTAAGATTGACATGCAAGGAAAGCTCCCAGGGTAACTACAGGATCGTAGACACATCACTGGTATCGCCCTTTACCCCATGGCCTTGATGATCTGGTCCTTTTTACTGGTGGATTCATGTTCTTGCCGAAGCGATCAGATGATCTAATCCGTTCTTTTTAAAGTGATATCTGCGATATGAAGCATCAATTTTCTCCGTAAGCTTCATCTAAGGACTGGAGAAAGGCACGAAAGCCTAAGCATGGATTGTGATGGTACCTTCTGTAAGAGATCTTAGTACCCTGACTGGGTCACATCTGTTAATGCTGCTTCCTTGCCGGACCCCCGTGCTTCCCCAGCAGGCTTTCGTGCCTTTCTCCAGTCCTTAGACGAAGCTCACAGACGGGTACACGTAAAGAGTCTTGATAGCATCCCCCAGAACTAAGACAACGCAGTTGATCTGGGAGGTTTTGAACAGCTGCAACTGTATACAGCTGCTACTCACACCATGAGTCGAGACTGCATGAAGGGCCAAAATAGAACAGGTTTCATTTGGGGATCGGCACAGATATTTATGCGGTCAAACATGGGTCATTTACATACACAAAACCTCACCTATAAAAAGGTGTGAGTTCCCCATTTTCTGATTTTGTGAAGTCTCTTCAGTATCTCTGAGTGTGAGACATAATCAGACCAGATACAGACAGTGAGATAAACATTGTCTCAGTGACAATGTCTCACTACAGTCGTTGATGATAAATAGGATTACAGTCTTTAAAGGCATCAGATAATGGGACAGTGTTTGCCTGACAATCAAATGTACACAGATATTAACACATCCCTGAGAGGTGGTTCTGGAAAAAGGCTAACATAGCCTAGCCAGCAAGCCTATCAGCAGATAGCAACAGATGCACATGGACCATAACGATAGAATAACATTATTCACACATAACACACCAGCGAGCCCAAGGGCATACGGTCGCATCTTCGTACTGCATCTGATCTCCTGAAGCGGTGGGCCATCTACCTGATTTGTGCATTTGCCGATGCTCCAGGCTAGCATCCTCTACAGCAGAATAGCTAATTAATATGCAATACCAGTCCTAAAAATAACAATGCATGCTTTGAAAATGTGAATAATACAACATAGAAATGTGAGAGAACAAGTGGCTTTTAATCGGAAGCCATGGTCAAGACATTCCCAGTAGAGATGTGAAATTTGTTTCGCTCCAAATCGAAATTTGTACGAAATAGACCATTTTCATATTTCTGGGTCAATTCTGAATACGAAATATAAGCCATCTGAAAATTTTGGATCGATCCAAAATTTGGCGCGATTCGGATTGGTGATTCGGATTGATTTGGTGGTTCGGATTGATCTGACGATTTGGTGAGTCGGATCGATTCGGATCAGTTGGTTTTTAGTTTTTTTATGAGTTATTTCGTTTTTTATTGCTTATTTAAGAACGGAAAGTAGATTACTACCAATAGAATGAAAGTTTCTTTACTTATTTACTTATTTTTTTAGGATTTTTTAGCCATTTCTTGGGCTATCACTAGAATCGATCAGAATCACCGAACTGAAATGAAGCGAAACGAAACAAAAAACTGTCCGAAACGACCCGAAACGAAAGAAAATGTCCCGAAAAAACCCCAAATGAAACGAAATGAGAAAAAAGTCATGCACATCCCTAATTCCCAGGCCTCCTCCTCACTCTACGGACGGAGCAGGTGGCTACTGGTTGGTCCCAACAATATGTTGAAGCAGATGGAAATCCATTGCGATGAGAAAGCAATGTGGTGGCGTCTCCATACCTCATCTAATCATTGTGCATTGGGACGCGGAACGAGCCAACGTTGACCAAGCCTTTATACATCACGCGTGCCCGAGCAATGCATTATTGAGTGCAAATTGATCTGTAAGTCGAGAACACAAACATATCATTTACCTCTAATAACATGATATAAATCTTTATACAATTTAGCTTAGCGTTTATTGACAAATAAAACCCTACCTTGTCATTAAAATATATTGGCCAGGTTTATCGAGGTACATAAAATGATGTATAACGACCAAAGAAAAACCAATTAAGCCCAACAAAAGTTGGACTAAAACAATGTCTGCCAATAAAGCTTCCCATTCAAGGCAGAGTTATGGTATTGATTATCGTATGACGGATCTGAAAATAGAGGCTACACAAACAATAAATATCCAGGAAGGGGTTTATTAACGTCCCCAAGGACACGGCTATGAATTGTTTCAGGTCTTATACGTAGGGAGAGGATTAATTTGTTTCATTCATTAACGTGGCTGGATCCTTTAATTCACCACTTTCCTGGGGTTTGTTTTCCCTGCCGGATGATTAAGAAAACAAATTCATGTTTGACTGAATCGATTTGTTATCATTTGACTGACGTGAACAGAACTGCCTAAACGCCTACAAAGGTACAAAATCTCCAAATATTATACAAAATAAATGAGGATTTGTGCCAAAACTGAATTAAAATGGCCTTTTTTTTCCAGTAAAAAATATAAATTTTATCTGTTATCATTATTATCTCTGACTTCTTATTATTTCTTTCAAGGGGTAATTCAGAGAGTCGCTGACATTTCGGTGCTCTCTCCTTCCCCGCATTTCCCTGCACTTCGGAGAATCAAAGTTCCCCACCCTGCGGTGAATTCAGCATTCACCGCAGGGTCCCCGGAGTGCAGGGAAAGAGGCTGAACGGGTTTGACAAAAATGCTGAAAAATCGCCGAACACCTGCCAAAAACCCACCGGAACCGCTGGAAAAAACAGGCCGAACACGCTGGAAAAAGCCGCCAAGCCACCGATCACAGCACAGACCAGCCACCGGAAAAAGCCGACAAGCTGAAGAACAGGGTAAAAAAAAAAAACACAGTACGCTTGAAAGTGTCATAATTAAAACGCTGTTTGCAAAAAAACTACTGAACGAAAATGTCTGGAATTTACACATAAGATCCTATGAATGATAATAAATAGGTCTGTTACAGAAAAATAAAAGGCACTTTAAAAAAAGGCGAAAAAAATTGCCAAAAAAATGCCTAAAAGATCCTAAAAAAATCTATAAATAAAGAGACTTTTTGCTGCAGATTAAAATAATAAACGGTTTATTAGATATTGAATTAAAACGGGAATATTTTTAACATTGAAACCTATGGGATTCTCCTGATTAAACCTGCCGAATGAAACCACTGAACATCAGGGCATTTCACTTCTCTGCTATTCGGTGTCTGTGAATAGATTAACCATTGCTTCTCTATAGGGGATTTCACTGCTGCCGAACAGGCACCGTACTTGCAGGCAATCCGCCAAAATTTATCGAACGGCCTGCTCTCAGAATAGCCGAATGGCCCCGAAATATCACCTTATGGGGAAATTCAGTGTCCGGTTACATTTCGGCAAAATTCCGGACCTCTCTGAATAATAATAAAGCACATTAACCCGTTCACCGCCTGATCATGTTTACACAATCAGCAGCTATTCTGTATCACTGCACATGAAATGTATTTGTTGCAATGGAATTTCATTTGCGTTTGGGCTCCAAATCATGCCCTTAAAGTTTTAGCAATGTGGACATGATGCTCAAGCAGCTAACACGTTTTAAAACCAGCTGGGAATGTGTCTGAATGACATCTCCCCAGTCGATCCTGTACGTAGACCTAAACCGCAGTAACTCCTTTTGGCCAGCAGGTGGCGACATATCCCTGCTGAATAGGTTATTACAGTATGGAACGCACTGGGAATATTCCAAACTATGTCTCACTGTATAATTAATTAAAAAGGATTTAAGAAAAAACCTGACTTGGTAATGAAGAGGTTAAACATACTATAAATTTATACAGGGTTAATCCCTACACTTCTGGGAGTCAAATCTGCCAACCCAGCGGTGAATTCAGCTTTCCGTAACTTCCATCAGGTTAGACGTTTCATGGTATTATTCGGTTCTGCCTTTTCCGGATTTAAAAACGATTTGGTTGCCTCGTCAAGTCTCCGCTTATTCTTTAAGAAAATTGATATATTTCTACGAGGGAATAAAAGTTTATGAATATTGCATAAAAAGGCCGGATCCTTTTAAAACATTGTCCATTAACGCGTGACATGCGCCACCTCCGACAAACGGGAGCGCTCAGAAATCACTTTTATAAACGCCATAAATTCTCATATCCCGAGGAAACGTCATTTTAATAGCAGGCCAATTTCCAAATCTTCTCCATATATAAAGCAATAAACGCCGCGCGGAAATCGTCCCGTTCGTAGCGGCAGAGCAAGGCTCTCATTGTGCCGCGCGTTTCACGATGAAGAATTAAAGGGGGATTTATTTTAACCATTTTTGAGGATTGAAATTCTTGGTAATATTACTTAAATCAGGGATGTCCAAACCCCCCCCCCCGATGTTCCTGAACTACAACCCCCAGAAATCTCTGACTGCATTAAATGGATGGAGAAGCATGGGAGTTGTAGTTCATGGATATCTGGGCGGTGGGAATTTGGACATCCCTGACTTAAGGGGTTAATCAAAGGGAGCCAATTGCACCGAATAATGAATTGTGCAATCTTGTAGCCTTTCGGCTATTCAAAAAGCTGCCAGTTTGACAAATATTGACAAATTGCCAGCAAAATTTGGTGCTGTTCGACGGCAGTGAAATCCCCCATAGAGAAGCAATGGTTAATCTATTGACAGACACCGAACAGCAGAGAAATGTCAGTGAAATGCCCTGAATTTTGGTGGTTTCATTCAATGAACCCCATAAATTTCAATGTAATTAAACAATGTAATGTTATTATTAATTTTTTTATTCAACCATTTATTCTTTTCATTTGCAGCAAAAAGTCTTTTTTATTAATAAATTTTTTAAAAATTTTTAGGAATTTTCCGTGATTTTTTTGGGTGAAATTTTTGATTCCAGTTATTTTTAACCACTTTGCTGCTAAGGACGCGCTGAGCGCGTCCAGCCAAGTGGTTTACCTGTGCTACAGACGCGCGGAGCGCGTCCTAGCACAGGAGGCAGCAATCAGCCGGAATTCCAGCTGATTTCTGGCCCCCCAGTGCGGGCTGACATCTGCATGTCAGCCCGGCACTCCGGGACCCCGGGGGGGAGATATATGTCATCGCGGCGGTGCGATGACATCTATTTCAGGCGCCCCCCCGCGAGTGCGGAGGAGGTGCCTGAAAGGGAGGGGGGAGGTCCTTCGGACCTCTGTCCCTCCTGATCGCCGGGGTCCTGCAGCTGAAGGCAGGCACGGTTTGGAAGGGCACAGCCTGCCCTTCCAAATCATGCCTGTCTTTAACCCCTTGGGTGCCGGATCACGATTCGGCGCCGAAAAGCGCCAAATCGTGATCCTCTCCCGGAGCTGGTCGACATCTTGGATGTCGACCAAGCTTCTGGTAATGCCCCCTGATGACTGGTGCCATCGTGCATAGCACGATGACGCCAGTCCTGGAGTTAACCCCTAACTGCCACCAATGGTGGAGATAGGGGGTTCCAATGAACTCCCTATCTCCCGATCCGTGGCAGCTAGGGGTTAATGTTTGGTATTGTTGGATCGGCCAGAGCATGGCCTTTCCAATGATACCAAACATGACCATGTAAAATTTTAAAAAAAAAATATTAAAAAAATAAGAATAATAAAAAAGAATGAACAAGTTTTTTTTGTTTAGTTAATGCAGCAATATTGTTGCCATTTCAATTATAATGTGAACAATGATGCTGCACTAACGATTTTTGTATGCGGTGCGTTTGTTAAAAATAGCAAAATTTTCCCCCCAAAAAAATGTAACGAGTCCCCATTTCTAATTATTTTAACAAGCGCACCCCATAGAAAATATAACCACAAATGCTCGCATGTTAAAATGTGAAAAAAAAAACACTTTACACATTGCAAATTATTGAAAATTTAAATTTTATTGCATTTTTTGTTATAATATACAGACAGGACATGACGTATACATATAATAATGACATATTATGAATCTGCCGAGTCTGCCGGAAAGAACGATATATAATATGTCTGGGTCATATACTAAAATAAGGCTTCAAAACACGTTTAAACATGACGAGCGAAACGGTAAAAATGACCTCAGCACAGAGGTGTGAAATGCCTGAGCAGCGAAAGGGTTAAACAGCGTTCTTTTTTATTCTGTAACAGACCTTTTTTATTATTATTCATAGGACCTTATATATTATTTCCAGCCATTTTCATGCATTATTTCTTTTTAAAACGCCTTTTAAAACTTTTTTTCTCTTTTTACCCCTGTTCGGCGATTGTCGACTGCGTTCGGCGGTTTATCAGATGCACTCGGCATTCATATCTAAAAATTTGACATGCAAAAAATAAAGAAAAAGTGATAAAAGCCCCAAATTCCCAATTCTTTTTCCCCCACGATTTTGAATCTAATCATTTGCACGCACGTAGTGAAAATGAATAAAAGTGACTGAGAAGAGGCTGAGAGTTTCTAATATTGCTTTATAATACAGCTACACTTTATGAAACACAAAGCAGGAGATGTAAGAATATTTTCAGATATATATATATATATTAGAGAAAGTGCTAAGTGCATATTGTCATTTTATTGTATTTTTATTATTCGTAATTTTCAGTTGAAAAAGAGAAATAAAAGAACATTTAATCGTGACTGACAGGAAGTACAAATAGTCATATATTCAGAACTTTTAGTTCGCAGCCAAGGTCTTTGTTTCTTCCTGAAAAGTCTCACGTCTCGTATAATTTCCAGACATATAACTGTTCCTTGTACTATAGAATATTAAGAATGTTTCACGTGACGGAGCTCGGCTGTAACGACTCGTTAATGTATCCGTAATCACTGTAATAACAAAGAATCCTTGTATAAATATCCTTATATCCCTTAAAACATTTGCTGGAAGAGTCGGCACAAGAGCTTGCACCTGCACTGCTCAATATACATTAGAATGGGGCCGCACGTCTGATCCCTGCTTTGTCCCTCCAGTACGAAATATATATAATTATACATAATAAATATATACTAGACATGTGCGACTCGATTCAGACATATTCGGAAATGGTCTGAAATATCGGCAATTTGGATCAATCCGAGTTGCTGTTGATGTCCGAGCTGAATCGTTTCCCCCAATAACAAAACATCAAAATCAATCCAAATGTTTCCAATTATAATCAGCCAGGTCGGAATTTAATTGGAAAATTTCCAATTATTCAGAACAATAGGGGAAAAACGGTATCCCTAACCCTAGCCCAAACTGAACCCTAGCCCAAACCGAACCCTACACCTAACCCTAGTGCTAATCATATGACACACAGAAACTGTAACCCTAACCCCACACCTAACCCTAAAACTAATCATATGACACACAGAAACTGTAACCCTAACCTAACCCCACACCTAACGATTTCTTGAAAACTTTATCAAACAGGACATTTTGGTCTATATTTTAACCCTAAAACTAATCATATGACACACAGAAACTGTAACCCTAACCTAACCCCACACCTAACCCTAGTGCTAATCATATAACACACAGAAACTGTAACCCTAACCTAACCTCACACCTAACCCTAAAACTAATCATATGACACACAGAAACTGTAACCCTAACCTAACCTCACACCTAACCCTAAAACTAATCATATGACACACAGAAACTGTAACCCTAACCCTAACCTAACCCCACACCTAACCCTAAAACTAATCATATGACACACAGAAACTGTAACCCTAACCTAACCCCACACCTAACCCTAGTGCTAATCATATAACACACAGAAACTGTAACCCTAACCTTACCCCACATCTAACCCTAAAACTAATCATATGACACACAGAAACTGTAACCCTAACCTAACCCCACACCTAACCCTAGTGCTAATCATATAACACACAGAAACTGTAACCCTAACCCTAACCTAACCTCACACTTAAAGGGATACTCTAAGCAACATGACCACCTAAGCTATTTTAGGTGGTCATGATGCCCGGAGTATGCCGCCCTCTGTCCCCCCTCCCTCCGCTCAGCCGATCAGCTGAAAATGCTGAAAACAGCTGAGAGAGGCGGAGAACTTTACTCCGCCCTCCCAGCTGTCAGTCAGCAGAGCGGGAATCATATTTCCCGCTTCTGCCGACTTTTGCCGAGTAGGAGATGTCATCGCGCTTTCAGCGCGATGACGTCTCCTACTCCCCGCAGAAGCTGGCGGCTCCCTCTTCGGGTTAGTGTTGCGCGCATCCTCTTGCGCGCAACACTAATCCTCAGAGGGAGCCGGGAGGAAGCCTGCCGATTGGCTGGCTTACGTGAGAGGCGCGCATGCGCGCTTCTCACGTAAACCAGAAGCCAAGACGCAGCAAGAAGAAGGACGGGAGAGGAAGAGGAGGGAGGTGAGTATAAAAAAAAAAAACGCCGCTGGAAACCAGAGGATTTTAAGGTAAGTATTGCAGTTACAAGAAAAGAAAAAAAAAAGAAGGTTTTATTAAGGGAATAGGGATAGGTTAGGAAAAAAAAACGGGGGGTGATTTTTTTGTTGGAGTGTTCCTTTAACCCTAAAACTAATCATATGACACACAGAAACTGTAACCCTAACCTAACCCCACACCTAACCCTAAAACTAATCATATGACACACAGAAACTGTAACCCTAAGCATAGCCCTAACTTAGCCGTATCCCACAATGTTACTCCTAAGCGCAAAAGAAGATTTGTGCAAATCAATGCAAAACCAGTGCGAATATGTAAAAAGTAGAGAAAATATACTTATATTGAGTAAACCGTGATTATCCTTTCTCCAAGCCTCGCATCAATGGATAATATATGGAGAGGAGAAAAAGCAATATAGTGCAATTCGGTTTATATATCGTAACTTTTATATATACAAAAATAAATCATTACTCCCGTTGACCAGAGCCTATATAAAATATTGGCTCTGTATAAGAGCAATGCGCCGATTCAAGGGATGGCACCGTCCTCCACACACGGGAAGCTGGAACAACTGTTCTTGGTCATCTGCTTCGCTGTCCACCAGGAAGGTTCTTTGGCCTGAGATCCTGTAGTTTTCCTGGAGGATCCTCTGGCTTTTCTCCCCTCTCTTTTGTATTGTGTGAGAGATTCAATACATCAGAGAGGGGAGAAAAGCCAGAGGATCCTCCAGGAAAACTACAGGATCTCAGGCCAAAGAACCTTCCTGGTGGACAGCGAAGCAGACGACCAAGAACAGTTGTTCCAGCTTCCCGTATGTGGAGGACGGTGACATCCCTTGAATCGGCACATTGCACTTATACAGAGCCAATATTTTAAACAGGCTCTGGTCAACGGGAGTAATGATTTATCAATCCCGGCCGATTGCTGCCTCCTGTGCTAGGACACGCTCAGCGCGTCCATTCATAGCACAGGAGGAGCACTTGGCAAGACTCGCTGAGCGCGTCCTTAGCAGCCAAGTGGTTACATTTTTTAAAATCTTAAAATAGCAATTTTTGTGCGAAACTTCTATTTCACCGTATATTTAATTGTTGACTTTGCATCCCATGTTTGAAATAAATGATGTGATATTCATTTTTTCAACAGAAAGTGCTTGGTAGTTACATAGTTACATAGTTATATAGGCTGAAAAAAGACATGCGTCCATCGGGTTCAGCCTCTCCCACATAACCTACTGCTGTTGATCCAAAAGAAGGCAAAAAACCCAGTCTGAATGCTTGCCAATATGCAACATACTGGGAAAAAATTCCTTCTTGACCCCAGAATGGCGTCAGATTTCTCCTTGGATCAAGAAGCTTTTACCCACATATTAAATATTATAACCCTTAATATTCTGTGTCTGCAGGAAGTCATCCAGTCGTTTTTTAAAAGTCTGTACAGACTCTGACCCAACCACCTCAACAGGCAGAGAATTCCACAGCTTTATTGTTCTCACCGTAAAATAACCCTTCCTATGCTTTAAGCTAAATTTTCTTTCTTCCAGTCTAAATGGATGACCCCTTGTCCTATGTATAGTCCTGTTAATGAATAGGTTATCAGACAATGGTTTATAATGGCCCCGTATATATTTATATAAGGTTATCAGATCCCCTCTAAGGCGCCTTTTCTCTAAACTAAACAGGTTTAAGCTTGTTAGTCTTTCCTCATAACTTAACCCTTCCATCCCCCTTATTAATTTAGTTGCCCGTCTCTGCACTTTTTCTAACGATATAATATCTTTTTTTAAGACAGGTGCCCAAAATTGCACGGCATATTCTAGGTGCGGCCTGACCATTGATTTATACAGAGGCAAAATTATGTTTTCATCCCGTGAGTGAACTCCCCTTTTAATGCATGCCAGTACTTTGCTGGCCTTGGCGGCTGCTGTTTGACATTGCACATTGTTACTTAGTTTGAAGTCTATGATTATTCCCAAATCCTTCTCCTGCTTGGATTTCCCTAACTCCGTACCATTTAGGGTATAAATTGCTTGTGTGTTCTTCACTCCAAAGTGCATAACTTTACATTTATCTAGATTAAATCTCATCTGCCATTTAAGTAGTGAAGTAGCTAAACAAATGTATAAGAGGCATTTAACTGTATCCAAAGAAAGCTTATGCAGATGAAGTTATCATTATGTGAACTTGGCTGCAAAGTATAATAAAATAAAAATATAAGTATCAAATAATAAAAATAAATAATAATAATAACGAGAATAAATAATAATAATAAATAATAATAATAATAATAGTGATAATAAATAATAATAATAAATAATAATAATAATAACGATAATAAATAATAATAATAATAATAGTAATATATATAATAATAATAATAATAATAATAACGATAATAAATAATAATAATAATAATATATAATAATAACAATAATAAATAATAAGAAATAATAATAATAACGATAATAAATAATAATAATAATAATATATAATAATAACAATAATAAATAATGAGAAATAATAATAATAACGATAATAATAATAATAATAATAATATATAATAATAACAATAATAAATAATGAGAAATAATAATAATAACGATAATAAATAATAATAATAATAATACTAATATATAATAATAACAATAATAAATAATAACAATAATAAGAATTTTTCAATGTCTTATTTAAAACAGTGATATATTCCTTGATAATCTGTTTTAGCAGTTTCTTTCACCCGGACAAAGACAACGCCTTCACCTCGTCTTACTGCGAGTGGCATTTATCACATATTCCGAGAAGCAGCGTGTGTGCGTCTAATCAGCTTAGCCGCGGTATAATTGCGCAGGTAGCCGTATTGATTGGCTCGTGATGTCAGTTTCAAATCAGCATTATTGACACCAGCGTGACACCTCGGGAGAGCGAATGTATTCTCATAAGAGGATGCAGAGCTTCGCGGGAAATGCCAGCAAATTCCCATTTACGATCCTCCTCTGCGATTGAATAGATGAATTGAAATGTTTCGCGCAGCCTGGCATTTTGACAAGCGGCAGTACATATTTTTGCTGGAGATTATAGGTCATATTGAAATGAATAACAGAATGACAGGAAAACTGATGCGATCCCTTCCACTCTAACCTATATGGGGGAAAAAAAGGCGCTATTCAAAACAAGATTTTGTCAGTTATTATATATATAAAAAATCCATTTATACGGCTGCCCACCGCAGAAACATTTCTTTTCCCCACAAAGCAGCAAGGTTTACTTCTTTCCCGTATACCGTAATTAAGTTTATAAACTGCACAGAGCTGAAAATGAAATGCTGCTGTACCTCTCGTGTGGGAAAAGGTAAAACACTTACTTAAAGCTAAAAGCCATTATAAAGTGCGGGAGAGTGCAGCGCGGTATTTTATTCGGAGTCGTTACAGAGCTAGAGGTGTAACAGCTGGACAATTTGTTTCTTTCCGTTTCAAAATACTTTAGTTTTCGTTATTTAGTTTCGGAATTTTGCTTTGTTTCGTTATTTCGTTTCATTTCGCTTGGTATATCGGATCACTAAAAACCCCATTGTAAGTTAAGATCAATTCGATAGGTGATATCGAGCCGAGTTTCTAATTACTAAATAAAACCCCAATGGATCAAATCCTGTTGTTAAAAGACAAGCTAGGGTTAAATATTGAGTTGTCCATCGGCCTGTGGTGCTGACAATAGATGCAGCACCACAGGCCAATTTACAGGGACTTTGTGTAACAGTCAAACGACTCTGATTCATTTCATAATGTTGTTTGCTTTAGTACCTGTATGTATTGTAAGTTGGGATCGATTCGATAGTTGATATCGATTCGATTTTTGGATCACTAACTAAATCAAATCCTGCTGTTAAAAGGCAAGCTAGGGTTAAATGTTGAGCTGTCCATTGGCCTGTGGTGGTGCTGACAACAGATGCAGAACCACAGGCCAATTTACAGGGACAGGGTGCTTTGCGAAGCAGTCAAACGAATCTGATTTGTTTCATAACGTTGTTTGCTTTAGTACTGACTTGTATGTATTGTAAATTGGGATGATTCGATAGTTAATAACGAGTCAAATCACAGATCGCTAAATAAAACCCCAATAATTCAAATCATGCTCAGGAATCATTTAATCAATGGTTCTCTTGTGAAACAGTATAACGAATCAAATTCGTTATGTACCGTTTCATTTCATTTTTGCTTATTCACACAAGGATCTCGTGTGGATAAACCGGTCACCGGGTCTATTTCTTACTTTCTGACAGATTGGAAATGACGGTTATGACGCTTCCAAGAATAAAAACTAGAGTTTTCATTATTCAACTTATTTTAGTCTCTTCGTAAATCTGTTGCCTGAGGGGGACGGTGGGGCTTTCCGGAGGATATAAATGACCCTGACTGTGAATCTCAGGAGCAGTAGAAGTGGAGGTATCACCAAGCAAACAATAATTCTAAACTTAATTTGATCTTACAAGAATGAACATTATTCAAGATCCTTTCACGCTTCGAAAAGTTACAAAATGTGCATTTTTCTGTGTTTATTTATCCTTTCATAGTCTGACTATGTCACGGTGCATAACGATTTCTTGAAAACTTTATCAAACAGGACATTTTGGTCAGTTGTTTATCACGACTTCACTATCAAGTGATCTTCCAAAAATCCACTTTCAGGAATCTGTGGGTTTTTTGCAATATTATATTTAATTAATTTACAGTAATAAATATTTCGGAATATTCATAGTGTATTCCTTACTGTAATAACCTATGCGGCAGGGAGATGTCGCCACCTGCTGGCCAAAAAGAGCTACTACAGTTCAGGTCTCCGTGCAGGATCAGCTTGGGAGATGTCATACAGACACATTCCCAGCTGGTTTTAAAAAGTTTTAGCACCTCGGACATCATGCCGACATTGATAAAACTTTAGGGGCACCTTCTGGAACCAAGTGCAAAGGAAAACTAGGTTACCTACCTTGCTTGATACATTTTACACTTCATATTGAACAGCTGTGTATAGAGGTGTCATTTCGTAACGATTCACAATTAATTAAAAAAATTGTTAATTAGTATTTCGGAAGTACTTATGAAATAACGAATTGATTTCATCCGAATTAAATGGAAATAATAAATAACTGATAAAATATAAAAAAGAGAAATAATAAATAACCGATAACATATAAAAAAGGAAATAATAAAATACTGATAAAATATAAAAAAGGAAATAATAAATAACAGATAACATATAAAAAAGGAAACAGTAAAATACTGATAAAATATAAAAAAGGAAATAATAAATAACAGATAACATATAAAAAAGGAAATAATAAAATACTGATAAAATATAAAAAAGGAAATAATAATTAACAGATAACATATAAAAAAGGAAATAATAAAATACTGATAAAATATAAAAAAGGAAATAATAAATAACAGATAACATATAAAAAAGGAAATAATAAAATACTGATAAAATATAAAAAAGGAAATAATAAATAACCGATAACATATAAAAAAGGAAATATTAAAATACTGATAAAATATAAAAAAGGAAATAATAAATAACAGATAACATATAAAAAAGGAAACAGTAAAATACTGATAAAATATAAAAAAGGAAATAATAAATAACCAATAACATATAAAAAAGGAAATAATAAAATACTGATAAAATATAAAAAAGGAATAATAAATAACAGATAACATATAAAAAAGGAAATAATAAAATACTGATAAAATATAAAAAAGGAAATAATAATTAACAGATAACATATAAAAAAGGAAATAATAAAATACTGATAAAATAAAAAAGGAAATAATAAATAACAGATAACATATAAAAAAGGAAATAATAAAATACTGATAAAATATAAAAAAGGAAATAATAAATAACCGATAACATATAAAAAAGGAAATATTAAAATACTGATAAAATATAAAAAAGGAAATAATAAATAACAGATAACATATAAAAAAGGAAACAGTAAAATACTGATAAAATATAAAAAAGGAAATAATAAATAACCAATAACATATAAAAAAGGAAATAATAAAATACTGATAAAATATAAAAAAGGAAATAATAAATAACAGATAACATATAAAAAAGGAAATAATAAAATACTGATAAAATATAAAAAAGGAAATAATAAATAACCAATAACATATAAAAAAGGAAATAATAAAATACTGATAAAATATAAAAAAGGAATAATAAATAACAGATAACATATAAAAAAGGAAATAATAAAATACTGATAAAATATAAAAAAGGAAATAATAATTAACAGATAACATATAAAAAAGGAAATAATAAAATACTGATAAAATAAAAAAGGAAATAATAAATAACAGATAACATATAAAAAAGGAAATAATAAAATACTGATAAAATATAAAAAAGGAAATAATAAATAACCGATAACATATAAAAAAGGAAATATTAAAATACTGATAAAATATAAAAAAGGAAATAATAAATAACAGATAACATATAAAAAAGGAAACAGTAAAATACTGATAAAATATAAAAAAGGAAATAATAAATAACCAATAACATATAAAAAAGGAAATAATAAAATACTGATAAAATATAAAAAAGGAAATAATAAATAACAGATAACATATAAAAAAGGAAATAATAAAATACTGATAAAATATAAAAAAGGAAATAATAAATAACAGATAACATATAAAAAAGGAAATAATAAAATACTGATAAAATATAAAAAAGGAAATAATAAATAACAGATAACATATACAAAAGAAAATATACTGATAAAAAAAGGAAATAATAAATAACAGATAAAATATAAAAAAGGGAAAAAGTAAATAACTGATAAAACATAAAAAAGAGAAATAATAAATTGCTGATAACGTATAAAAAAGGAAATAATAAATTACTGATAAAATAAACAAAATGGAAATAATAAATTACTGATAAAATATAAAAAAAGGGAAATAATAAATAACTGATAAAATATTAAAAGAGGGAAATAATAAAAAACTGATAAAGTATAAAAAGGGAAATAAAAAATGACAGATCGCAATAATTAACATCTTTGAGGTTTTGTAAACTGATTCCACGCAATGAGTAGGTTAATAAAGTCTCCCCTCGGGCCGTGGAAAATACTTCCACATTCCAACGTATCATGACGCGCACTTAATCCGTGAATATCTGGGGATAGGCACTGTGACTATTGATTTTACTAAAAACTGGAATGTGTCAAAGAATCTGAAGAATGGGTTTGTGGCTGTTCAAAGCAGGTTAATTGATTGCAACTTCATTAAAGTCATGTTTCGCCTCTTGCTGGAGGAAATAAATGGCTGTACCTGGATCTCCAGCGGAGCAAAGCGGCTGGAGGGACATTTATCACCTGGTAATCGAAAAATAAAAATAGAAATATAGTTATATATATGTAGATAATAACACTGAAACCAAGACGTTGAACTGGGCTAATACTAGTAATAAGCATCGCAGCGGGTATTACAGACAAATGACGACGGAATTGCAAAACCTTCACCAAAATAACTGGGGTGGACTGGTGGTTAAGTTGGAAAATGTCGGCCATTTTTTGCCTTCAGTCGTTGGTTGGTCAGTCTGACCTCGCCAGGATTCAGCAACACTTGTCTGGTAAGAAGTTCCTCCAGATTCAGGCTGAGATTTTAGTTGTATATCTGTCCACAGGTTATCAAAGTGAATGTTTAGACAAGGCCGCAGGGGATCTATTGTGCTGTCTAGGCTACCTGAGATAAGAGATGGCAAACCACACCGTAAGAAGCAGTGAGCAAAGCCATACAGTGAGGAGCAAGTGATGGGAAGATACTGTGTGTGTGGGGGGCGGTTTACAGCACAAAATATCACACAATGGATGCACCCAGTCAAACATACAGAGGAAAATATCACACAATGAATGCACCCAGTGACACTTATAGAGGAAAATATCACACAATGAATGCACCCAGTGACACTTATAGAGGAAAATATCACACAATGGATGCACCCAGTGACACATATAGAGGAAAATATCACACAATGGATGCGCCCAGTGACACATATAGAGGAAAATATCACACAATGGATGCACCCAGTGACACTTATAGAGGAAAATATCACAAAATGGATGCGCCCAGTGACACATATAGAGGAAAATATCACACAATGGATGCACACAGTGACACATAGAGGAAAATATCACACAATGGATGCACCCAGTGACACATATAGAGGAAAATATCACACAATGGATGCACCCAGTCAAACATACAGAGGAAAATATCACACAATGGATGCACCCAGTGACACATATAGAGGAAAATATCACACAATGGATGCGCTCAGTGACACATATAGAGGAAAATATCACACAATGGATACACCCAGTGACACATATAGAGGAAAATATCACACAATGGATGCACCCAGTAACACATAGAGGAAAATATCACACAATGGATGCACCCACTGACACATATAGAGGAAAATATCACACAATGGATACACCCAGTGACACATATAGAGGAAAATATCACACAATGGATGCACCCAGTGACACATATAGAGGAAAATATCACACAATGGATACACCCAGTGACACATATAGAGGAAAATATCACACAATGGATGCACCCAGTAACACATAGAGGAAAATATCACACAATGGATGCACCCAGTAACACATAGAGGAAAATATCACACAATGGATGCACCCAGTGACACATAGAGGAAAATATCACAAAATGGATGCACCCAGTGACACATATAGAGGAAAATATCACACAATGGATGCACCCAGTGACACATATAGAGGAAAATATCACAGAATGGATACACCCAGTGACACATATAGAGGAAAATATCACACAATGGATGCACCCAGTGACACATATAGGAAAATATCACACAATGGATGCACCCAGTGACACATATAGAGGAAAATATCACACAATGGATGCACACAGTGACACATAGAGGAAAATATCACAAAATGGATGCACCCAGTGACACATATAGAGAAAAATATCACACAATGGATGCACCCAGTGACACATATAGAGAAAAATATCACACAATGGATGCACCCAGTGACACATATAGGAAAATATCACACAATGGATGCACCCAGTGACACATATAGAGGAAAATATCACACAATGGATGCACCCAGTGACACATATAGAGGAAAATATTACACAATGGATGCACCCAGTGACACATATAGGAAAATATCACACAATGGATGCACACAGTGACACATAGAGGAAAATATCACAAAATGGATGCACCCAGTGACACATATAGAGGAAAATATCACACAATGGATGCACCCAGTGACAAATATAGAGGAAAATATCACACAATGGATGCACCCAGTGACACATATAGAAGAAAATATCACACAATGGATGCACCCAGTGACACATATAGAGAAAAATATCACACAATGGATGCGCCAGTGACACATATAGAAGAAAATATCACACAATGGATGCACCCAGTGACACAGAGGAAAATATCACACAATGGATGCATCCAGTGACTCATATAGAGGAAAATATCACACAATGGATGCACCCAGTGACACATATAGAGAAAAATATCACACAATGGATGCACCCAGTGACACATATAAAGGAAAATATCACACAATGGATGCGCCCAGTGACACATATAGAGAAAAATATCACACAATGGATGCACCCAGTGACACAGAGGAAAATATCACACAATGGATGCATCCAGTGACTCATATAGAGGAAAATATCACACAATGGATGCACCCAGTGACACATATAGAGGAAAATATCACACAATGGATGCGCCCAGTGACACATATAGAGAAAAATATCACACAATGGATGCACCCAGTGACACATATAGAGGAAAATATCACACAATGGATGCACCCAGTGACACAGAGGAAAATATCACACAATGGATGCATCCAGTGACTCATATAGAGGAAAATATCACACAATGGATGCACCCAGTGACACATATAGAGAAAAATATCACACAATGGATGCACCCAGTGACACATATAAAGGAAAATATCACACAATGGATGCGCCCAGTGACACAGAGGAAAATATCACACAATGAATGCATCCAGTGACACATATAGAGGAAAATATCACACAATGGATGCATCCAGTGACACATATAGAGAAAATATCACACAATGGATGCATCCAGTGACACATATAGAGGGAAATATCACACAATGGATGCACCCAGTGACACATATAGAGGGAAATATCACACAATGGTTGCACCCAGTGACACATACAGAGGAAAATATCACACAATGGATGCACCCAGTGACACATATAGAGGAAAATATCACACAATGGATGCACCCAGTGACACATATAGAGGAAAATATTGCACAATGGATGCACCCAGTGACACATATAGAGGAAAATATCACACAATGGAAGCACCCAGTGACACATATAGAGGAAAATATCACACAATGGATGCGCCCAGTGACACGTATAGAGGAAAATATCACACAATGGATGCACCCAGTGACACATATAGAGGAAAATATCACACAATGGATGCACCCAGTGACACATATAGAGGAAAATATCACACAATGGATGCACCCAGTGACACATATAGAGGAAAATATCACACAATGGATGCGTCCAGTGACACGTATAGAGGAAAATATCACACAATGGATGCACCCAGTGACACATATAGAGGAAAATATCACACAATGGATGCACCCAGTGACACATATAGAGGGAAATATCACACAATGGTTGCACCCAGTGACACATACAGAGGAAAATATCACACAATGGATGCACCCAGTGACACATATAGAGGAAAATATCACACAATGGATGCACCCAGTGACACATATAGAGGGAAATATCACACAATGGTTGCACCCAGTGACACATACAGAGGAAAATATCACACAATGGATGCACCCAGTGACACATATAGAGGAAAATATCACACAATGGATGCACCCAGTGACACATATAGAGGAAAATATTGCACAATGGATGCACCCAGTGACACGTATAGAGGAAAATATCACACAATGGATGCACCCAGTGACACATATAGAGGAAAATATCACACAATGGATGCACCCAGTGACACATATAGAGGAAAATATCACACAATGGATGCACCCAGTGACACATATAGAGGAAAATATCACACAATGGATGCGTCCAGTAACACGTATAGAGGAAAATATCACACAATGGATGCACCCAGTGACACATATAGAGGAAAATATCACACAATGGATGCACCCAGTGACACATATAGAGGAAAATATCACACAATGGATGCACCCAGTGACACATATAGAGGAAAATATCACACAATGGATGCGTCCAGTGACACGTATAGAGGAAAATATCACACAATGGATGCACTCAGTGACACATATAGAGGAAAATATTGCACAATGGATGCACCCAGTGATACATATAGAGCAGTGGTCCCCAACCCTGGTCCTCAGGGCCCACTAACAGGCCAGATTTTGCAGATCACCATGGGGAAAAGCAGACTGAATCCTGCAATCACTGAGCAGCAAATCATAACACCTGTGCTGTGCTTCAGATATCTGGCAAACCTGGCCTGTTAGTGGGCCCTGAGGACCAGGGTTGGGGACCACTGATATAGAGGAAAATATCACACAATGGATGCGCCCAGTGACACATATAGAGGAAAATATCACATAATGGATGCACCCAGTGACACATATAGAGGAAAATATCACACAATGGATGCACCCAGTGACACATATAGCGGAAAATATCACACAATGGATGCACCCAGTGACACATATAGAGAAAAATATCACACAATGGATGCACCCAGTGACACAGAGGAAAATATCACACAATGAATGCATCCAGTGACTCATATAGAGGAAAATATCACACAATGGATGCACCCAGTGACACATATAGAGAAAAATATCACACAATGGATGCACCCAGTGACACATATAAAGGAAAATATCACACAATGAATGCATCCGGTGACACATATAGAGGAAAATATCACACAATGGATGCGCCCAGTGACACAGAGGAAAATATCACACAATGAATGCATCCAGTGACACATATAGAGGAAAATATCACACAATGGATGCGCCCAGTGACACAGAGGAAAATATCACACAATGAATGCATCCAGTGACACATATAGAGAAAATATCACACAATGGATGCATCCAGTGACACATATAGAGGGAAATATCACACAATGGATGCACCCAGTGACACATATAGAGGAAAATATCACACAATGGATGCACCCAGTGACACATATAGAGGGAAATATCACACAATGGTTGCACCCAGTGACACATACAGAGGAAAATATCACACAATGGATGCACCCAGTGACACATATAGAGGAAAATATCACACAATGGATGCACCCAGTGACACATATAGAGGAAAATATTGCACAATGGATGCACCCAGTGACACATATAGAGGAAAATATCACACAATGGATGCACCCAGTGACACATATAGAGGAAAATATCACACAATGGATGCGTCCAGTGACACGTATAGAGGAAAATATCACACAATGGATGCACCCAGTGACACATATAGAGGAAAATATCACACAATGGATGCACCCAGTGACACATATAGAGGAAAATATCACACAATGGATGCACCCAGTGACACATATAGAGGAAAATATCACACAATGGATGCGTCCAGTGACACGTATAGAGGAAAATATCACACAATGGATGCACCCAGTGACACGTATAGAGGAAAATATCACACAATGAATGCGCCCAGTGACACATATAGAGGAAAATATCACACAATGGATGCACCCAGTGACACGTATAGAGGAAAATATCACACAATGGATTCATTATGTAGTGAATGATTGCCATATTTTGACGAAATTGGAGTTGCCAAAGCAGTTAACGGACATCGACAAAAACCATTGAACTGGCATCAGCGAATTCCACCAAACTGAAAATAAAAAAGTAGTCTCCCGTTCTCCTAATTGAGAATAATTTAATAATTTAAATCAATAAAAATGCATCCAAATAATATATACTGTATGGTCGTTTAGAAAATAATAAAAGGTCTGTTACAAAATAATAAAAAAATTATTTACATATTTTTTTTAAAAAAGTCTTTTAAAATAATACAAAAAAAATAAAAAGACCTTTAAAAAAAACAAGTTTTTTTTTGCAAAACATAAAAAAAATAAACGGTCTTTAATTTTTTTTTAATTAAAAAGATATTACGTTTTTACATTGAACCCTATGGGATTTGCCTGTTTAAACCTGTTGAACTGAAACACTGAAAATCAGGGCATGTTGCCGTAATTTCGCTGCAGTTCGACGTTCTGTGAATAATAGACACGACAGATGAATTGCTCCAAAATTGCACCAAATGATAAAATTCACCGTTTAGTGCAATTTGGGGCCAATTTGGAGGTTAGTGAATAACCCCTTTAATATGTGTGTCTTTCTTTTAGCTGCAAATGCAAAAAAATGAGCAAATGTCAGGATAAAAAAATATCAAAACCCAGCGAAAATACCCAAATGTATCTCATTCAGCCCCGTTACGCTTACTGCTTTATTGTGTCTCCGCTATGTTCACATCAGTCGTCAATTCCCCTTAATGTAAACTGTACGTTTAAGATGCTCGTCTGGTCAAGTGTCCTCTAGAAGGAGGAGGAGGACTCTGAAGGACAACATTGAAATATTTTTTGCGTCCTGGATGAAAGGAATTCGGGCGAATCAGAAATTCTTTGAACGGAAGATCCAGGCCTCCCTGTTTGCAGGACAGGATTTATACCCGGTGCTTTGTTCCTGGTGTTTATCGAGCACCCTGAAGCATTAGGCAGCATTATCGTCTCCGCAAACAGCTTCTACCTTGTTAGACTCCCAATAATGACAAGTGCTCCCACAATGAGACAGATCTTGTAATATATTGAGCTGAGGCTGCAGATTCCCGGAGGGATTCCCGGTGAGAATTACTCTTGCATAGATTCGGCGGCGGCGGCGATGAGTTCGTAGGCTCCAGGAAGAACATGTTGTAATTTGGTTTGCATTATGGGACGTGCAGTAAGCAGTACATAAATTACACTATATGGAGGCATCGTGGGTCTGAGCCAGCCTAAGTTTAAGAGTCTTTTTGGACCATTTCTATGATTCCAGTTGGTGGAAAATTTGGTGCATTCACTATTTATCGAATGTTCACTGTATTTTGTCGAAAAAGGAGTTGCCGAAGCAGTTATCGGACGACGGTGAAAAATGTCGATAAGCCCCGAATTGGCTTTAGCGAATTCCACCGAACTGGGAAAAAATAAAAAGAAGGAAGACTCCTACTCTCCTAACAGGAGGTTAAACCAATAAATATACATACATACAGAAAAAAATGGCGTCGCGCCTGTACTCATTGGAGCAGCCACAACAGCCAGGAGCAACAACCCAGTTCATGTATAAAACATAACCAGAAAAAAAAGATGTCATCTGCGCTCGTTTCTATATCAATAAATATGTTGTAAAATTGAGTACAAATAATAAAAAAGGTTCTTCAAAAAAATAACAAAAAGGTCCTTCAAAAAAATAACAAAAAGGTCTGCTAAAAAATAATGAAAAGTCCTTTAAAAATAATAAAAATGTCTGTTACATAATAATAAAAAAGTCTTTAAAAAAATGGCTTTAAAAAAAAATACAAAAAGATCTTTTTAAAAAATAAAAAAAGGATTTTTTTGTAAAAAATTATTATTTTTTTAAATAATTAATAAAGATATTCCATTTATTACATTGAAACCTATTAGGTTCACCTGTTTAAACCTGTTGAATTGAAACACTGAAATCAGGTCAATTTGCTGCAATTTACCACTCTGTGAATAGACAAATCATTCGTTCTCTATGAGAAAATTTCTATGCTGCCGAATTGCCTCAAAATACACCATATTCAGCCGTCAATTTGCCTGTATTTAGCTTATTGCCAGCTTTGTGAAAAGAAGAATTTCCCTGAAACTGCAGCTATAATGAAATTCACAGTTCGGTGCAATTCGGCTGCAAATTCAGATGTTAACCACTTCAATGCTAAGGACGCGCTCAGCGCGTCCTCAGCATTGCCCCTGGTATGCGGAGGACGCGCTGAGCGCGTCCTCGCATTGGGGTCAGCGTTCGGCCGGGTACCGGCCGATCGCTGGCCCTCCGGTGCGGGCTGACATCCTGGATGTCAGCCCGGCATCCGGAGCAGTGGCCGCCAGCATTATGTGTCATCGCGCCCCCGCGATGACACATAATTCAGGCGCCCCCCCCGCATGTGCGGAGGAGGCGCCTGAAAGGGAGGGGGGGAGGTCCTTCGGACCTCTCTCCCTCCCGATCGGCGGATCACAGGGGCTTAACCCAGGCATCATTTGGAAGGGCACAGCCTGCCCTTCCAAATGATGCCTGGCATTAACCCCTGGGGAGCTGGATCGCAAATCGGCGCTGAAAAGCGCCGATTTGCGATCCTTCCCGGGAGCTGGCCGACATCTTGGATGTCGGCCAAGCTTCCGGGAACTCCCCCAGAGGACTGGCGTCATCGTGCGCAGCACGATGACGCCAGTCCTAGCATTAACCCCTAACTGCCACGAAGTGTGGAGATAGGGAGTTCCAATGAACTCCCTATCTCCCGATCCGTGGCAGTTAGGGGTTAAATTTTGATATCGTTGGATCGGCCAGAGCATGGCCGTTCCAACGATACCAAACACGAAAGTGAAAAAAAATGTAAAAAAAAAATAAAAAATAAAAATAAAAATAAAAAAAATTAAAAAAAAAAATTAAAAAAAAAAAAATAAACACTTTTTTTTTTTGTTTTTTTGTTTTGTTAATGCAGCAATATTGTTCCCATTTCAATTATAATGTGAACAATAATGCTGCATTAACGATTTTTGTATGCGGTGCGTTTGTTAAAAATGGTGTCATTTTCCCCAAAAAAAAATGTAACGAGACCCCATCTCTAATTTTTTTAACAAGCGCACCCCATACAAAATATAACCGCAATTGCTCGCATGTTAAAATGTGGAAAAAAACACTTTACACGCTGTAAATTATTGAAAATACATATTTTATTGCATTTTTTGTTATAATATACAAACATGACATAACGTATACATATAATAATGACATATTATGAATCTACCGAGTCTGACGGAAAGAACGATATATAATATGTCGATGTCATATACTAAAATAAGCCTTCAAAACACGTTTAAACATGATGCGCAAAACAGGTAAAAAATGACCTCAGCACAGGGGCGGGAAAAGCCTCAGCAGCGAAAGGGTTAATGCATAACCCCATAAATGTTTGTCTTTCATCATGGGGTTAATTTAGAAAGATGTGAGTCTGTGACTGTGCGGACAAGACATCCAGTGCGATTCTTCACTCACTCCTACATATAATTTCATTTAATCCAGGGGTGTTAATCTCTTCCCCCCCCCAGATGTTGCCTACACTTCCCAGAATTCTTTGAATGCAACAAATGGCCAGAGAATCAGGAGAACTGAAGTTCAGAAACAAGTGGGGTGCCGGAGTTTGAAAGCTCTGATTTAAGCCTTACCAAACACATTCAGAAACAATGAGATCAGTATCATGGAAGACAAAGTTGTCTTGACTTTGACATCTCAGGACGTGTCGACTCTGTTCTCCGGAAATCCTTCAAAGGCTTTGACTGCTCTTATCGCAGCCGTCTGACTCCTTTGACCAGTTTTGCCTCTCGCTTACCACTATATTTATCTAATTGGAATGTTTTGGCTCCAAAAGTGGCAACATCTAACCTTGATACAGTCAATGAAGAGCCGAGATGAGTCGCCATTCTTCTAACAGAACCTGAGGCATTTTTCACTGTGGCGAACAGGACATTGAGGTGTTTATTGACACAACAATTTGGGTTTCACTGTAGATCTTATAATGGAAAAAAAGAAGGACCAGTCACACCTGGCTTAGCATCCGTGGGAGAGTATATTAGAGGAGCAGCAATGTTTCATCCCTAGTCCACTTGTGGCTTGAGAAAGGTCCTCATGGTCTACGACCTAAACATTGTTGCTCTTCTAATAAACAGTCCCACTGATGCTAAGCCTTGTGTGATCAGTCCTTCTTCTTTTCCTGCTGTCCTCATTAGGGTTGATGACCATGACCCGTTGGAACCTTGGCTGGTGCAGTATGCATATTTTGAAAATGTCTATTTGATATAGAACATTTAATTTACCCATTCACAAGGGGTTAACTCATGGTTTCCAAGCGATGCAGACAGCCAGTCCAAAAGCAACAGTGATTTAAGGACTGCAGAGCCGGCCACACAACAAAAAATGCTGGCATCATGCTTGACAACGGCCCCTATTGGAGTCGAAACGTTGGTCTGAATAAAACAGCTCCTTATTTTTTGGAACCATGGTGTGACCGACTCTTCATTCGTTACACCACAGTATATATATTTTGTCCATGTGTGACCTTCTATATGGTTTTGAACTGTAGGTCTAAGAATGGATCTGAGATGGTAAAATGTCAGGAAGGTGACACCAATTAATCCTGCCCAAAGAAGAAAAGAAACCGTACTCCTACAGATAAAAAGGGTGGCGAGCAGGCAGAAAAAAACCTTATTTATCTTGGTGACACAGATAAACCTTGAAATTCCTATTATACTGGTGTTAAACACCACATACTGGTAAACGAAGACATGCACTGGGTATAAAATAATCTGACGTAGATCAAAATCCCAAATGACCAAAAAAATACGTGTAGAAGTCCCAGCCGTTAATATACTCATATTTCATGGTTGCTGATGAGGTGCATTGTGTGCTGATGAGATGGATGTGGTTACCGCCATGAGCCACCTGACTATGGAGAGGAAAAGTGAAGACATTGCAGCTCAGGGAATATTTCCAATCACAGGTCGTGCGGCTTCTTCCCATCACTCAGTATTTTACAGTCAGTGGCCCTTATCTACCTCCACGTCTCTGGGAATAGAAGGGTCACCCGTATGGCCTACAGCTTGACGGACCCATGAATGCTAACCATGAAATTTCCGATATCCCCAAGTCATTACGGGCCCTTGTGAAATGCAGCTGAGATCTCTTTTCTATTATTTTCTGGCATCTGTTGACAAGTTTAATTTACAGGTTTCCCGTCTTCAACGCGTGGCCCACGTCACCGCATTGACACATTGCACATGCCTGTATTGCTCATCGTGGGTGAATACCTTGGGACCTCACAAGTTTCCACTTCTTTATTGTTGAAATGATAATATTATTTGTATTTTAATTATTTTTGCCTCCTTGTCAATTTCTCAACTTTTGTTCAAATTTATGAAAGGGTTAGAGGGGGGAAGAAGTTATTGATTGTGAAGTCATCACATCCCCCACCCTAAAAGTATAGTTTCATGATGTAGGAACACTGTAGGACCCATCTCCCGATCATCATTGTAGTCATTGCAACGTAGACGGAAGAAATATTTCTAACACTATACATCTTATCAGACTTGATTGCGTTGGCTTTACGACCTTCTCATGGGTGGCTTCCAATGGTCTCCAAAGGAAAAATCTGTATTAGAAGGTCTTCTTTTTAGGAAGATGTACCTTGCTGGCACTCAAATAAATTCAGTTTTTTGTGTTATACTTTCTTTGATGTATAGGTTTTGTGACATGCGTCACTTTGTACTTGAAGTACCTGGGCCTAGAAATGTATTTGAGAGGTGCGGGCCTGATGTTTCAGATTGTTTTCCTGTTCTTTTCTTTGTTAAAGTCCCCCTGTATCTATAATTCTAGATACAGGGTGTTTGTGTTTTCTGTGCCCTATTCCCTGATGTCTGTGTTATATTACTATTCCCTCATGTATTTATTGTAGAGTATTGTATTCTCTCTGTATAGTGTAACCTCTGTATTACTAGCCTGTCTTGTATAGCACATACCCCCTGTAAGTATTGGATTCCTTTGTCTTCTCATTCTTCCATCAATCCACACCTCCCCCTCAGCAAGAAGCTTCACACTTATTTTTATCTGACTTCTAACCCTTTGTTCCAATGCTGGGCGTGTTTCCATCGTTTCTGTACCTTCCCCCTGTGTGTGTGGTTTTCAAAATGTAAAGTGAAAATAAAGCCAGTCTCTGTGTGGTTTTCAACCTGCAAGGATCTCCAGTGTTTCACTGGGATTTGGGGGAGCAGACTGCATGGGGACAATGATCACCCACGTTACAGGTTTCATGTTATGTTTTAAAGTTCAGTTTATTCTGTAGAGGTTGGAAACCATTAATGCAATCGAAAATGGGTTGGGGTGGGGCGGAGCAGCATTGTGCTCTGAAGATAATAGAGTAACAGTTGGATTCCGGCCATTGCTCCTAAATGTCTACTTGGTTTAACACTTTACAATCCTTACTGTATTTCCTTTGGTCATTAAAGGAAAGGCCTGAGCAAATAGAAGCTCGTGCAATTTAGCCGACCATGATGTAATGGCTTCCGAGCACCTTGAATCGGATGTTTCCAATGGTCTCCACGATGCAAAACGAAGGGAAATACGTTCCTTTATATTATTTATAACACAGAAGTAAAATTAGTGACTGCTGTAATCTTTATTGCATTTTTGGGATCTTTACAAGGAAATTATTCCGGCCTAAGAGATCTGGGCCAATAAATAATTGAAGAGTCTTGGCCAGAAGGAAGCCATGTTTATTCGACTATGTTTGTAAGTACATCAATAAGTGTCTACTGTAAATCTCGTCAGTAATATCCAGCAGGAACGTAGCTGTGATAAAAGATTCAAGGCTATCTCAGTTATACCTCACGCAAACCTAATACCTCTCCGAGCTGGGTCAATAGAAACCTGTGAACGTCTAGCTTTTTCTGGGCAGAGGTTCAACTCTTTAACAGAAAGCTGATGTGGCGTACCGCCTTAAAAAAACTAGAAATTCATTAACCGCAAGTCTCCTAAACTCTTTTTTCCCCTGTATATACAATATGGATTGGTGAGATCATTTAATTTCTTCATCCTCCAAAGATAGGAGATATTATTGAATACGCAGCCCCTGGCCGCCCTCACCGAGGAAATAATAAATGAAAGAGCTTTGATGCCGCCTGCTATTTCTCAGAATAGGATTTTGGCCACTTTTGCAGCTGCTCGGCGTAGTTTCTCTCCGTTGTGTAAGGCTAGGGTCAGAGTGGGGCAGTCGGAACGCGCGTGCAGGCGCACTAAATCACGGCGGCAGTAGCAGCACATAACGGCCAATGACGGCCAATATACGCAGTACGTGCGTACGAAAGTGCGCCGACACCACGCAACCAGCAAATGAACGCATTTTTATCAGAACGTGAAACCGCTGCTACTGACGTACAAAGTGCGCTGCGGCCGCATAGCAGCGTGTGTGCGTGATTAGGAGATGTCAGACGCTGCTAGTGTGCGGCCAACATAACGTTCAAACAGCCGGATTTCCCTAGACTTCTTTTCACCCCATCGTCATGAAATACATCCAGAATTGCGCATCGTCTGACCACTTAAGCGTATTCCGTGAAAAAATGCGTGCGCACGCATCGACGTACATTTTGACGGTGGCTGCAGAAAATGCGCTCATCTGTCCCTAGCCTTAAAGGTCTGGTCTTCTCTCGGATTAGAGTAAACCATAAGTGGCAGATTGTTCGGGCAGTTATCATTTTCATACATTTTTGTCTTTTTATGGATTATGGTGGCTCCTTTTTGCTACATATTTTTTTGTTACAAAGCATCCCCCAGCTTTAATTAACGACCCTTAGATCCATTCATGATCTGTGCCGTAAAATTACCAGTATTCTAGAATTCAAGATGTGCAGCAAGGGGACAAAAAAGATGGTCTGCTGAATGGTTCTTGGTGCTGTTGGCGTCAACCACCTTCTTCTAGGGATGTGCGAATTTTGGAATTTTCACGAAATTTCCCGATTCGTGTTTTCGGATGTGGCCGAATTTCAGAAAAATTTTAGATCCGAAAAGTTCAGATCCGAAATGTTTTCCGAGCCGAAACGAAATATTTTCGGATTTTTCGAATGGGCTTGAAATGTGTCAAACGAGGAGAACAAATGTTCCGAAAAACGAAAATTTTCCGAAAAACGAAAATTTTCTGAAAAACGAAATTTTGTAAAAACGAAAATTTCCTAAAAAACGAAAATTTCTGAAAAACGAAAATTTTGTAAAAACGAAAATTTCCTGAAAAACGAAAATTTTCCAAAAAAATGAAAAGTCGATACAAAAAACGGGCAAAATGACACGAAAAATACGAAAAACGGTCGATATCCGGAAAAATGTGCAATTCCGAGAAACGAAAATTTCCGAAATTACGAAAAGTCGATACAAAAACCGAGCACAGTGACACGAAAATACGAAAAATGGTCGAAATTCCGAAAAAAAAATGTACCCGAAAAACGGGCCGAACCGAATCGAATCGAAACCGAAATCGGTCGAAACGAGCCGAATCGAAAAGTTTAAAAATCCGAAAAATCGAACCGAATCGAACCGAAAAAAAAATCGGTGCACAAGCCTACCTTCTTCCATGTCTCTCCTTTGCCCCAACATCTTTCTTTTCCATCCTCCTCAATATGATATCTAAGAGGATTATTTACTAAGAAAAAAACCAATGAAAAGACACCAATGCAGGTGTTCTGAAATTTTTGTACCAATGGGGTTCCCCAGATGCAGTTGGGTTACCCCACGTTCGCCAGTAGATCGACCTCAGATTGTCCTGCATCAATCTGAAATCAGCACAAGACGGGACAAGGGGAAAAAAGTAGTATAGTGTAGTCATTTAATACAATAAAATCATGAATAAAAAGTCAAAAACGAACTCACAAACGTAAGACACATAACCAAATGTGTGCATATCAACACTCAGACCTCCCGATAGTCTTTACCCCCCCAGCAGCGGTCCACTACAGTGTAGATTGAAGTCTGCAGGAGAAGTCCATCGATTGAGAGTCTTTCAGCAGAACGGGATACCGCTCGACGCATTTCGCAGGAATTACACCCTACCTCATCAGGAGGAGTAGGCATTGTATTTTTTTGTTCTGGTCATTTAAGGGTTAACAAGGTCACCCTGACAATTAGGCTGCAATAGGAGAGGGAAGCTGCACATATTATCCCTTTTTAAAAGGTTATTCGCTAAGCTCTGAATTTGCCCCTTAATTGCACCAAATGGTGAATTTCACCGTATCTGCGATTTTGGGGCAATTCGTCCGTTCACAAAGCTGTATTTTCGCCAATTGCAGGCGCATTGACAGTGTAATACGTTGTGTTTCGCTGCAATTCGGTGCAGTTTGGCAGTGTGCGGCAGCACAGAAATTGTCCAAAAGAGAACTAACGATTAATCAATTCACAGAGCGCTGCATTGCACCGAAATTACTGTGAAATGGCCTGATTTCGATGATTTCAAGTAAAATGTAATTTGTAAAAAAGATGTGATTTTTTTTTAAAGACCATTTATTATTTTTATTTTTTACAAAAACCTTTTCTATTTCTTCATTTTTTTAAAAGGCCTTTTTGTATATTTTTTGAATATTTTAAAAAGACATTTTGTTTAAAGACATTTTGTTTTTTTAACAGACCTTTTTATTATTTTTAAAGGATATTTCTTTATTATTTAGACACATTTTTTAACAAAATTTTTATTGATTTAACTTCCTTTCAGGAGAATAAGAGACTTCCAATTTTTTTTCAGGTGAAGTGGAATTCACCAAGACCAGTTTTTTGCGCTTTATGGTGCTTTTTGCTGACGTCCGATAACTGCTTTGGCGAGTCGATTTTCGCCGCAATTCGGTGACCATTTGGTGAATAACGAATGCTCCGTACTTTCGACGAAATGGAATCGCCAAAGTGATCCGAAACACACCGAAATGAAGAGCACTGTTTTTTCCTAACCCTTCCTCTTCCCCTTTGTTCTGCGTCTCTCGTTATCTCTTATTGGCCCTTTCCCCATCGCTTCTCCACTCCAGTTCCATCACTCTTCCATCTCCACTCAGCCTTATCATTGGTGGGCATTGGACTTGCTTGACCACATGAAGAAGATGTAGCAACATTACTTGACTTTAGTGAACCGATTTCTATGACTTTCTGCGGTTTTACCCTCTAGACACAGAATATTAAGGGTTATAATATTTAATATGTGGGTAAAAGCTTCTTGATCCAAGGAGGAATCTGACGCCATCTGGGGGTAAGAAGCAATTTTTCCCAGTATGTTGCATATTGGCGAGTGCTTCACACTGGGTTTTTTGCCTTCTTTTGGATCAACAGCAGTAGGTGATGTGGGAAAGGCTGAACCCGATGGACGCATGTCTTTTTTCAGAATATGTAACTATGTAACCCAATGTCTTAGGACACTCTCTGATTAAGTTAACGAGCCCCATCTTATTCTTTCTACCATATATTTGACAAAGCCTAGATGTGGTTAATAGTGCTCTGAGGGTCCCATTGACAATCAAGATATGTAAACTCGACCAGACAGACACTCTCAAGCCAGTGTTCCTGAGATCTTGCATTTTTCGTCTTTATGCTGGAGCACTGTTTGACACAATCGTAGGTAATCGGTAACTGTGACACCCATGGTTTAGACCAGGGGTGGGCACTTGCGGCCCTCCAGATGTTTTGAATCTACATTTCCTGTGGTGCTCGGTAGGGATGAGCTATTCGGTTCGATCAGTTCGGAGTTCGAACCGAACTTTGGTTGTTCGCGAACTTCGAACTTTTTGGGTGTGTTCGGTTCGAGTTCCCAAAAAAAAGAAATTTTGAAAAAAGTATAGAAAATGCTTAAAAAAAACCAAAAAAATCTAGAAATAAAGAGACTCTTTACTGCAGAATATTATAAGCAATGGTTTATTAGATATTGAATTAAAAACTAATGTGTACGTGCAAAGTTTCTCAACTCTAAATGACCTGTGCTTTTCAATTTGCATAACAGGTGTTTTTAGTCTGGTCTAATCAATTTGATACATTGTAGACTATACTGAGGGGGTGGGGTGGTGTCTGATCCGGATTGAGATTTGAGAAGTGTTAATTTCCCTCCTAAAACTTCTAATATGCTGTATTTCACCGCTGTGTGCTCAGCTCATTTTTACCGCTTTCGCTCATCATGTTTAAACACAATTTTGAAGCCACATTTTGTTAAATGACCGACATGTTAGATATCATTCTTTCCGGCAGATTCATAATATATCATTTTGTATTTTATGAAAACAATGCAATAAAAATTGAATTTTTAATCATCTGCAGTTTGTAAAGTGTTGTTTTTTTTTCACATTTTAGCATATGAGCGTTTGCGGTTATGTTTTCTATGGGGTGCGCTTGTACAAAAATTAGAAATGGGGACTTGTTACATTTTGTGGGGGGAATTACGTGATTTATAGCAAACGCACCACATAGAAAAAAATCATTAGTGCATCATCGTTCACATTATAATTGCAATGTGAACAATATTGCTGCATTAATAAAAATAACACACAAAAAAAAACATGTTTTTATTTTCTTTTTTCTTTTTTTTACTTTATACCTGGTCATGTTGGGTATCATTTGAAAGGCCATGCTCAGGCCTTTCGAGTGACAACCTCCATGACCCACTAGATGCCTGGAGATATCGGGGTTCAAATGAACCCCTTATCTCCACCAGGGTATTGGCCTGGTCAATATATATACGCATGATGTGAGCTGGCCTGGGTAATATATATATATATACGCATGATGAAAATTTGCAAAGGATAAGGCACGCAAAATGAAATTTTGATGTGTCTGAAATCTAAACTTACGTGACAACTCTTATTTTTCTTTTCGTTATTTTATATTTGTTCAATACAGTTAATTTTAATTTGTTTAATAGAGTTAATTTAAAATGGTTTAATACAGTTTATTTATATTTATTTTACCTTTACTGTTGGTGCTTTTTAAACTTTATTCTTAAGTATAAAGATATTTAGCAGTTTCATGTTGTGTCGTTTTTTTTTTTTGGGTTGGTGCAAGTAGCTGGTCTTGCCTAGGGCGCAAAATAGGCTAGCACTGGCCCTGACCGCATGGTCCACCCCTGCATTCTTCCACAATACCACAGAGGGGTTACTGTATGATGGCACTTGCTGGCCTGGCACCAAAGGCACAATATTTGGGTGCACTGCCACTGACGCCTGTATCAGATTCATATCCCCAGAGGGGTTACTGTGTGACGGCACTGTTGCCGACGCTAAAGGTCCAATTTTAGGCTAGGGTCAGACTAATGCATTTTTCGCAGCGAACGTCAAAAAGTGCGTCCGAACGCATTGAGGTGTTTTTTCACGGAAAGCGCTTAAACGGTCATACGATGCGCATTTTTGTGCGTGATTTTTTACGGATCCAAACCAGGAAACTTTGGGTGTCTGGACGTTATGTTGGCCGGACATGAGCAGCGTCTGACGTCTCCTAATCACGCACACACGCCGCTATGCGGACGCAGCGCACTCTGGACGTCAGTACTAGCGGTTCAACGTTCTCTAAAAAATGCGTTAATTTTCCACTTGCGTTGCGTGGCCGGACTTTCGTGCGACCGTACTTCGTATATTGGCCGTCATTGCGTGTCATTTGCTGCTGGTGCGGCCGTGATTAAGTGCGCCAGAACGCACGTTAAAAGTGCGCTGGTCTGACCCCAGCCTTAAAGCACCTATTGTTACTTTCATCCAAAGCCTGCATAAGTTTCACAATAATTTAGCCAAAGAAATCAGTAAACTTTTTCTGCGTGTCCGAAATGTCTCCTCTTTTCATACAGACTGCCGCCCCAAGCAGTTGTTTATGGATAGATTAAAGGAAAAGCATTTACCGTCATTTGAAATGTCATTTTTATTGTTTTTAAGTGTTTCTATACATCCTAGAAATCCGCCACTTCACGGGCAGGTTATGGGGACCTCCTAGGCACGATATTTGAAGGAATTTTTCATTTTTATTTTTAACCCTTATTTCATGGAAAACTCACTGTCCCTTTAAAAACGTTTTTTTTAAAACTTTTTGTCCTTGTTTCCTGTTCCCCAGGGCACTACCCGGACCCCCATACACCTTTTATGGCAAATATCTTGCATATATGCCCTCTTGGAGGGCACTCTAAAAAAACGAATTTTCAGCCCCATTGACTTGTATTGGGTTCGAGTTCGGGTTCGGATTCGGATTCGAACATTTGGAAAGTTCGGGTTCGGATCCGAACCGAACTCGGGGGGTGTTCGGCTCATCCCTAGTGCTCGGCTGCTCATTAGGTTTGTAGAGCCTCAAGGGAAATGTAATTTCAAAACATCTGGAGGGCCGCATGTGCCCACCCCTGGTTTAGACTCATCCCTTGCAACGACATCATTTAACTGTCCCCTCCATACATTTCAGTCCTCCGCGGCCTGTGCATAAGACGTCTCGTCCCATCACTTGCATCTTTCAGCAATCGCGCTGTTTCCTTTACCTGCTTGTTATCCATATTAATAATTCTATATACTGCCATTATCTCATTTCCGACCCTCGTCCCGCCGTGTCATCCTGTCCTACTGATTTACCTTCTTTCCGTTTCCCATCTCTCCATATGGTCATCATTACCGCGAGTATCCTCCGTTGAGGCCCTCCAAGGCAGCGATCCAGGAGCAATACAGATACAATGTTAGCTATGCCTGGCTGCCTCTTGGACATCACTCACCGTCAAGTTACTCCAGACAGCCGCGTCTCGTCAGCGTAAAATATTCCCTCATTGTGATATAGGTTAACATCTGAGCATCCTTCATCGAGATGTCACATTAATGCATCCACCGCAATGCTGAAACAACGGCAGCTTTACCCGCTCTCCGTCCGTAATTATTCACGAGATGCGCATGATGAAAAGATTTGATTCTAAACATTGCGCATGGAACTTACAAAGCGGCTGAGTACATATAGTGTCGATACAATATATCCAGGAGAGTTATCTTTTATTCATGTTGTTATGACTTGATTTATGCAAGGTAAAACCATTTGCCTCGGTCCATTAAACCGGCCGATCTTTATGGCCCTTGAGCATTTTCCTGAGTAATTACTTTCTTGCCGATTTTCCATCCATTATTTTGGAAACCAAATCCCTTTCAAGAAATAAATAAACAAATAAATAACCATATGCATGTAAAAAGAAGAAAAAAACAAACAAACACCTACGCTACGTATTGATTGAGCCGCTAAATAATAGAGACGAGATGCTAGCAAGTCGCACAGTCCATTTGGGTCGAGAGCGTTTGCTTTTTTAAAGCTTGTTGCACTTTCCCTGTTCATATATTTTTAAGTGCAAAATCAAAGCAGGTTGCACGCGATGCTAATGAAAGTCTGCCGCGCGCATAAATAATTCCTCAGGGCCGTTTCCGAAATGGGAAGACAGTCGTAATGAGTTCCGGATGTTCAGAGACAGTAATGTTAATAATAATAATAAAAAAGAATAATAATAATAAAAAAAAAAAACCCTCCAACATGTCCCTGTGATGATTAAGGGAGCCGCGCGCTATAAAGCTGCCACTTGAAAATAAAACAAACAAAAGAATTAAAATAAACTCGGTGTTAAAAAGCCGGAACGAGGAGCGTTTCATTTTCTTCTTTCTATTTCTGTATCGACCGGCAGAAAAAAAAAGCGAAAGTAAAAATGTAATTCAGAAAAGACATCTCTAAAAGCTAATTAAAAAAAAGAGCGAGATAAATATTATTTACGTGGAACAATAAGCAAATAAACTGTACATTATAAAATGAAAAACAAAACATTGTTGCTGTAACAGGAAATGGGAAGTTTTCATGCGGTCTCCGCGAATCGTTACTTCTGACCGAGTAAAAACAATTAAAATGTAGAAAATCGATAGTTAAGTGAAACGTGCAGGATTCTAAGCCTGGGAAGGAAGAAAAAGCTTTGAATCTGAGCTAGAGAAGAGATGTTAGTCCTGATCAAATGTTTCGAGCAAAAACAAGGTTTATGAGGTTCCTGAGAACAGGCCACAGTGCAAGTGTCCCGCTCTTCGGTGGGTCCCATTCAGGTCTAACAAGGTTTTAGGTCAATGGCGCCTTGACAGAGACAACTATTTAATATGCAAATCAGACGCTGTCACCCAGGAAGGTTGGCCGGGACTTAATTGCCAAGGAAGTCATCTTTTCACGAGATGCATCAACCTCTTATGATCATTTCAGCCTCATTAGGCCTCGCAGGAGGGAATAGCTGACACCCCTCTGGGCACCTTGAGCAAGAGGTCCACATCTGGATTACTTTGTGTACTAACAGTGAGCAAAAACAAGGTTTATGGGTACACTGAGAACAGGCAACTGCACTAGTGTCCTGCTCTACAGTTGGTCCCATCTCAGGTCTCCCAAGGTTTTAGCTCAATGATGCCATTACAGGGAGGACTACTCCATCGGCAAATCAGACTGAGATAATCCAGAAAGAGCGGCCAGGACTGTAATGCCAAGGAAATCCTTTCTGCACAAGAGGTGCAATAACCTCCAATGACTGTTTCAGCCTTGTTGGGCCACGTCAGGAGGGTACAGCTGACACTCCTCTAGGCAACTCGGGCAAGGGGTCCACGTCTGGATTACCATGTATACTTATAAAGACCAATAGCAAGAGAGTACTGAGAACGAGCAACAACACTAGTGTCCTTCCATATGGTGGGTTCCTGCACAGGTCACATAAGATTTTAGCTTCAATGGTGCCAAATCTTTCCTTTTTTTCTGCAGATACGTTACAGGACCCAGTGCAGATACATTCGACGTAGTGGACTCACCTCTACAACATTTGGGACAGAAGAGAGGGTGGCTGAGATCCTCTATGCATCTTTATGGGTACGATGGGCTGCCAGGAGAAAGTCGAAAGTCCCTGTGCAGGTGTGACTCCAACCTCCTTAAGTGGGACCTTGTTCCACTGTGGGCCAGTTGTTTGGTGGCTATGGCTATGAAATGTACATTTACCAGGAATGATGCTCCCAACCAAGGATAGATTGGACCAAAAACCAGCACTGAAAGGAAGGGACCGGGAGAAAAAGGGAAGGAGCTAAATGATGGGCCCCTTCCATGTCAATGCCCCTTGTGGCCAATCCAGACCTGATGCATACCACCAACAACCATATGTAAAATAATCCCATGAAACTGGGTTCAGAGCAGGGCACCTTGAAAGGCACAGGACTGATGGCAGAATACCCACTTGACCTTCGTAACTGTGGTCATGCACCACTTTCCAACCTACTAAGCACCTGTTTCGATGCTTGCTCATAGAGATACTCCATCCTGCAAGGAAAAGGTGACCAACGCATTTTTGTGTATTTATATTTAGCTGTTATTGTGGGCCACTACAACCCATCGAGCTTATGGTTTCTGTAGTTAACACGGTTCCTCCATATCTAGTGACCTTGACGTCGATAACGCACGGCAGCCTTTCATTTGGAGCTGCTCGCAGGAAATGTCCTAGTCTACTTTTCCTCACGGCCAATTAAGCTCTGAAAGGTTACGTTTTATCTCTAAGTAACCAGACTGGTTTTAATGAATAATCTGTAAGTAATTGTCTCTAGCATTGATTGAAATCTATTAATAAAAAAAAAAAACTCTAAGAAATCCACGTGGCCTCCTGGTAGAGGAAATCATAGAGCCATCACCAACCTTCTGCAACGAGAGTTTTGCTTGATTTATTTCCTGATTGGTTACATCGAAGTAATGGAAAGATTTCTTCCAAATCAAATTATTCAGCTTCATTTGGACAATTTAGGAGCAAATGGAATAATTAATACCGTCTGCAACCCCTTCGCCAGCTGATGCTGATCTGTACGGCAGACGCTGACGTGTCGCACTTCACAAAGTTAATATTGTTTTTATTACTAACCACACATGACACTTTCAACTGAACAATTACACCGAGGGTGGAGCGGGTATTTCCCTGCTTTACTCTATAATAAAATTCAGCTTTCTTGGTATAGATTCAACTAAAAGTGTAATTAGAGAGTAATAAAAAATAAATTGCACTCCATGATAATAATATGCCTGCATGGGGGATCATCTTAACCCCTTCGCTACCAAGTGATCTTCCTAAAAAACAATCAGGAACCAGAGTTTTTTTGTTTGGAAAAACCTCTTTAATTAATTATACAGTAATAAATATTTTGGAATTTTCCCAGTGTATTCCTTACTGTAATAACTTATTTGTCAGGGAGATGTCGCCACCTGCTGTCCAAAAGGTGTTACTGAAGTTCGGTTCTCCTTGCAGGATCCGCTGGGAAGATGTCATTCAGACACATTCCCAGCTGCTTTTGAAAAGTAATAGCACAGTCCTGACCCTTTTAGGGCGGGCTCTAAAAGGAATTATATGAAGGGTTCACATACTTTATTACACTGCCAGCATTTGAAAGTAATTTTGGTTAAAACCACTGGATCCTGGTAGGGTTCTATGGAAAGGCGTTTGGTTTCAAGGCGCATTCTGCCAGTCACACTGAGAGTCATTGACTATGAGTTGGCATGTACTGCTGTCATTCCTATCCCATATCAGGAAGCTAGGGAACCGCTTGCTGATCTCGGGCTCTATCCCATAGTTGGTGCTAATGAAGCGTCTCAAAATGTACCGTAGATACTCGAGTATAGCGCGACCCGAATATAACGCAATGGATATTGATTCATTATGGAAATGAGAGAATACTCAAGACTCAAATATAACGCAAGGAGCAAAATGTTACTGTACCGGTAAATAATTAAGATCCTTCCAGATTCTCTTAACACAGTCAGGCTCCCCCCCCCAGGCCAGGGTGCTCTGCTCTAGAATGAATGCAGCTGTTACTAAGTATGAAGCCGCTGGCCACCCGTCTTCTTTACTAGCGATTTAGATGGCCGGCAGAGGCGAGCGAGGTGAAAGATTGGCTTAAACTGAGCGTGCCCTCTGGCCGTGATGGATCCCACCTCTCCTGAATCCGGGAGTTCCTGAAGTGTTTGCAAGCATCAGGGAGCCCACATTCACTTCAGCGAGACTACCGGAACTTCTGGGAGACTTGGGATCCAGAGCAAGGCAAGTTTTTTTTTTTTTACACGCGATGCAGATGTCTCGAATATAACGCGACCCCTCCAATTTTAAGGTAAATTTTTGTCACCAAAATCTAGCGTTATACTCAAGTATCTACAGGCAATCAATCATTAGCACTAGGCTTAGTAAGTTTAACGCCTGGCATTGATATTCCCATCTTGACGCTACAGTCGGTTTTGCGCCTCGCACCTTGAGCTTACTGTACTTTGCGTCTCCTATACCTAACATGGGGAGCACAATCTATTTTTAGCATCTCGATAAGTGACGTATTGCAAAGTGCTGGCGCAATTTACCATCAGGAGGCGAAATGACAAATTTTAACACCTCCTTAAAGCTGGTGCTAAAAAATTCCTCAAATGCAAAATCGTTTGACAATTTCTAAACCCTCCAATCCCTTGGACTTCAAGGTGATCAAACATGTCAGTCCTAGAGGAGATTAACCCTGACTGCTCCTTAGAAGGTCAGATCCTGAAGATGAAACTCATATACTTTGGTCACCTAATGAGAAGGAAGGACTCACTGGAGAAGAGCCTAATGTTGGGAAAGATTGCGGACAAAAGAAGAAGAAGGGGACGACAGAGAATGAGGTGGCTGGATGGAGTCACTGAAGCAGTTGGCGTGAGCTTAAATGAACCCCAGTAGATGGTAGAGGAACGGAAGGCCTGGAGGAACATTTTCCATGGCAACGCGATGGTTCGGACAGGACTTTGCAACTTACAACAACAACAAAAATCCCTCCATTAAATCCCATACTCACCTCTCATGTCATGGCGAAAAGGGTGGCACGATCCACCACTTCTTCTCCCCGGGAACAGAGTGAGACTGGGACACAGAGCTCACGGCCCGGAAATGCAAGCCTCCATGAAGTCCTATGGACTCCAGGAGCTTATACTTGTGGCGGCGCGGATGTACTACTGTGGGTATCAGGGAGGTTAGCGCTGCGTTCCGGGGGTGAAGTGCTGAGATCGGACTAGTCCCCCCACTTGGTGCTCTCCCCTTCCAAGACCTGGAAAGAGGTTTAGAGGGGCGCACAGTCAGCTCCCAGTGACCATTCAGTTCGCTTTGTGAGGTCTCCGTGCCTTGAACACGGCTTTCCATTTTTTAAACCTGGATTTTAATACAAAGCTTTTATTTCTATAACTTTTAGTGAAGACACAGAAATCATTTAATATTAGGAAAGGACCTTATTAAATCCTCTTCTCGTTACACTTTAATATATTCCTAAAGACATTGTTTCTTCCCGGCGGTCAATGTATTCCAAATAATTCACGGAGACGGCTCCGTTATAAATGTTTCACGAAGATACACTCGTGTGACATCTTTTCCAATTCCTGTATTTATACATTTTTTTTCATGGCTTCAGTCTGTTTAGAAGAACCTCGCGATGACAAGGTCCGAAAAGCCCCCTCTGGTGCAGACAAAACAGAATTGTATTTGCATCTTGTTGGAGAAGTTCTTGAAAAGCAGCGGGATTCCTCCTGCCTTTGGCTACAAGACAAACTTTCCATATGAAAAAGCAATTTTCGATTTGATGAGCACAAGAGAGGAAGGAAGAGGAGAAACATGGCGGATTATACGGGGTGTCCATAAAGTCTATTTCCAACTTCAAACATTTATTCCAAAGGCGAATGAAAAGACAAATAAGTGGAAATCATTACAAAACGAGACGTATAGATTTAAGGGTTTTTTTGCCTCATTTAATACACCTCTATATGGGCGCCATTAGCTGCACGAAGCACATCAAGAAGGTGCTGGATTTCTTGCCATGTTGGCTGTAGTTTCCCCTCATCAATGGTGGCAATGGCGTCAGTGATCCTCTGCTTTAGATTAGCGATGTCCCTTTGTACCTTTGCTCCATACACCATATCTTTAACATAACCCCATAGAAAGAAGTGGAGGAGAGTGATATCTGGTGAACGAGGTGGCCAGGGAATTGGGTCACCTGTTCCAATCCACCGCTCTGGAAATGTTTCATGTAGGAACCCACCAACACGCCGTCCCCAATGTGGTGGTGCAGCATCTTGCTGGAAAATGATGGTTGCTTGAAGGTCATGTAGTTGTGGTGCTGCATATTCAGTCAAAAGGTAAAGGTAAACATTTGAAGTAATTGACGTCTCGACGAATAAAAATGGACCAATGATACGATTGCACATGATCCCACACCACACATTCATCTAAAGCAGAGGATCTCTGATGCCACCATTAATGAGGAGAAGCTACAGCCAACATGGCAAGAAATCCAGCACCGTCTCGATGTGCTTCCTGCAACTAATGGCGCCCATATAGAGGTGTATTAAATTAGGCAGAAATCCTTCAATATATATACAGTACGTCTTATTTTGTAATAATTTTCACTTATTTGTCTTTTCATTCGCCTTTGGAATAAATGTTTGAAGTTGGAAAGAGACTTTATGGACACCCCGTATAATCCGCCATGTTTCTCCTCTTCCTCTCTTGTGCTCATCAAATCAAAAATTGCTTTTTCATATGGAAAGTTTGTAAAGAGACTTTATGGACACCCTGTATGTATATATATATGTAGAGACTTTATGGACACCCTGTATATATATATATATATATATATATGTAGAGACTTTGTGGACACCCTGTATATATATATATGTAGAGACTTTATGGACACCCTGTATGTATATATATATATAATATATATATATATGTAGAGACTTTGTGGACACCCTGTATATATATATATGTAGAGACTTTATGAACACCCTGTATAAATATATATGTAGAGACTTTATGGACACCCTGTATATATATATGTAGAGACTTTATGGACACCCTGTATATATATATATGTAGAGACTTTATGACACCCTGTATAAATATATATGTAGAGACTTTATGGACACCCTGTATATATATATGTAGAGACTTTATGGACACCCTGTATATATATATATATGTAGAGACTTTATGGACACCCTGTATATATATATATGTAGAGACTTTATGGACACCCTGTATATATATATATATGTAGAGACTTTATGGACACCCTGTATATATATATATATATATGTAGAGACTTTATGGACACCCTGTATATATATATATGTAGAGACTTTATGGACACCCTGTTTATATATATATAAGTAGAGACTTTATGGACACCCTGTATATATATATATGTAGAGACTTTATGGACACCCTGTATATATATATATATGTAGAGACTTTATGGACACCCTGTATATATATATATATGTAGAGACTTTATGGACACCCTGTATATATATATATGTAGAGACTTTATGGACACCCTGTATATATATATATATGTAGAGACTTTATGGACACCTGTATATATATATATATGTACAGACTTTATGGACACCCTGTATATATATATATGTACAGACTTTATGGACACCCTGTATATATATATATGTAGAGACTTTATGGACACCCTGTATATATATATATGTACAGACTTTATGGACACCCTGTACTTTCTGAGCATCAATCCTGATTACATTTCAGAAACGGGTTTATAAACCAGGATTTCTTGTGTTCTGTTTCTTTAAATTGCAACAATGTGAATATTTTCACCAGATTATTAAACCCGATATGATTTTTATGCTCACAGGGCTAGAACTTTGGCGGAACCTTCTGCAGAACAAAAACAAACAAATTTGATTTGCTCTTGGGCTGCAGATTGAGACATCTCAATATTGGGCACCTGATGATGCCATGAAGCCGAGATATCTCGATCTCGGTAGTGAGAGGGTTAAACACCTGAATGTCTTGTTCTATGGATCGTTTATCGAATAATGATTCCACCTGGAGGGGGCACGTGGCTCAGACATCTCGGATCTGCCGGGCTCACCCCAAGCCTTGCTTCGCTTTTGCCTTTAATAAAGTTGTCCCATATCCTCGTATCTGAAAGAAGACATTGAATGAGAGCGCTTCTCTTCCAGCAGCTCTATGATTTATACGCCCGCCACCCGCCAGCCGTGTGTACACAGCATGGCAACACCTGGCGGCATGTAGAATGAAAAAATAATAATAATATAAAATGCTCAAAGGGAAGATCCCGGGGATTGGACGCGGAGCGACGCGCGGAGCGACGCGCGGAGCGACGCGCGGAGAGACTGGATGACAGTATATGAGCATTCGTACAAATTATGCATGAGCTTTAGCCGGCAGGGGATCAGAGAAGAAAAGACCCAAAACCGCCTTAAATGGGAAACTATTTCATACATCTCGAGGGATGTCATCTGAAGCTGTCACTCACGGACGCAACAGCCTCGTATGTGTCAAAAGTATGAGCAAGGGAGATCATTAAAGGACCTAATGAGGTCACACATTGATCTGGACAATAGATATGACCACGAAGGGTGAGAAGAAGCCTGATAGCACCACAACACTCCGCATAGATTGCCTGGAACATGATGGACTTATTAACCAAACACATGACTATCAGTTTTATGATTTTTTTAAAGAAACATAACCATTTGTGGACTGTATGAAGGTCTATGCCGTCACTCAGTGCAGTGCCTTATCACCCAGCGACAGCACAGACCGTCATGCACTGGAATCCTCATTCTGAGCTGCACAGTGATTGGAAATCACATTTTCGCTGTTGCTGACTGTCTGACAAGCCAGACCATGGATTTATATCAGCCAGCAGGAGCTCGCATTCCATTGGATAATTACTGCAGTGATTAATATGTTTCAGCATAAAATGAGGTCATGTGACTCCCTGAATATACTGAATGAGCGGGTTTTTCCATCAATGGGCTTTTTCTCCCCTGATGGCACAGCGGGCATATTCCAAGATGGCAATGCCAGGATTCCTCGGGCTCAAATTGTGCAAGAGTGGTTGAGGGAGCATGAGACATCATTTTCACACATGGATCGGTCACCGCACAGTCCAGACCTTAACCCCATTGAGGTTAATCTTTGGGATAATGTGCTGGAGAAGACTTTACGCAGCGCCGCGACTCTCCCATCATCAATACAAGATCTTGGCCACAAATTAATGCCACTCTGGACGCCAATAAATGCTGTGACATTGCATGAGCTTATCGAAACGATGCCGCGGTGAATGTGTGCCGCAATCACAGCAAAAGCGACGCAACCACATATTACAGCGCATGACTATTTTTGGCCGAGGACTGTATATATGGAAGTGGCAGCAACTGAAGAAGCTGTACTAGCGAAACGCGTTATGATGATCTGTTTTAATATTTTACCATTTTATTAATAAATATGTTGCTTGATTTTACACCTATCCTGGGTCCTGGATACTTTCATTCACCGAGGAGGTGGCTGAAGCTGATAGGTGACCCAGTGCACCTTATGAAGTCACTGGCTGCCTGAACATCTGGTGTCTGAATGATGAGAAACCAGCAAAGGTAAGTAATATATTTTCTCCCCTTATATACTCCCTGAACATTCGATATTACTCTATGTGAATTTCGTTTACTCTTTGAGGGCCACGGAGGAGTCCAACATCGTAAGGAAACACGTAGTGAGCCCAAGAGTGCACCACAAGGGAGGCTTCAATAGGACAAGAAGCGCCAACTCCACCACGTTCTCCTTGTACAATGTGTATATTTGAGTTTTCGATGGCTGTACTGGCTGAGGAACAAGTCACCATGAAAGGAGATCTCACCAAGACATTGAAATCTCTTTGTAAAACACATGACTTAAATCAAATTAGGGAAAAAAAAAACCAGAACAATCATGATTTTAAAAAAACAAAAAACCAACAGGACCTTCGTGTCTGTTCCATTTGCCGCTGGATTGATTGACAGTTTGTCATTCTCGCTAGGAATGTGATTGTCATGTTGGATTCGCGCAGGAATTTTTATACCTTTTTGAAGACTAATTGGAAATTGCCCGAGGTTGGGTTTTCACCTTCTTTTTCATTTCGACACGGGAAACGAGTACGAGCGTGAAATATTGAATCAGAGCCTTTTTTTAACTTGTCCTGCTGCGCGTCGTTCCTATCATAAACACAGAATTTATCGTGTCAGCTCCTAGCTTCATCCAAACCATTATTTATTTGCTTTACTGGATTGTAAATACATTGATTTAAGTCCGGGCATAATTTATACATGAATCAGTCGTGTGTAAAGGAAAGCGCTTTGAATTATGTGGTTTCATGTATCAGAACATACTAGAAAATTGTCTAGTTATCAGCAGTAGATATGTGCGTTTTTTGTTTTTGTTCTGAATCACAATTTTCATGAAATTATACCGATTCGTATTTTGGAAGCACTTCTGAAATGCGAATCGATTTCGCCCGAAATGGAATGGAAATGAAACAATATATAACAAATTGATTTCGTTTTCATGAATCAATTCTTATATATTGTTTCACTTTGGTTGTGGTGCTGAATCTGTTGTATTCAGCACCACAGGCAATGGACAGCGTTATGGTGCCGTTTGGTGCTATCTGGCAGCAGTGGAATTCCCCATAGAGAAGCAATGGTTAATCTATTCAAAGAATATTAAAGTCGATCTGTTCATATTTTTAGAGTGATGCAAAAGAATTTTGTTTACTGCAAAGGAAATCCGTTTGTAAATGGTCTTCAGAATGTTCTGCCTACTTTTCAGGACCTTGGATGTGCCGGTCAAGGTGTCAAAACTTTACAGAAGCACGGAGCTCCAGTAGTATTATTGTACATGTAGTAGTGCTTTTTGGCCAGCAGGGGGAGCCCTCTGCCAGTTAAATATGCATAATATCTGTAAAATGTATTCTACGAAGGATGCACATACATGTTTACACTGTCTGTAATGGAAAGTGTTTTTCGGTAAATCCACAGCTCTTTACACCCATATTACTCGTTTCACTATTTGCTTTGAGCCGATACAGAATTCATTTGAATATGATCTTACATTAATTATAAAATCCGAAGACTTCTTTATGACCAAGATGAGATGAGAAAAATCAGAACGCTCCATCTTGCTGCAGTGATTGTCCGTGGCTTGTAATTAATTTGACATTTTTTATATGGAACATTAACGTGCTTTTAGCTTGAATAGTAATTTTCATGTTCCTTTCGCTCAGGTTATAATAATCCAAGGCTAATCCTTTTGTCATTAACATTGTCATCAAAAGGATGATTTTATACGAACGAGACGAGAGACGGAAAACCCAAACTTTACTCGATTAACGTATTTATTCAGAACAGAAGCGCGTCCTTTTATCCTTATCTAAATTTCCACTTCGCCACTAAGCACCTGACAAAATCCGTATGGTATTTCTGCAATGTTGGCACCATTTGCTTTAACATCAGCTTTTCCAACGGGATCGAGTTTTAAGAAGGGGCCGAAAGATCAAAACGTTTCGACGAGAACAACAATGGAAATTTCCATTCAATTCGATGTTCACATACAGGCCATAATAAAGGTTTTATGAGTGTCACCTCTATGTCACTGCATCAAGATGTAATCAAGGTCTTCAGCTTTTAGAGCATTTGGCCCCAGGACATTTTTTTTCAAGAACCATAATACTTCCTTGATTTTTTGACTATAGAACATTCTGTAACCTTTTCCATTGAAGTATGTTTTTGCTCAGAGCTTGGGTCACTGACCATGTGGGTTATCTTTACAAACAAAAGATGTAACATGATATTCCAAGAGTTTGGTGGATGTGCTACAGTGTGTACATTGCAGTGACTTTATAATATCTCTGTAATGTTGACGTAATTATCATAGAAACATCAGATTTTCCAATGGATCAAGTTTAATAAAGTGGCCTTTAGATGCCCTCAAAAAGTTCTCAACGATAATGGAAATAGATTGTCACCTCTATGTCACTGCATCAAGATGTAATCAAGGTCATCTGCTTTAGAGTGTTTGGTCCCAAAATGTTTCTTTTCAAGAATCCAGAACGTTTTCTTGATTCCTTGAACGTTTCTTGACTATCAATCCTTGACTATAGAACATTCAATGTTTCCAATGAAATACATCTTTCCAGAGGGCTTGGGTCCCTGACCGTGCGGTTGATCCTCTGAATCAAAAGACCCAATAAAAGAGGACAAAGCCTGATATTCCAAGAGATTGATGGATGGGTTACAGAGTGTTTGTTGCGGTGACCTTATGGTATGTCTGTAACGCTGCCGTTATTTTCATCACTCATCAACTTTTCCAATGGGTACCCAATTTTACAAAGGGCCCTTAGATATCATCAAAAAGGTGTCAACGTTAACAACAGTGGAAATTTCCATTCAATTCAATACTCACATACAGGCCATAATAAAGATTTTGTGAGTGTCACCTCTATGTCACTGTATCAAGATGTATTCAAGGTCTTCTGGCCCAGGACATTTCTTTTCAAGAATCCAGAAAACGTCCTTGATTCCTTGATTTTAGAACATACAGTAACCGTTTCCAACAAAATACGTCTTTCCAAACAGCTTTTGTCACTGACCATGAGGTTGATCTTCTGAATTGAAAGGCCCAATAAAAAAGGACGAATCCTGATATTCCAAGAGTTTGATGGACATGCTACAGTGTGTTCATTGCGGTGACCTTACAGTATCTCTGTAAAGCTGCCACCATTTTCTTCAACATCAGCGTTTCCAATGGGACCCAACTTTATAGATATCATCAAAAAGGTCTCGATGATAACAACAGTGGAAATTTCCATTCAATTCAATACTCACATACAGGCCATAATAAAGGTTTTACGAGTGTCACCTTGATGTCACTGTATCAAGATGCAATCAAGGTCTTCTTCTTTAGAGTACTTGGCCCCAGGACATTTCTTTTCAAGAGCCCAGAACGTTTCCTTGATTCCTTGACTATAGAACGTTCAGTAACCGTTTCCGATGCAATACGTCTTTCCAAAGGGCTTGGGTCACTGATCATGTGCTTGATCTCCTGAATTAAAAGACCCAATAAAAAAGGACGAAGCCTGATATTCCAAGAGTTTGATGGATGGGTTACAGAATGTTCATTGCAGTGACCTTACAGTATCTCTGTAATGTTGGTGCCATTTTCTTCAACATCAGCTTTTCGAATGGGGCCCAATTTTACAATTGGGCCGTTAGCTATCATCAAAAAGGTCTCGATGATAACAACAATGGAAATTTACATTCAATTCAATACTCACATACATACCATAATAAAGGTTTTATGAGTGTCACCTCTATGTCACTGTATCAAGATGTAATCAAGGTCTTTGCATTAGAGTATATGGCCATTTCTTTTCAAAAATCCAGGATACTTCTATGACATTTATACCATAGAACATTCAGTAACCATTTCCAATGAAATATGTTTTTCCAAAGGGCTTGGGTCACTGACCATGTGGGTGATCCCTCCGAAGAAAAGATGTAGTCTGATATTCCAAGAGTTTGATGGATGTGCATCAGTGTGTTCATTGCGGTGACCTTACGGTATCTCTGTAATGTTGGTGCCATATTCTTTAGCATCAGCTTTTCCAATGGGTCCAATTTTGTAAAGGGGCCATTAGGTATCTTCAAAAAGTGCTTGACGACGATGGAAATTTCCATTTAATTCAATGCTCACATACAGGCCATAATAAAGGGTTTACGAGTGCCACCTTGATGTCACTGTATCAAGAGGCAATCAAGGTCTTCTTCTTTATAGTACTTGGCCCCAGGACGTTTCTTTTCAAGAGCCCAGAACTTGATTCCTTGACTTTTGAACGTTCAGTAACCGTTTCCAATGAAAATCATCTCTCCAAAGGGCTTGGGTCTCTGATCATGTGGTTGATCTCCTGAATTAAAAGACCCAATAAAAAAGGACGAAGCCTGATATTCCAAGAGTTTGATGGATGGGTTACAGAATGTTCATTGCGGTGACCTTACAGTATCTCTGTAATGTTGGTGCCATTTTCTTCAGCATCAGCTGTTCCAATGAGTCCAATTTGGAAAAAGGGCCATTAGGTATCCTCAAAAACTACTTGACGACAATGGAGATTTCCATTCAGTTCAATACTCACATACAGGCCATAATAAAGGTTTTATGAGTGACACCTTGATGTCACTGTATCGAGATGTAATCAAGGTCTCCTGCTTTAGAGTATTTGGCCACAGGACATTTCTTTTTAAGAATCCAGAACATTTCCTTGATTCTCTAACTATAGAACTTTCAGTAACCGTTACCGATGAAAAACATCTTTCCAAAGGGCTTGGGTCTCTGGCCAGGTGGTGGTTGTTCTCCTGAATTAAAAGACCCAATAAAAAAGGACGAAGCCTGATATTCCAAGAGTTTGATGGATGGGTTACAGCATGTTCATTTTGTGACCTTACAGTATCTCTGTAATGTTAGTGCCATTTTCTTCAGCATCAGCTGTTCCTATGAGTCCAATTTGGAAAAAGGGCCATTAGGTCTCCTCAAAAAGTACTTGACGACAATGGAGATTTCCATTCAATTCAATACTCACATCCAGGCCATAATAAAGGTTTTATGAGTGTCACCTTGATGTCACTGTATCAAGATGCAATCAAGGTCTTCTTCTTTAGAGTACTTGGCCCCAGGACATTTCTTTTCAAGAATCCAGAACGTTTTCTTGAATCTTGACTATAGAACGTTCGGTAACCGTTTCCGATGCAATACGTCTTTCCAAATGGCTTGAGTCACTGACCGTGAGGTTGATCTCCTGAATTAAAAGACCCAATAAAAATGGTCAAAGCCTGATATTCCAAGACTTTATATTTCACGCCTGAAAGTAATCTGATTCATTCCAGGGATTTCAGTCCATCATTACCATTATTGTTGCATATTAACATTTAGATCACTGTAAATTGTTACCCAGCGTGAAGACATGAATGGGAAATCAGCGCGAGCATCGCAGAATGATACGCAGATAAAAGGAGGATCGTTACATTTTTATCTTTCTTTTATTTTTAATATTTTTTTCGCTAAAATCTTCGTTCCGTTCGCGGCGCCTTTATTGTTTCTCGATATAAAAACAAAAAATAGAGAAACCAGGGTACGTCTCCAAAACAATTACACAAATTGGCGCGCAGTCACGCAGTGCGGCATCTGGCGTTTTTAAGAGCGTTATTTAATAGAAATATTTTTTCTTTCATATTTTTTTTTATCTCTGTGGTCGCTGCTAACCTTGGGCAATGTGAGTTTTACTGCGAGAAGCGGGATAGCCAAATAAATGAGCAATAACGTGTTTGTTCTGCTTAATTTTTATCTCTTGCGCTGCTGCTAGGCGTCTGACTGTCTCCTGTTATGCTAACGAGCAATATGGACGTTTTACACCATTCAACCCTAATCTGAAAATTAAAATAAAGTGTCTGTTTCACAAACGAGCAAAAAAACACCAACCGCCTTTTAAAATGCCGCGTCAAAGTGCAAGTTGTGTTTATCCAGGGCGTTTTCGTGTTTCGTGTTAAATGTGCTGTGCGGAGAAGGGAAATGGAGCGTCGCCGCGAAGGGTAGAAGACCCCGTGGACAAACCGAAATATTTAAAGTGAATAAGCAGGGAGATAACTACCCACGTCTACTTATAATTAAAATAGTACTTGACATAAAACTGTTACAATGAAATGTAACGGGCTCCAAAAAGAATTCGCTCACCACGTCTCCAAATGCCAAGTATTCCTGAAGGCTTTTAACATTTTCTGCCATGAAAACTCAGGATACAATGTATCATTCTGCAGCCTTTTATTAAATTGTATTATGATCCGTTAAATAAACCACAGGTTTTCAAGACCCTGATTAAAATAATATGAAAATGCTGGTATTTCGTGATTAGACCACATGGATAGGGTTAGGGTACAGGTAAGGTTACAGGGTGAGCACCTCTTATCATGAGCATTCTGGATTTTAGAGGTTTTTTATTTTCCGATTCTGTCCAGGGTTCTGAAACCGGAGGAAATGCTATATATATATATATAAAAAGATGGTTACAGTAATCAGGATAAAAAGAACCTCCCAAGGTGACTCCTCCTATTCACCAAAAAATAATAATCAGAAATTGCATACAAATATATGGGTACGGGTGCACTTAATGGACTTCATAGACCCCATATACTGTATATTCCATAGGAAAACTCGGGAATTTATCTTTAAAATGTTCAGTTCCATTTGGTTCCTGGTCTTTCTCTCAGGGAGAGAATGTTTCAGATAATGTGCCAGATAAGAGACGCCATCTAGAGTTTACAATGTTCCATCCCAGCATTATTTCTGTAAAGGATAAACCAATACATGATAATTGATTAGATTTACATTATTTTATTCTTTTAACTATCTTTGAACAATCAAAACAAACTACGTTGCTTTTTTCTCTTATATCAGTGTTTCTTACTAATGCCATTATCCTTATAAATCTTATGATAATATTTTTTATAATAAAATGTGTTTGGTAGTGAAGGGGTTTAAAGCTCATATGATTAATTAGCCTTTTTATCACTATTATGATGCGCTGTAAAAATTGGTGGTACTTTGCAAATAAAATAAAAAAAAAGAATACCCAAAGAAATAGCAAAAAAAATACCCAAAGTTAGCACAAAAAAAGAATACCCAAAAAAAGCACAAAAAGATACCCAAAGAATGCGCAAAAGAAAGAATACCCCAAAAAAAGCGCAAAAGAAAGAATACCCAACGAAAGCGCAAGAAATAACCAAAGAAATTGCAAAAAAAAGAATACCCAAAGAAATCGCAAAAAAATACCCAAAGAAAGCGCAAATAAAGAACACCCCAAAAAAGCGCGAAAAAATACCCAAAGAAAGCGCAAAAGAAAGAATACCCAAAAAAGCGCAAAAGAAAGAATACCCAATGGAAGCGCAAAAAAATACCCAAAGAAATTGCAAACGAAAACAATACCCAAAAAAAGCGCAAAAAAAAATACCCAAAAAAATGCAAAACAAATACCCAAAAAACGCAAAAAAAAATACCCAAAGAAAGCGCAAAAGGAAGAATACCCAAAAAAGCGCAAAATAAAGAATACCCAACGAAAAATAACCAAAGAAAGCGCAAAAAAATACCCAAAGAAATTGCAAAAAAAAGAATACCTGAAAAAAGTGCGAAAAAAAACCCCAAAGAAAGCGCAAAAAAAAGAATACCCAAAAAAAGCGCAAAAAAATACCCCAAAAAAGCACAAAAAAGAGAATACCCTAAAAAATGCAAAAAAAATACCCAAAAAAAGCACAAAAAAAGAATACCCAAAAAAACACAAAAAAATACCCAAAGAAAGCGCAAAAGAAAGAATACCCAAAGAAAGTGCAAAAAAAAAAAAGAATACCCAAAGTGCAAAAAAGAAAAAAAAAAAAGAAAAAAGCCTAGTGTTGATTAAAAAATATATATTGAAGAAATCGATGAGGTTAATCCCTTATTATCTCTTTTGGGAAGCTGTAATATCTCCAGCAAAAAATCCATATTTTTCTTTACAAATTAGCTACGCGAGTCAATTTTTCTTGAATGGAATGATTTTTTTTTTTCTTCTGCTAAATACATTTCTATCGATTGTAAATGCATAGCCCCGGGAAAATATTGACACGGAGAAACTAAAGTTTACTGTAGATGAAAAACTACAAGAGGCTCCAAACAGCCGCCATGGTATTGTTTTCAAATTCCCCTTTTAAAGTCAAGCCGTGGTTTTGTTTTAGATTTTTTTATTTTTTTATAGACCTACACTTGACTTTATCAAAAGTCATAGACAGTGGACCTTAATAATTTATAGCAGCGGGGAGTATAATTTAACTGCTCGCCCGATGTGGTAAAAGACTTGCAATTGGTAACTCACGTAGGAGATGGGGAATTGGTTCTTTTTTTTCCTGTCTTGTATTGAAGTGTCGGGCGGCGGAAGCTTTGTAAGGTATTCTTTAGAGATAGTCAGCACAACATGGGCTCGTATATCTCAATATTATTCATTGACTGCACGGAGCCAGAGATGCTTTGTGCGGGAACGGCGCGCGTTAGCAGATCTCTGCGGAAAAAAAATAAGGAGAAAAGAAAGAAAAAGAAAAAAAAGTGGTGGAAAAAATAATGAAAAAAAAAAAGAGAGAAAAAAGAAAATGATAAAAAGAAATTCACCGGCCCAGCACTGTTTATTAAAAGCTGATGAAGAAAGTTCTGCAGGATCATTGATAATCACTCAGTGTCAGCAACGAAGGACGTTCATAAAAAAAACCAATGTTGAAAATGGAATTAATTCAATGTATGATTTGATAATACGATTTGTTATATAACAACGAAAGGAAACAATGTGTCAGTGTGAGAGAATGCGGCCTAATTCATTATCAGCCTAATAACCGGTCATTAGGGGTTAAAATAGGGAGCTGGGAGAGCCCATTCCCTTGGTACCCCATTAACCCCTTATCTCACTACTTAACACTTCCACTACTGGTAAACCTCCAATTAACCCTACCTTACCCGACTGACTGGCCGCTACCTAAATACACATAAACACCTATAACGGCCCCTATCAATCTATTAACCCACTCCTATTTATTATTATTTATTAAGCGCCAACACATTCCGCAGCGCTGTACAAGGTGTAATAGGTAAAGACAGGACAATTCTACAATACATACAGGAGACAGGTCAGTATTCCTGCCTATTTATGCACCCATGAACCTTATCTGACATATGCTCCAACTAACCCTCTCCTACCTATGCCAAAATTAACCCTTTCATACTGATGCCCCCACTACCCCTACCTTATCTATGCCATCATTAACCATATCCCTCCTCTGGCCCCACTAACCCACTCATACCTATGCCCCAATAACCCTCTCCAATCTATGCCCCAATTAACCCTATCCTACCTGTGCCCCCATTAACCCTATCCTTCCTGTGTCCACAATAATCCACTTCTACCTATGCCCCAATAACCCTATCCTACCTTTGCCTCCACTAACCTACTCCTACCTATGCTCCATTAACCCTCTATGCCCCCAAAATCCCTCTCTGACCTATGTCCCATAAACCCTATTCTACCTATCCCCCAAGTAACCCTATCCTTCCTGTGCCCCCAATAACCCTATCCTACCTGTGCCTTCACTAACCTACTCCTACCTATGCTCCATTAACCCTCTATGCCCCATTGACCCTCTCCTACCTGTGTCCATATTAACCCTAGCCTACCTATGCATTGCCAAAGTTAACCCCTTTCTACTCTTCATTACCAAAAAAATATATATACAGTGGCAAGAAAAAGTATGTGAACCCTTTGGGATTAGGTGAAGTTTTGCATGAATTGGTCATAAAATGTGCTCTGATCCTCATCTAAGTCACAACAATTTGAAAAACACAGTCTGCTTAAAATAATACAACACAAACATTATATGTTTTCATGTTTTTATTGAACAGAACATGTAAACATTCACAGTGCAGGGTGGAAAAATATGTGAACCCCTAGCCTAATGACTTCTCCAAGAGCTAATTGGAGCCAGGAGTGAGCCAACCTTGAGTCCAATCAGTGTGATATTATTGGATGTGTTGCTGAAAGCTGTCCTGCCCTTTAGAAACACACACCAGTTTTGGGTTTACTGGTTTCAAGAAGCACTGCCTGATGTGAACCATGCCTCGCAGAAAAGAGCTCTCAGAAGACCTACGATCAAGAATTGTTAACTTGCATGAAGCTGGAAAAGGTTACAAAAGTATCTCCAAAAGCCTTGATGTTCATGTGTCCATGGTAAGACAGACTGTCTACAAATGGAGAAAGTTCAGCACTGTTGCTACTCTCCCTAGGCGTGGTCATCCTGTAAAGATGACTGCAAGAGCACAGTGCAGAATGCTTAATGAGGTAAAGAAGAATCCTAGAGTGTCAGCTAAAGACTTACAGAAATCTCTGGCACATGCTAACATTTTTTGTTGACACATCTACAATAAGGAAAACATTAAACAAGAATGGAGTACATGGGAGGACACCACGGAGGAAGCCATTGCTGTCCAAAAAGAATATTGCAGCACGTTTGAAGTTTGCAAAAGAGCACCTGGATGTTCCACAGCACTACTGGCAAAATATTCTGTGGACAGATGAAACCAAAATTGAGTTGTCTGGAAAAAACACACAACACTATGTGTGGAGAAAAAAGGCACAGCACACCAACATCAAAACCTCATCCCCACTGTAAAACATGGCGGAGGGAGCATCATGGTTTGGGGCTGCTTTGCTGCCTCAGGGCCTGGAAGGATTGTTGTCATTGATGGAAAAATGAATTCCAGAGTTTATCAAGACATTTTGCAGGAAAACGTAAGACCATCTGTCCACTGAAGCTCCACAGAGGATGGGTGATGCAACAGGACAATGACCCAAAGCATACAAGTAATTCAACAAAAGAATGGCTTCAACAAAACAAAATACGGCTTCTGGAGTGGCCCAGTCAGAGTCCTGACCTCAACCCGATTGAAATGCTGTGGCATGACCTTAACAGAGCGATTCACACCAGACATCCCAAGAATATTGCTACACTGAAACAGTTTTGTGAAGAGGAGTGGTCCAAAATTACTCCAGATCGTTGTGCAGGTCTGATCTGCAACTACAGGAAACGTTTGGTTGAGGTTATTGCTTCCAAAGGAGGGTCAACCAGTTATTAAGTCCAAAGGTTCACATACTTTTTCCACTCTGCACTGTGAAATGTTTACATGTTACGTTCAATAAAAACATGAAAACATATAATGTTTGTGTTGTATTATTTTAAGCAGACTGTGTTTTTCAAATTGTTGTGACTTAGATGAAGATCAGAGACATTTTATGACCAATTCATGCAAAACTACACGTAATCCCAAAGGGTTCACATACTTTTTCTTTCCACTGTATATTCTTGATAGAGAAGGGATTAAAAACTGATATAAATTAAGTGTGACAGAGCCCCCCCCCCCCCACTTGCTCCATTCGGTGACGTGTCTCTGGTTATGTCACATTGCATCCGTCCTGCTCATTAGGCCATGGCGCATCGTGACACTGTGATAACATATTTAATGATCTAATGGATAGGATGCATTATGTTTTCGTTCGTCATATTCCAGCCTCAATTTCTCCCATTTTCCTCCATTATGATACATTTTATCCCATATCATGGTTTCACCCCATCACGCTCCCCCATGCATCACGCTCCCCCACGCCTGCCCTTCGCCGGCGGTCATTATTCAGGGCCTCCTTGATGAGGTTCCTGGAGATGCTCCTGAGCATCCTATTTAGGTTTTATTAACACGCGCTTGCACTGATGCTGCTTTCAGCTCCAGGATAAGTACATTTTTGCTGATTACATTTAAAATGGATTATATTTATTTTTCCCCCGAACCGGTTTGATTGCGTTTTAATTTAATTTATCCGGACCCGTGGCCTCCGCGAGACTTTCCACATTATTTCCTCTACTAATTCCAATTTGCTCCTTGGGTCAAATTAACTCGACTGTGACCTGAAATATTAATGAATTAGTGACAGGGAGCAATATTGTTACATTATATTTCTCATACTCGCTTTCGTTTTCCATATGTTTGTCAACGGTTTCTTTTTCGTTTCTTCTTTGGATTTTTCGAATGGACCATTACCTGGATTTAGTGGCGTCCTAGACATCATTCATTTATTTTGCTCATGGAACCAAACACTGCGGGACTGGAATAATTCCTTCTTTATTGAATCTTCCCTTGTTTTTTTTTTAGAATTCTCTGAATCCTTTGCTACAATTTGGCCTGAAGTATATAGTAAACTGTGTCAGTAAGAGGATAAAACCGCGTGAATATTAACATTCTATGATTAATGATACAAGAAAATACAATCAATAAAAACACCAACAGCAAACTCTTATCTTCATTGAACTATTTTACTGTCAAGCGCTTTTTGTTTACACAATATTATCATAACATTCATTTGAAACATGGGATACGCAGTAAACACAAGGGGTTATTCAAAGAGCACCGAAATTCCACCATAATTTCAGTGTTCTCTCATTCCCTGCGCTTCGGGGAATCAAATATCCCGACCCTGTGGTGAATTCAGCACAGCGTCCCCGTAGTGGAGGGAAAATACGCCTAAAAACCGCAGCAAAATCGCTGAATTGAAAGTAAAAACTGTTGCAAAAACACTGAAAACATCGGATCCGATCTGATAAGTCACCGCCACCCCTGGGAAAACATAGGATCCGATAAGCCGCCAAACGCACCCGATGATCTGCAGCAAACCCCACCGAACGCGTCCAAAAAAAGCCAACGACCCGCCGAACACAGCGCCGACCAGCCGCCGGAAAAAGCAGACAAGTCGACAAACAGGGTAAAAAAAGAAAGAAGTCACAGCAACTTTGAAAAGCTGTTTGAGAAAAAAACAACTGCACGAAAATGCCTGTAAACATATAAGGTCCTATGAATAGTAATAAAAAGGTCTGTTACAGAAAAAAACACGCTATTTAAAAAAAATCCGAAAAATAAATATTTGCCAGAAAATTCTCGAAAAATGGCTAAAAAATACAATAAATAAATAAATAAACAAAGAGGCTTTTTGCTGCAGATTAAAAGAATAAACGGTTTATTAGATATTGAATGAAAAACAGAATATTTTTAACATTGAAGCCTATGGGATTCGTCTGATTAAACCTGCCGAATGAAACCACCGAACATCAGGGCATTTTACTGACATTTCTCTGCTGTTCGGTGTCTCTGAATAGATTAACCATTGCTTCTCTATGTGGTATTTCACTGCGGCAGAAGATCACCCACTTCAATAGCTGATTAGCCACGAAATTGCATCGCATGGGGAAATTCACTGTTCGGTGCAATTTCGGGCCAGTTCGGTTCTCTTTGAATAACATAGTTAAATGTGGCATAAATTGTCATTTTTCCATAAAGATCATTATGTTGAGATAAAGTATTAAAATAATTTCCATGATTTTAATTTTTTGTGTAATTGTATTGGTTTATCCTTTACAGAAATACAATGGGCTGAAAGGTTGTAAACTCTAGAAGGCGTCCCTTATCTGGCACAATGTCACACGGGGTCTGCAATATCCGCATACAGCCAGAAATGGCCTTTATGTCAGTAAATGTGCTGCAAATAGATGTGTGCATTCATTTTAGTACTAAAATGATTTAGTCCGAATTTTGGGATAATTTAGTTTTCGTATGACTCAAGAGAAACAAAACTGCTCAGTACAAAAAACTAAAGAAACTAAAATAAAATGCACTACATTTTGGTTTCAGTCCTTTTTGTGATATTACATTGATGAGTGAAGGAGACCAGCAATGAAGAGCGCAACATAGCAACATCCGAAGTTCTGCACCCTCCACATACCAATGCAGTAGGATGTTATATACAGAGAGGGGCATTAATTAATGCAGGAGGATGTTCTATACATTATACAAAGAGGGGTATTAATGCAGGAGGATGTTATTATACATTATACAGAGAAAGGTATAAATTGAGGAGGATGTTCTATACAGAGAGGAACATTAATTAATTCAGGAGGATGTTCTATATATTATACAGAGAGGGGTATTAATTAATGCAGGTGGATGTTGTATACATTATACAGAGAGGGGTATTAATTAATGCAGGTGGATGTTGTATACATTATACGGAGAGGGGTATTAATTAATGCAGGTGGATGTTGTATACATTATACAGAGAGGGGTATTAATTAATTAATGCAGGAGGATGTTCTAAACATTATACAGAGAGGAGCCTTTTTTTGTAGCCCTTTAAATCCAGTGGCTGTGAGCGCTGAGATTGGCTGCCTATTACATTCTCTCTCAGTACAATGTATCAGGCTCAGCTGTTACAGTAACTGACTGTAACAGCGCTCAGAGTTTCAGTAAAACAAGGAAATAATATTGTTCTAACCTCTTATATATAAAAATATTATTTACTAGTTTTACTGAAACTCTGAGCGCTGTGATGAGCAGCAGTCAGTTACTGTAACAGCTTTGCCTGACACGGGGCACTATTACAATGTTGGTGCTAACTTAACCAGAGCTGTTGTAAACTGAAAACCTCCATAGGCTATAATGGCTCTGGGAAGTTTACAACAGCTCTGGTTAAGTTAGCACCAACTATGTAATATGGCCCACATTGTGCTGAGAGTGAGAGATACTGTAACAAGCAGCGATCTCAGCCCTCTGAGGAGCCACTACAATAGTAATTGAATCCACTGGTTTTCGGATGAATGAAATTAGTTTTCATACTAAAGAACTGAAAACGAATTTCTTTAGCAACTAAATAAATTGCATTTTAGGACTAATCCATTAGTTCCAAACAAACTTTTGTGCTGTGCACATGTCTAGCTGCAAACAGATAATAAAATAGTGAGATCTCCTGCTTATGCAGGCTTGTAGTGATCAGAATGAGATTGTTAGCAATGCAAAATCTGTATGTGCTGCATAATGCCTGTGTATGGCAATTACAGCAACACCTTGTATCTGTACGTGCTACATAATGCCTGTGTATGGCTATTACAGCAACACCTTGTATCTGTATTTGCTGCATAATGCCTGCGTATGGCAATTACAGCAACACCTTGTATCTGTAGGTGCTGCATAATGCCTGTGTATGGCAATTACTGCAACACCTTGTATCTGTAGGTGCTGCATAATATCTGTGTATGGCAATTACAGCAACACCTTGTATCTGTACGTGCTGCATAATGCCTGTGTATGGCAATTACAGCAACACCTTGTATCTGTACGTGCTGCATGATGCCTGTGTATGGCAATTACAGCAACACCTTGTATCTGTACGTGCTGCATAATGCCTGTGTATGGCAATTACAGCAACACCTTGTATCTGTATGTGCTGCATAATGCCTGGGTATGGCAATTACAGCAACACCTTATATCTGTATGTGCTGCATAATGTCTGTGTATGGCAATTACAGCAACAACTTGTATCAGTATGTGCTGCATAATGCCTGTGTATGGCAATTACAGCAACACCTTGTATCTGTATGTGCTGCATTATGCCTGTGTATGGCAATTACAGCAACACCTTGTATCTGTATGTGCTGCATAATGCCTGTGTATGGCAATTACAGCAACACCTTGTATCTGTATGTGCTGCATAATGCCTGTGTATGGCAATTACAGCAACACCTTGTATCTGTATGTGCTGCACAATGACTGCGTATGGCAATTACAGCAACAACTTGTATCTGTATGTGCTGCACAATGACTGCGTATGGCAATTACAGCAACACCTTGTATCTGTATGTGCTGCATAATGACTGCGTATGGCAATTACAGCAGCACCTTGTATCTGTATTTGCTGCATAATGCCTGCGTATGGCAATTACAGCAACACCTTGTATCTGTATGTGCTGCATAATGACTGCGTATGGCAATTACAGCAACACCTTGTATCTGTATGTGCTGCATAATGACTGTGTATGGCAATTACAGCAACAACTTGTATCTGTATGTGCTGCATAATGACTGCGTATGGCAATTACAGCAGCACCTTGTATCTGTATTTGCTGCATAATGCCTGCGTATGGCAATTACAGCAACACCTTGTATCTGTACGTGCTGCATAATGCCTGTGTATGGCAATTACAGCAACACCTTGTATCTGTATGTGCTGCATAATGTCTGTGTATGGCAATTACAGCAACACCTTGTATCTGTATGTGCTGCATAATGCCTGTGTATGGCAATTACAGCAACACCTTGTATCTGTATGTGCTGCATAATGCCTGTGTATGGCAATTACAGCAACACCTTATATCTGTATGTGCTGCATAATGACTGTGTATGGCAATTACAGCAACAACTTGTATCTGTATGTGCTGCATAATGACTGCGTATGGCAATTACAGCAGCACCTTGTATCTGTATTTGCTGCATAATGCCTGCGTATGGCAATTACAGCAACACCTTGTATCTGTATGTGCTGCATAATAACTGCGTATGGCAATTACAGCAACACCTTGTATCTGTATGTGCTGCATAATGCCTGTATATGGCAATTACAGCAACACCTTGTATCTGTGTGTGCTGCATTATTCCTGTTTATGGCAATTACAGCAACACCTTGTATCTGTATGTGCTGCATAATGCCTGTGTATGGCAATTACAGCAACACCTTGTATCTGTATGTGCTGCATAATGCCTGTATATGGCAATTACATCAACACCTTGTATCTGTATGTGCTGCATAATGCCTGTGTATGGCAATTACAGCAACACCTTGTATCTGTATGTGCTGCATAATGCCTGTATATGGCAATTACAGCAACACCTTGTCTCTGTATGTGCTGCATAATGCCTGTGTATGGCAATTACAGTAACACCTTGTATCTGTATGTGCCGCATAATGCCTGTGTATGGCAATTACAGCAACACCTTGTATCTGTATGTGCTGCATAATGCCTGTATATGGCAATTAAATCAACACCTTGTATCTGTATGTGCTGCATAATGCCTGTGTATGGCAATTACAGCAACACCTTGTATCTGTATGTGCTGCATAATGCCTGTATATGGCAATTACAGCAACACCTTGTATCTGTATGTGCCGCATAATGCCTGTGTATGACAATTACAGCAACACCTTGTATCTGTATATGCTGGATAATGCCTGTGTATAGCAATTACAGCACCACCTTGTATCTGTATGAGCTGCATATTGCCAGTGTATGGCAGTTACAACAACACCTTGTATCTGTATGTGCTGCATAATGCCTGTGTATGGCAATTACAGCAACACCTTGTATCTGTACGTGCTGCATAATGCCTGTGTATGGCAATTACAGTAACACCTTGTATCTGTATGTGCTGCATAATGCCTGTGTATGGCAATTACAGCAACACCTTGTATCTGTATGTGCTGCATAATGCCTGTATATGGCAATTACATCAACACCTTGTATCTGTATGTGCTGCATAATGCCTGTGTATGGCAATTACAGCAACACCTTGTATCTGTATGTGCTGCATAATGCCTGTATATGGCAATTACAGCAACACCTTGTCTCTGTATGTGCTGCATAATGCCTGTGTATGGCAATTACAGTAACACCTTGTATCTGTATGTGCCGCATAATGCCTGTGTATGGCAATTACAGCAACACCTTGTATCTGTATGTGCTGCATAATGCCTGTATATGGCAATTACATCAACACCTTGTATCTGTATGTGCTGCATAATGCCTGTGTATGGCAATTACAGCAACACCTTGTATCTGTATGTGCTGCATAATGCCTGTATATGGCAATTACAGCAACACCTTGTATCTGTATGTGCCGCATAATGCCTGTGTATGACAATTACAGCAACACCTTGTATCTGTATATGCTGGATAATGCCTGTGTATAGCAATTACAGCACCACCTTGTATCTGTATGAGCTGCATATTGCCAGTGTATGGCAGTTACAACAACACCTTGTATCTGTATGTGCTGCATAATGCCTGTGTATGGCAATTACAGCAACACCTTGTATCTGTACGTGCTGCATAATGCCTGTGTATGGCAATTACAGTAACACCTTGTATCTATACTGTACAGGGATTTACACTCAGTATAACTCCCTGAATCTTATCCTTGTACAGCAGCGACTGACCCCACAGCTCTCCCTGTGGTCTGACATATCCCTGGCTGCTGGAATGCTGCAGTAAAGTTTGTAGAGGTTTTTGTTACACAGAGAGGGTGGAGCCAGTAAGTTTGCAGCCACATGGGAAATTAGATCGAAATTACAAAATTAGCTTCTCTACAGGGAGAACATCGATCCTGCTTCTACGAATAATGTGTAAGTTTTATGGGTATGTATTGGTGTTTTACAGTTTTTCCATAATAAGAGTTGTTGATATATTTTTGGCAGTGAAGGGGTTAAAATCCCTTGTATCTTTTCATATAGTGGTGGTTACATTCTGGTCCGTTGCTTAGCGTAGCTTTTAAACATAACATTTTAACGTGATTAAGCTTGTTATGTATTCATGCAGCAAAATAAACAACTTTTCTAAAAAATGTTCTTTTCTGTAGTTTTCCAGAGAAACGATGAAGTTCGGTTGTAACGTTCCGTGGAATTGTGCGATTATGATTGATTGTCCATATTGATGAGATCCTCATTTTGCCCCTGAGAAGACGCAGTTGACTTGAAAAGTACTTTGTAGCATGAAAGCTCAGCATGGCTCGCGTCAGCCGCATCGCGCCTTGTATCATTAGCAAAGCCCAAAAAAGGCTCCGCTTTGAAAAGTTCCGCTCAGCCCGAAGGCGGCTGACGATACGGATGCCAGCACCAGAATATTTTAATTGTCGTAAATAGTTGTCTGCATTGTTTTTCTGTTGATTGTTTCGGTCTCTTTGTTCCTGATGCCGTTCTCTCCGCATAAATTGAATCGTAGCCCAGAGCCAGTTTGATAATCATGGCTCCGGGTCATCATTTCATTTCTATCATTGGTTGTTTTACGCTCGTGCGTTTGTCTGTTTTGATATGATCACAAGCATTGGGTTCCATTGAAAAGCAAGAACGGACGAGCTTCGAGAGAGATGGGGTAGAATAGAAGTGGATATCTGGGAGATGTGGGTAGGTAGACAAATGAAGATGTTGGATAAGCGGCCATGATGGTTCCGGAAAACGCATTGGGACTAAGTAGATGAGCGCAAGAAAAAAGAAAAATGGAAATCTAAAGCCCATTATTGGGATTAAATCACAATACCTAATACATTTTCCAACTGTAAAGAGGATCCGATGGCCTAAATCAGTGATGGCGAAGCTTGACACCATAGAACTAGGTTGGCTGAGCATCAGGGGACATGTAGTTCAGAAACATCTGTAATGTCAAGGCTCGACATTCCTTGGCCAAGACTAGCCCTTTCTTTCCCAGATTCTCTACTAGTCGTCCTTGCTGCCAGGAGACTCTTCAAAGTCCCAATACATTGCATATCCTTAACGTGTGAAGAACTGATCACCAATGGTCGTATCGGCCAGCAAAAAGCCGACCGCAGTGACAGCGCTAGACACTACAACCAGCTCGACACTCACCACAAGACTTCAAATGATTGCACACGTGAGCTCACGGCCTGGAAACCATGATTACATATGTTATCTTCATGTTATGTTCATTTGTATGTTCCTACAGGACATAAACAGACTTGATGAAGATCTTCAGGAGGTCGAAATGTTGTCTTTACTGAAGGAGTAGAACCCACATGAATCATGATGTGGTGTTTGAGCCATTTATTTACTTCAATCATATCTGCCGTCTACGGGCTCTATTACAATCTGGGCGTTAAAAGGTGGGCGCAAGGGAGGAAAAACTGCACCCACAGTTTTCCTCCTTGTGCCCTCTTTTTAACACCAGATTACAATGCAGGCGCAAAAAAATGCTGCCTGCATTGTAGCGCCCGTTAAAAATCAGGATGCTTGCGGCAGCACTGAGCGCAGCCGCGAGCATCCACTCGCTGGAGTCCATAGGCTCCATTGAGGTCCTCTCTGCCGGTCACGTGACCGTCTGGATCTCGCATCGCGAGATCCGGCCGGCCGGAGTAGGGATACGCAGGGAGAGACAGGGGGGAGTTTTCCCCCTGTCTTTCCCTGCTCCCGCCGGCCAGAGGAGGCGACCGGAAACGCGGTCCTCGCCGCGGGACAGAGGGTGAGTATAGGAATTTTTTTTAAACTTTTTTAAGCTGGTGTTATCGGATTCTGCACCAGCGGAATCAGTTAACACCAGGTCCTGACTCTGGTTAACTTTTCGTTGACCAGAGTCAGGCGTTAATCAGCGCCGGGACATTGTAATCCAGCGCTGATTAACACTTTGCGCTCCCCATGTTAAGTATAGGGAGCGCAAAGTGCAGTGACCTCGTGCTGAGAAGCACAAGGTACCAAACGCAAACGGGTCTTATAACCCGTTTGCATTTGGATCTTAATAGGCAGCTAATACCGCAGCTAACGGTAATGCTCATGCAGGTGAGCGCTACCGTTAGGTATGTAATAGGGGCCTATGAGTGAGGACCTCTCCGGCAGTACTGGATGACCACCATCCATTGGGCATATGAATGGTCCTACAGACGTTTCATTTGTGACTTTAGCAAACTGTTTGGGACACAAATGACCGGCTTTCTCCTTTTTGCTCTTGGTGTCTCATTCTTGATCTTGAATCCAATTGAATAAAGGGGTGAACCAGGCATTCCTCTAGTTCCAAAAAGGCACTTTATTTAGAAACACATCGTTAAGGCAGACTGTACGGCCTTTATCAAGCTTCCGAGATCTCATAGTCTGATGAAAGGCTGTGTTTCTAAATGAAGGGCCTAGAGTGGTGAATGGATCCATCCATTGGTTTAACTGTGGAGTAAATATCTTCGAGCCCCAGTGAGCACCCACAGCCCGTGGTATAATATACTGCATGTTTGGTTTGTTTCATATTTACCTTTGTTTGGAACACTGGATCACTGTCCTTATTTATCAGTCGATGGGCAGAACCTTGGCGTTCCTCAGTTTCACACAGTGTTATTGGGACCGGTCCCTAACATTCACTAAAGTTCAGCTCTGCCTTTAACAAAAAGTAGACATGTATAAAAAATTTGCAAAGGTCACATAATGCAATTAAAATGTTCTCACTCTGCGCCGCGCTCCTATTTCTATCTCTCCGAGACAGGTTAATTAGCTCACAGCTGAAGAAAGCAGTCAAATAGGATGAGGGCAAGCGCTGTTTGGCTCCACACCAAAGGCAATGCGATTAACTCCGAACATACGGTTAGGATTGAGAGTGATTTGACATGATGCGTGATGACTCTCTTTACAGGAAAATCAGAGGTTCTGGTACCGTTACCCAAAACTACTGGATCTCTCTAAAAAACATTATTAAACTTCAAAATTCAAACGGCGACCAAACGGATGCAGCATCAGTACCTGAGCTTGCATGGGGACATACCATGGTTGTAACCATCAAATAAAAATTTACTAAATGATTTACATAGGCCGGAATAAAAAAATATATATACATGGAAAAAATAGAAATTGAGAAAAAGTAAACACAAAAAAAAAAAAAAAAGTAAGAACATTTTATGGCATGGCAATACTCACTGCCTGGAGGGTGTCACCCGGATGCGGTCCGCACCCCACGCACCCCCTTGTTACATCACTGCTTCAGAATAATCATCTCTGTGGTGCACATGTTCCTCTAAAGATAATGGCAGACCACAAAGATTGGGATAAATTGACCCTGATGAAAGTCCCTGTGAGGACTGAAACGCTTAGTTTATGTTAATAAATGATATCGTTTTTCTGATGAAAACTCCAGAGATGTGATGGTGTAGTTTGAGTAATAGAGGGCTCTTCCTTTGGTGTACTGTGTTTATTTGTTCCTAGAAGCACCCACCTGTTATGCTTAGTATTAGTAAAGGTCAAGTGCTACCCTCCTGGTGTAAAATATATGTATATATATATAATTTCAGGGGACCTGCATCTTGAGAAAAGACCATAAAGGACTGAAACGGTGATTAACCCTATGTAGTCACAATAAACTATTTGAAGTTATATGAGAGTCAAAGGGCCCTATTCCTTTCCTAATGCTAAAATGGGGACGCAAACAGTGAAAACCTGCCAGGTTTCCCCGTAGCATCCTCGTTTTAGTGTGAGATTCTGGGGCTGACGTTACTTCTGCACCCTGCCCCAGAATCAAGCGCTACCCTCAGTGATACTTGCAGTAGCGCTTCTGCACCGCCGCAAGAATCACCGACTGGAATCCATAAAATTCCATGGAGGTTTGCACATCCGGCCCGCAAGCCCTACGCGATATCGCTGAGTGATGGAGGAGGGAGACTGGGGACTGTTCACTCTGCTCACGGCCCGGAGAAACAACGGATCGGGCCACCGTTCTTGCCGCGGGGTGAGATGTGAGTATCTGATTTATTGGGAGGGGTTTAGGGGTGATAAATGATTTCTCAAAAGCAGAATCATTTAGCACCAGCTTTTAGATGTCGCTATAATTTTGGTTTGCGCGTCCCTGCGTAATTAGTAGGGATGTGCATGGCTGAAAAATTTGTTTTGTTTAGTTTCGTTTCGTTAGGTTTTTAAATAATTTCTTTTTCGGAATCTCGTAACTAATTTAGTTTAGTTTCGTATTTCGTTTCATTTCGGATTGATTTGTATCGTATCATATCGTATTCGTATTGTATCGAATCATATCGAATCGAATCAAATTCGATAGTTGATATCCATTTGATAGTTCATTTCAAATTCGATAGTTGATATCAACTATTAAAATTTTTCTTTTATGATGATGACACAGTATATAGCGAAATAAATTTGTTATATACCATTTCGTTTAGTTTTGTATCATATCGTTTCGTATTCGTATCGATTCGTTATTCGGAAGTACTTCCGAACACTAATAATCAAATTTCGTTCCGAATTCCGAATTTTTCCCGAAACGAATGCCCATCTCTAGTAATTAGCGCTAGCACTGCAATATCTTACTTATCCTGATGATAGTTACTGATTGCGCTCCCCATGTTAAGTATAGGATGCGCAAAGTACTGCAAGCTCGCCCAATCATCGATGCACTAACGGATTTTTCATGGGTTTAATGTCAGGAACGTAATATGGGGGGTATGCGTTAAAGTCACTTATCCTGACGTTAATGCTATACTCACCCAAACGCTACAGTATGGGATCAAGTCCATATACGGCTATAAAGACCCTCCTGTTATATCACCACGAAAGCCCCACAAACCTCTCAAAGTAACCGCGGCTGCAACAAAACCTCTAACATTCCTAAAAAAACCTGTGAAATCTTCATTGAAAGAACAATAAATCATTGGAAGTTCCGGTCACGCATCGAGCATCTTTTCGTCCCCAGTATTGCTACATGTATTCAGGATTTCGCAGAGACTCTCCGGTCTGCGCATCATTTGCTCCGTCTCATTTATTTATTGGAGTAGACCTCATGGCACAATAAGAAACCTCCTCATCCTTTATTCGTGGCCGCTCTGTCCTTTGTGCTGAAATATATTTATTTTCTTATTTTTTTCAGACCTCGCGGCCAAAACATGCAAACCCAAATTTTTCACAATTATCATTAGCAGGGAATGTTTTGTTATTAAGTGCGGAATATCATGTTTTGGTAATGTTTCTAAATAGAGTTTCAGCTCGCGATACGACGGATCCCGAAATAATATAGATTAGTAGCTTAGGGATATATTGAGAAGGAAAGCGGAAAGTTGATTGTTAGCGGCTGCTCCCACTTTACAAGAATAAATATTAAAACACTGATACATCTAAAAAAAACACATTAAAAACCCTGAGAAGGTGAGGATTGAAGGAACACCCTTGATGTCAGTGTAAGACTCGTCCTCCATGGGGTGATACGCGCTGCATTGCGATGCTACAACCCTAACATTTTAATAAATAAGGCTTCCAGTAGATAATATAAGGTATCAATGTTGAATAACAGAACATACTCTCCAGTAATACATATGAGTGTGATTATGCGTCCTGCGGATCACATGATACATCAATATTCACCCGCACTGCCTTGGTAACTGACTTCAAGTTGTTGTTTCCTCCAGGATGACGGCAGGAGAGCAGAGACCTGGGATTCTTTGGGTTTATGTGGACAGATCTCCGTGTTTCTGTGTGGGGTGGCAGGAGGAGGGGGACAGAATGCTGAGCGTGCAGAACGTCGCTGGAAACACAACACACAAAACAAAACAATTAGTAATAATTAATTCAATTAATTAAAAACACTAGAATAAAACATCGATCCATAAAAAGAGCAGCTTCTATCACAGGGTTTTATGTTAACATCTATGTATCTATCTATGTATCTATCTATCTATCTATCTATCTATCTATCTATCTATCTATCTATCTATCTATCCATCTGTATCTATCTATCTGTATCTATCTATCCATCTGTATCTATCTATCTTTAACTATCCATCTGTATCTATCTATCTGTATCTATCTATCTATCTGTATCTATCTATCTGTATCTGTATCTATCTACCTGTATCCATCTGTATCTATCTATATCTATCTGTATCTATCTATCTATCTATCTATCTATCCATCTGTATCTATCTATCTGTATCTATCTATCCATCTGTATCTATCTATCTTTAACTATCCATCTGTATCTATCTATCTGTATCTATCTATCTATCTGTATCTATCTATCTGTATCTGTATCTATCTACCTGTATCCATCTGTATCTATCTATCTTTAACTATCTATCTGTATCTATCTATCTATCTATCTATCTATCTATCTATCTATCTATCTATCTATCTATCTATCTATCTATCTCTGTATCTCTCTCTCTCTCTCTGTATCTATCTATCTATCCATCTGTATCTATCTATCTGTATCTATCTATCCATCTGTATCTATCTATCTGTCTGTATCTATCTATCTATCTATCTATCTATCTGTATCTATCTATCTGTATCTGTATCTATCTACCTGTATCCATCTGTATCTATCTATCTTTAACTATCTATCTGTATCTATCTATCTATCTATCTATCTATCTTTAACTATCTATCTGTATCTATCTATCTATCTATCTATCTGTATCTATATGTATCTGTATCTATCTGTATCTATCTATCTGTATCTGTATCTGTATCTATCTGTATCTATCTATCTGTATCTATCTTTAACTATCTATCTGTATCTATCTATCTGTATCTATCTTAACTATCTATCTGTATCTATCAATCTTTATCTATCTATCTATCTATCTATCTATCTCTTTCTATCTATCTATCTTTAACTATCTATCTGTATCTATCTATCTATCTATCTATCTATCTATCTATCTATCTATCTATCTGTATCTATATCTATCTGTATCTATACATCTGTATCTATCTATCTATCTATATCTATCTATCTATCTATCTATCTATCTGTATCTATCTATCTATCTATCTATCTATCTGTATCTATCTATCTATCTATCTATCTATCTATCTATCTATCTATCTATCTATCTATATCTATCTGTATCTATCTATCTGTATCTGTATCTATCTGTATCTATCTATCTGTATCTGTATCTATCTATCTGTATCTATCTGTATTTATCTTTAACTATCTGTATCTCTATCTATCTATCTATCTATCTATCTATCTGTATCTATCTATCCATCTGTATCTATATATCTGTATCTATCTGTGTCTATCTATATCTATCTGTATGTATATATCTGTATCTATCTGTATCTATCTATCTGTATCTATCTATCTATCTATATCTATCTATCTATCTATCTATCTATCTATCTATCTATCTATCTATCTATCTATCTATCTATCTATCTGTCTATATCTATCTGTATCTATCTATATCTTTCTGTATCTATCTGTATCTATCTATATCTTTCTGTATCTATCTGTATCTATCTACCTATCTATCTATATCTGTATCTATGTATCTGTATCTATCTGTATCTATCTACCTATCTATCTATATCTGTATCTATGTATCTGTATCTATCTATTTGTATGTATGAAATGTTGCAACATGGGGAAAATCCACAAAATGGATACAGGAGATAAAAATCTAACTTAAATTTTCCTTTTTCTTGCTATTACTTCAAACAAAGAAACAAAACAGCAGCATGTGTTTTGTAATGTGTTTTATAATGTATTTATCATGGGGTTATAATGTGTTTTATAATGTGTTATCATGTGGTTATAACGTGTTTTACGATGTGTTTTAGAATGTGTTATGTGTTTTACAATGTGTGTATCATGTGGTTATAATGTGTTTTACAAAGTGTTTTATAATGTGTTCATAATGTGTTTATCAAGTCATTATAATGTGTTTTATAATGTGTTTATCATGCATTTTGTAATGGGTTTATAATGTGCTTTGTAATGTGTTTATCATGTGGTTATAATGTGTTTTATAATGTGTTTAGTATGTGGTTATAATTTGTTTATCATGTGGTTATAATGTATTTATCATGTGGTTATAATGTGTTTTATAATGTGTTTATCATGTGTTTATAATTTGTTTATCATGTGGTTACAATGTGGTTTATGACGTGTTTATAATGTGTTTTATAATGTGTTTATCATGTGGTTATAATGTGTTTTCTAATGTGTTTATCATGTGGATATAATGTGTTTTATTATTATTATTATTATTATTCTTTATTTATAGAGCGCCAGCATATTCCGCAGCGCTGTGCAATAAGCACAGTATAGACAGGGTTACAATACATTGAACAACATTTGACAAACAGTACAGGAGGAGATGAGGGCCCTATTCCCGTAGGAACTCACAATCTAGGAGGGTTAGGGTTGGAAACAGGAGGAGAGGACTGTAAGGTGAGAGTGATTGATGGTTGTGTCATTGAGTTGGGTGGTAGGCTTCCCTAAATAGGAACGTTTTCAGGGAGCGTTTGAAGGAAGAGAAGTTAGGGGAAAGTCTGACAGTACGAGGGAGAGCGTTCCAGAGAGTGGGGGCTGCGCGTGTGAAGTCCTGCAGTCTATCATGGGAAGAGGTGATGCGGGGAGAAGCTAGGCGCATGTTTATCATGTGGTTATAATGTGTTTTATAATGTGTTTGTCATGTGGTTATAATTTGTTCATCATGTGGTTATAACGTGTTTTATAATGTGTTTATCATGTGGATATAATGTGTTTTATAATATGTTTATCATGTGGTTACAATGTTTTTTATAATGTGTTTGTCATGTGGTTACAATTTGTTTATCATGTGGTTATAATGTGGTTTATAACGTGTTTATAATGTGTTTTATAATGTGTTTATCATGTGGTTATAATGTGTTTTCTAATGTGTTTATCATGTGGATATAATGTGTTTTATAATATGTTTATTATGTTGTTATAATGTGTTTTATAATGTGTTTGTCATGTGGTTATAATTTGTTCATCATGTGGTTATAACGTGTTTTGTAATGTGTTTATCATGTGGATATAATGTGTTTTATAATATGTTTATCATGTGGTTATAATGTGTTTTATAATGTGTTTGTCATGTGGTTATAATTTGTTTATCATGTGGTTATAATGTACATAGTACATAGTACATAGTACATAGTTATATAGGCTGAAAAAAGACATGCGTCCATCGGGTTCAGCCTCTCCCACATAACCTACTGCTGTTGATCCAAAAGAAGGCAAAAAACCCAGTCTGAATGCTTGCCAATATGCAACATACTGGGAAAAAATTCCTTCTTGACCCCAGAATGGCAGTCAGATTTCTCCTTGGATCAAGAAGCTTTTACCCACATATTAAATATTATAACCCTTAATATTCTGTGTCTGCAGGAAGTCATCCAGTCGTTTTTTAAAAGTCTAAAGTTTAAAAATGTGGTTTATAACGTATTTATAATGTGTTTTATAATATGTTTATCATGTGTTTATCATGTGTTTATAATGTGGTTATACTGTGGTTTTATTTGTAATGCAGAAGTAATCTACAGTGGCAAGAAAAAGTATGTGAACCCTTTGGGATTACGTGGAGTTTTGCATGAATTGGTCATAAAATGTGCTCTGATCTTCATCTAAGTCACAACAATTTGAAAAACACAGTCTGCTTAAAATAATACAATACAAACATTATATGTTTTCATGTTTTTATTGAACGTAACATGTAAACATTTCACAGTGCAGGGTGGAAAAAGTATGTGAACCTTTGGACTTAATAACTGGTTGACCCTCCTTTGGAAGCAATAACCTCAACCAAACGTTCCCTGTAGTTGCAGATCAGACCTGCACAACGATCTGGAGTAATTTTGGATCCACTCCTCTTCACAAAACTGTTTCAGTGTAGCAATATTCTTGGGATGTCTGGTGTGAATCGCTCTCTTAAGGTCATGCCACAGAATTTCAATCGGGTTGAGGTCAGGACTCTGACTGGGCCACTCCAGAAGGCATATTTGTTGAAGCCATTCTTTTGTTGAATTACTTGTATGCTTTGGGTCATTGTCCTGTTGCATCACTCATCCTCTGCGGAGCTTCAGTTGGCGGACAGATGGTCTTACGTTTTCCTGCAAAATGTCTTGATAAACTCTGGAATTCATTTTTCCATCAATGACAACAATCCGTCCAGGCCCTGAGGTAGCAAAGCAGCCCCAAACCATGATGCTCCCTCCGCCATGTTTTACAGTGGGGATGAGGTTTTGATGTTGGTGTGCTGTGCCTTTTTTCCTCCACACATAGTGTTGTGTGTTTTTTCCAAACAACTCAATTTTGGTTTCATCTGTCCACAGAATATTTTGCCAGTAGTGCTGTGAACATCCAGGTGCTCTTTTGCAAACTTCAAACGTGCTGCAATATTCTTTTTGGACAGCAATGGCTTCCTCCGTGGTGTCCTCCCATGTACTCCATTCTTGTTTAATGTTTTCCTTATTGTAGATGTGTCAACAAAAATGTTAGCATGTGCCAGAGATTTCTGTAAGTCTTTAGCTGACACTCTAGGATTCTTCTTTACCTCATTAAGCATTCTGCACTGTGCTCTTGCAGTCATCTTTACAGGACGACCACGCCTAGGGAGAGTAGCAACAGTGCTGAACTTTCTCCATTTGTAGACAGTCTGTCTTACCGTGGACACATGAACATCAAGGCTTTTGGAGATACTTTTGTAACCCTTTCCAGCTTCATGCAAGTCAACAATTCTTGATCGTAGAGAGCTCTTTTCTGCGAGGCATGGTTCACATCAGGCAGTGCTTCTTGAAACTAGTAAACCCAAATCTGGTGTGTGTTTTTAAAGGGCAGGACAGCTTTCAGCAACACATCCAATAATATCACACTGATTGGACTCAAGGTTGGCTCAATCCTGGCTCCAATTAGCTCTTGGAGAAGTCATTAGGCTAGGGGTTCACATACTTTTTCCACCCTGCACTGTGAATGTTTACATGTTATGTTCAATAAAAACATGAAAACATATAATGTTTGTGTTGTATTATTTTAAGCAGACTGTGTTTTTCAAATTGTTGTGACTTAGATGAAGATCAGAGACATTTTATGACCAATTCATGCAAAACTCCACGTAATCCCAAAGGGTTCACATACTTTTTCTTGCCACTATAGTTACAGTTTATATAAGTGTTAGTGTACCTTTTTAAATGTATTAAATATATGTTATTCTTATTCTAAAAATGCAAAAAAAAAGAATAAAACCAAAGCGGATTATAGCAATAACTTATCTCCTTGTCGTCAGTCGGATTTCATCGTTTTCATTTAACATACATCAGATGTGTGTTCACGTGGTATTATGGTGGGATTTGCAATTCGGACGCGGGTGGCAGATGGTGCGCTCAGTACTTGGCACTCGGTCTTGCATGGCGCTGACACACTGGTATTTTTTATTCAATTAATAATTTCACCATTTACCCAGACGCTTCTGCTACTTTCCCTGACGAGCCAGCGAGAAAAAGCTTTGACAAAAGACGTCCCTGGAGCTTCTTAGCAGGAGGAACTCTGCCCACGTCCCAGAGAAAAAGATCACATCGCGGCACGTTTCCTTAAAGGCAAAATGTCAATAAATTGTATTTGTTTGGAAAATATAATATTCCATTTATTGTGTCATCGTTAGATATTGCTGAGTAAAGCAGACTTATCAGTAACAACCTGTTTCTAGTGTGATCAGAAAAGCTTTTGGTCAGCCTCTCTTAACCCCTTCACTTCCACACCATTTCCCATACAACCACCGGCAGAAACCTAGGTCTTATGGAAAACATCTTTATTTTACCCCTTAACTCAACCGCCACACATACACACACACGCATTTACACAGAAACAAACTCACCTATAAACACCTAAAGATACTACTGACTGCTGCAAATCTGTGAAGAAGGCCTGGAAGTCACCTGCACGTCAAAGTGTTACACTACACTGGTTGTCCTGTCTGACTTACTGCTGCTTTAACGTATTCTGGAGCACCTTGTGTCTGCAATGAGTCAAAATCATGTGCATTCCTCCAGGATATGGCCTAATCGAGTTAAACTGATCTCAGGCACCCACTGGTGCTTTTAATGATCGAGTCAACTTGATTGTGGAATTAAAGGGTTAAACTGCATCCAGAGACACAAATGTCTTTAAGCTTTACCTTGTCTTCCTTTAGAGGAACTCTCATGAAGCCTGGCCGGGTCCGAGCATCACAAGCCATTCGTGTAGTGTAAAAACAAAGAAATGTAATTTGAAGTTGTTTTAAACTGGGAATTGCAGGAATTCCAGCAGCGAAACGCACTTTGGCGTCCTCATACATCCTTGTAGTTATGCAGTCGAGGCAGCAATGAGTCAACAGAGAGGTCAGATATTAAAAAAAAAAAAGATACAACGTTCTTCTTCTCCATTAACGACTATATCATTATTGAGAATCTCGCTGCTTTCTCAGCTGAAAGGTCAGATCGGCGCGCAAATGGTTAAAAATACTTTAAGGTAATTAATTGCATACGGACGCAGGCGGCTCGGTGTATTCCTGGCAACTTTCTTAGGTTTTCAGATGTAATCAGGGGGAAGAGAACACAGGTATAAGCACAGAGCTGGAACATTCCAATCAGAAGGTCAGGAGGTAATTAGCTCTTCTTCGAATATATAATATATGATAAACACGTGGGCGGGCTTGTGCATTCGCCAGTTTCACACAATACAGAGCTGAAGTTATTGCCCACGGCGATTCCATCACCTGAGATTTTGCGTCGTACGACAGGCATTTCTTATACATGTTTTTACGTTAGTCATTTTAAATACATCTTTATAACAATATATCAACGTTCATCAAACCAAGTTATGATAACATTTAATTTATGATAATAAATACAGAGATAAAGTCTGTTTTATTATTCTAACACTTGAATATTCCGAAGCTGAAACATAACGGAATGCTGAGTAACTGTTACTGATAATGAAAGACAAATAAGAGCATGCAACGACCAATCAAAACACAGCATTACCTGAGTTTGGCACATCAGCCATAACAGATACATGCATTTAAAACAAGGAAACAAAGAATAATGGACGAGGAAGGAGTGGAAGGAAATATGGAAGGAAAAGAATGAGGGATGAGGAAGGAGTAGAAGTATGGAAAGAAGGGAAAGAATGATGGACAAGGAAGGAGTGTTAGTAAATATGGAAGGAAGGAAGTAGAGAACGATGGATGGGGAAGGAAGGGAAACAATGACGGAGAAGGAAGGAAGGACACCTGCTGCATTTCTGTATATCACATTTGGCCATGGGTGGGGGGGTGTGCGTGCGTGCGCGCGTGTGTGTGTGCGTGTGTTCTACAAGGGTTGTGGTGGAGGACTAAAAGTGAGATAAAAAGCCTCCATAGTCGAATAAGTGTGTTTATTATTGCTGAAGACACTTGCACATCACAGCAATTCGATGAATTGCATCCCAGAGCTCCTGTGCCACATTCCCCATATGCAGCAAGGAATTCTGGGTAGGATATGCAAATGACCTCCGTCTCACTTTTATGCATCCTGGGTCTGTTATTACACAGAACCCTAAAAATCAATGCTATGGCACACCGTGGCTTTGTAGCAGAGATAAGGTTTATGCAACTGGTCAAAACCACACACGCACGCACGCACGCACGCACGCACGCACACACACACACACCCTCCCTTGCAATCATCAGTGACGTCACCTGATTCAGTTAAAGCTTTTCCTCGTGTACTTTTCTTGGAATCAGCTCTGTTCTCTTTCCACATGTCCTATAATATCCCATATGCTTCCTACGCTTGTTCCATTTTCTGATATCTGAGCCCGGATTATTGCGTTTGTATAAACACCAAGCTATTTGTATGATGTCATAGTAATGGAAGCGCTGCTGCAGAAATTAACTAACGTGCTTATTAAAATAGCAGCATGAACAAATAAATCTGAAACTTTCATAACATCTATGGACAATATTTAGATACATTTTAACTGTATTTGTAATGCATCGCGTGTTTTCCAACGTTACGGCGTTTTGACAGTTCATTTATTTCTCGGTCATGCAAGGGTTTTGAGTAATCTATCTCCGTGACGAGGTGTAAACCTAACCTTTACGGTCTTAATTATTGTATGAAAAGTGTTTACGCGTCGCGCTCTATTTACGACATGAGCCTTCATTTTCTGATAAACTTGAGATTCGTCCACATTTTGGGATTTTCTAATGAATGAATGAAAGGGAACCTCAATGGATAAACAGAAAAGCCAAATGCATGAGAATGATTTTCAGTTGCGTGATCCATTTAGATCCATTTCGATTCAGGCCAGGGCCCCTGCGAATAGAGTTTGCAGGTACATTGTACTGGATTGAGCTGTTCGGTAGCTCTACATTCCGGCTCTACACTCTACACCACCAATGGCTAATCATTGAGGGTTTAAATCAGTGGTCTATTTGCATGCTCTCTTCCAATTCCTCAATCACTGGCCATGGTTGATGAGTGTTGGGGTCACCCTATCTTTCTGGAGCAGTTGGACTTCCCAACTGCCCACACGTTCACCTTATTAACTTCTCATCCTGGGTGAGGGTTTCATTCAACAAGTAGCTCTGCGGTAACACATGCACAGACTCATCGACCACCAATCAATCGATTTCACTGAATGAAGTGTTTCAACGAACCATATCGACCGTCCAATGAAATTCAAATGAAACGAAGCGATCCTATCGTTCATTCAAACAGAACATTATGGACTTAGTTGCCCATGATCGTGCTGACCCTCTTGGTATATATTTTCGCATTTTTGATTAGCTATGGAGTAAGTTGAACGATAGAGGTCCTAAAGATGGCGTCTCCCAAGATGAACAGTTGGAGAAGGACAGAAGAAGGAATTAACTTGTAACTTAAGGAACGTTCTACTTGCCCTGACCACTTTAGCTTATTACATTGTTCAGGATGTGAGAAGTGCCCCACCCCCAGCTCCCCCGACCTGGCAGAATCACTGGTTGAAGGAGAGGAGTTTCCACCATCCCACCCAGTGTCACCAGCAGAGGCAAAAAAAAGTGTGGCTACCACAGTGGGAGCAAACCTGTTTTATGGCAATCCTGTGGGTGCTCTACCAAGGGGTCCTCCGCCCCATCCCAGACTTCCACAAAAACGATGGGCTACACCAAAGTAACCATAGAAAAAAATCTTTATTTACCGCCAAAGGGGTGGCCAAAATTGTGACATTTCAGCTCTAGGCCTTAGTCATGCATGAGTAAGGCCTAGAGCCGAATCATCGCAATTTTGGCCCCCCCATCCACGGTGAATAAAGATTTTTTTCTATGGCTACTTTGGTGTAGCCCATCGTTTTTGGGAAAGTCCAGGGTCACACACAGTTGGGATTTTGACTTTCCCGGCTGCCGGTCTCCAGATGAGTCACTAGTGATGTCACACACAGAGAGCGGGCGACGTCACCCTCTGAGACCAATCAATGCAGCGAGTGTCCTCAGAGAGACAGCGATGGATCAGATCTGTGCATGCGCGTGCAGCTCCGATCCATTGCTCTGCGCGGGCGCTACGGAACTTGTGTACGTAAAGTGTGTGATTCCCGTAGAGTTGCACAATTTGCAGTTTCTACGCTACACAAGTTGTGTAGGAGCACAAACTGTGCAGAAGAGGTTCAGGGACTTCTGGGTTTGCGAGTCCCTGAAGCAACGTGCGGCGAGGGGGAAAAGTGGAGTAAAATCACCGGAAACAGAAAGAAAACCCAAAAATATTAGGACAGAGGTTGTCGGCAGGATCTACCTGATTATTTAAGGGTAAAAAAAGGGAATTCTATTTTTTAGTAGCGTGTGACTTTAAGGCACAGAGAGAACGCGGAGGAACAAGCACTCGATTTGTATTTGTTTTGACAATGTTTCTTTGAGTAAATTATTACAGACCTCTCCATGGTGGGTGAGGAACCCAGGGGAAATATATGTTTTGAGAAAAATCTAAAGAGCCTTCACGGTGGTTTAAAAAAATAATAATATTGTGGCCAATATCAGCTAATACCATCAGTGAACGGAGGGATGATCGCTCCGGGCTCCAGGCACAGCCCTCCTGTTATTAACTGGAAAATGTTCATTCTCAGACTGTCTCACCCTCAATTATTCATTCTGGAAGCGCACTTTTTATTCCACTCTACATTTATCTGAACATTGATGGCAAACTTGATCTTACTTAACCCTTTCACTACCATGCATTGTAATACATTGAGAGGCTCTCATTAGCATAACAAACCCCCATTTCCACACCTCGTCACACCTTCAAAGCAGGATTAGTGCACCCCCTCTTGAGAAATGAAATCCACTGTCTTATCTCCTTCCCGTCACCCTGTAGAGTGCTAAAACTTGCTGCAAATTGCAGCCCCAATCTTCACTGTAACAAAAAGCTCAGCAAACTTTACTGCAGCATTCCAGCAGCCAGGGATTTGTCAGAATACAGGGAGAGCTGTGGGGTCAGTCGCTGCTGTACAGGGATAAGATTCAGGGTGTTTTAATGAAATGAGCAGTGCTGTATCTTGGCCTAGGCAACAAGGCCTAGGCCTAGGGTGGCATTTCCAGGGGGCAGCAAAAAAAGCTGCCACTATGCGTCTGGCAGGGGCAAGTTGATGGAGGGCAGGCTGGAGCCGATCGGAACATGTCGCGCAGCCTGCTGTGTGTGTGTGTTTACAAGCACTCGAGCGGGCTGCATGAGCAGCAGCTGCAGACTGCTCAGGTGCTTGTACACACACAGCAGGCTGGGCGACATGTTCCTATTGGCTCCGCCAGTCCGCAGTGTTCCCAGCTCCCGCCAAGCACCTCCTTCACACTGACGCAGCGCACCGGCGCCAAGCTTTGCGTATTTGACGCTGATGTCGGTCACATGGGAAGTAGCAGAACGAGGCGAGCCGTGCCACCGCAGGGGACCCCCTCACACCACACCCCGCCTGGACTCTCTCGGAGCGAGATCACCAGGCAGCCAGCAGCAGTGCGCTCTGGGACGCTGCAAACCCGCCGAACGAGCACCACAAACTCACCGAAAGAACGCCACACCTGTGGAACAGCCACCCAACGCACCCACAAGCCTCCGAAGATCTGCCGATCAGATCACCGAACGCAGCCGATGACCCACCAAAAGCCGAGGAGAAAAGCCGACAGAGGGGTAAAAAGAAAAAAAAAAAACACTTTTAAAAGTTTGCAAAACTATTGCACGACAATGCCTGAAAACGATATATGAGGTCCTAAAAATAATAATAAAAAGGTCTGTCACAGAAAAAAGCGCTATTTAAAAAAATCTGAAAAAAGATTTCACCGAAAAACGCCTAAAAAATAAATAAAGCTGTAAATTAAAAGAATAAGTGGTTTAATAAATGTTTAATAAAAATGGGAATATTTTAAACATTGAAACCTATGGGATTCGCCTGATTAAACCTGTCGAATGAAACCACCGAAAATCAGGGCATTTCACTGACATTTTGGAGCACTTTGGTGATCTCTTAATAGATTAACCATTGCTTCTCTATGGGGAATTTCACTGCCGCCGAACAGCACCGTATTCAGTGATATTAGCATGTAAAGGCTGTCTGAGAGTGATAGGACTCCTATCATTGAGGCACACTGTACATGCTGAAATCTCACTGATCTCAGCATGTAAAGGCTGTCTGCGAGTGATTCGACTCTTATAACTCTGAGGCAGCCGTTGCATGCTGAGATTACTAAAATCCCAGCATGCAGTGACTTCCGACTGAATGGTATAACAGGAAGAGGTGTGGCCTTGACCAGAAGGGGTGTGTCAAATTTAATTTAGGGGTGCACGAGTTTAGTCAGGCGTAGGGCAGCACAAAACCTAAATACACCACTGGAAATGAGTGAATATCTCTGTACAGTACAGATACATGGTGTTGCAGTAATTTCTGCCTGTATGCTGATAATGCAGACCCCATGCAACATTGTGCTAGATAAGAAATGGCATCTAGGGCTTAGAACCTTTTATGACAGTAACGTTTCTGTAATTGATACATGAATACACGGAATTTTAAAAATGAGCAAATTTGCATCATTTTTTTTTTTTAACTATTTCAGATTGTTAACAATCTCTCGGCACATTTTCTATTTGCCGCCGGATTTAACGGTTAACTTCACATCCCACGTTTCAAATAAATTATATGATTTTTTTTTAACAAATATCACTTGCTATTGAGGGGGTTAAAAAAATCCATAGCACTCAATATAAATGCAAAGGCTTTGGGAAGGTAGACAGACGCCGTGGTGGTGGCGGTGGCAGATGGGTGAGTGCACTCTATGAATTTTCATGTCGCCATAGGTTAACAGCTCTTTGACATACCTGACACGAGGATCTCCCGGTGCAAGATAATGTTTTTTTTCCCCCACATCAAGCCCTTAACGATAATTGAAGAGGTCGGCCTTTGGATCTAATTATCTAATTGTCATAAGGACATTGCAGAGAAAATATTATGATGGCTGGTCTTGAAAGCAGATGAGTGGTGCGCGCCGTGCGCGGAATCCGAATGGCAGTCATTAAGCTTATGGGAAAATGCGATTTCTGTGTTTGAGTTACAGTATGGACTTCTTTTATGTGTCTAACTATAACGGAGGATCGATGTGGGACACGTACATCCAGGACTGAAGTAATGATGCATCATACATTTTATTACCTTAAATCAGGGATGTCCAAACTCCGGCCCCCCAGATGTTCCTGAACTACAACTCCCAGAAATCTCTTCTTTTTTTTTGTGCACCGGTCCTGGAGGTACTGCAATACCAGGTCAATGCGTGGAGTGGACAGAGCAAGCTCTTCTTCCATCTCCCTGTTCTAAAAATCCATTTAATATATGGCCCCCAGATAGGGGGCGTATCAGATATTAAACTGATAAGAACAGATACAACATTTGATCTTAGCCAAAAGGCCGAGAAGCGATCTCCCAGACTGCATTAGATGGATGGAGAAGCGTGGGAGTTATAGTTCAGGGACATCTGGGGGGCCGGAGTTTGGACATCCCTGCCTTAAATGAATAGACCAGATTTTTCTTGCTGAATTGTTTTGGTTTTAGGTGATACATTCTTTATCTTAAAAAACCTCTTGCGGCTGGGGGCTTCCCGTGGCCAGGTGGTACCTCAACGATGCAGGGTGTCATAGTACGTCTCGCTGGCGCTGAGGCCGGGCTACATTGCACTTGCGTCAATGGTTGTGTCATTGGTTGGATGGAGTAGGGGTAACATCACTGCGCTCAAAACGTGGAGACCCAGGTTGGAATCCCAGCCAGAGCACCTCTCCAGTAAGTGTCCTTGGGCGAGACACCTAACGGTACATACTCGCCACCCACACAATATCGTCTGTGGAGTCCAGTGGTAACATCTCGATGGGACCGTGGAGAAGCAAGTCAAATCCCGTTCCGCACATCCCTCCAATACAACTATGGAGAAGCAAGTCTCGACTTTATGAGAAGTGGGTTCAACCTAACCACCAGGTCACTGATCTACAATCATGGAAAGACGACTTGATCCAACTCAGAAGACGCCACCAGCGAGTGTCCTTGGGCAAAACAGCTAACGATATGGATGCGCCGACCTCACAAAATACTTGTACATCTCATAGATTGTAAGTTCCTTTGGGAACAGGGTCCCCTGAATCAGGTCATCATCATGTTTGGTATTCCAATTTATTAACCCCTTGTACACTGATCTTGTAAAGCGCAGCGGAATTTGTGGCGCAATAATAATGGGTTTCCGCTGGTTATCTGTCCAGCGTCAGCCAGTAACAAGTTGCACTCAATGTAGGCAGATCGATCACATCTATGGGCAGGCACCCGGCGTCTAGGCCCACCCACTGCAGTGATGGCATTGCAAGCCCCGTGGCATCGAAGGGTTAAAAGCATATTTTCCCATTTATTTCATGATTATGTAACCTCGGTTATTTTATAATTAACCCATTGACTACCAAAATCGTGTATGCACAATCAGCAGTAGCAGACACAGCATCCAGAGACCATGCTAACCAAATCTGGAGCTGTGCTCTACCATTGAAAATGGAATTTGTTTATTGAAAACTAATTTATTTTGCATTTGGTCTCCAGAACGTGCCCCTACAGTTTTAGCACCCTGGACATGATGCCCGAGGTGCTAATAATTTTTAAATCCAGCTGTGAATGTGTCTGAATGACATCTCTTCAGCTGATCCTGCACAGAGACCTAAACTGCAGTAATTCTATTTGACCTGCAGATGGCGATATAACTCTGCCCAATAGGTTATTACAGTATGGAATACACTGGGGATATTTCCAAACATTTATTATTGTATAATTAAGTAAAAATGATTTTCCCACAACACCCATGCTTCCTGACATCGTTTTTTTATTTAAAAACACTTGTTAGTGAAGGGGTTAATCCTACAAGAAAATACTTTGTTTTCATCACCCCTTTTACAGCAGTATGTGAAAAACATAAATTGTAAAGTAGTTTTGTCACTATGTCCTTCATGATGTCTATTCAATGTTGAATGTACGTTAACTCCAGCCCTAAATCCCCCTAATCCCTTTCCTACCAAAAACGTGTTTACATTACTTTGCATTGAAATACAATAAATATTAAAATTAGCAAATAAAGTTCTATTTCAAGATCTTTAAAATGTAAAATTCATGTTCTCCCTGGGAAAAAAATAAACTTTCCCTCCTGTCATCCTGTAGTATTTTAAAGAAGCTACAAGGAGCAGCCCTCGCCCTCACTGCAACAAAAAGCTCAACACACTTTACTGTTGCATTCCAGCATCCAAGGATTTGTCAGATTACAGGGAGAGCTGTGGGGTCACACAGTGCTGTACAGGGATATGATTCAGGGGGTTATAATGAGTGTAATTGCTGTACAGTACAGATACAAGGTGTTGCTGTAATTGCCATAAACAGGCATTATGCAGCACATACAGATACAAGGTGTTGCTGTAATTGCCATACACAGGCATTATGCAGCACATACAGATACAAGGTGCTGCTGTAATTGCCATACACAGGCATAATGCAGCACATACAGATATTGCATTGCTAATAATCTCATTCTGATCACTACAAATACCCAGCAGGAGCAGGAGAACTCAACATTTTATTATCTGTCTGCAGCACATTTACTGCATCTGTCTGTATACTAATAATGCAGACCCCATGTAAGCAGGAGATCTCACCATTTTATGATCTGTCTGCAGCACATTTACTGCATCTGCCTCTATGCTGATAATGCAGACCCCGTGTAAGCAGGAGTTCTCACCATTTTATTATCTGTCTGCAGCACATTTACTGCATCTGCCTGTATGCTAATATTGCAGACCCCGTGTAAGCAGGAGAACTCACCATTTTATTATCTGTCTGCAGCATATTTACTGACACACAGGCCATTTCTGCCTGTATGCTGATAATGCAGACCCTGTGTGACACTGTGCCATATAAGGGTCGCCATCTAGAGTTTACAACCTTTCATCCCAGTGATATTTCTGTAAAGGATAAACAAATACATGAAAATACTAAAAAAATGAGCAAATTTACAATGTTTTATTCTTTTACCTCAGAATAACTTTCTTTATGCACAAATACTGTATAACCCTCTATTTAATTGTTAACTACACATCCTTTTTTTGTTTATTTCTGTAAAGGATAAACCAATATATGATAAACTAAAAATGAGCAAATTTACATTATGTTAATTTTTTACTATTTTAGATCAACAACCTCTGCAAAAAAAAATCTAATTTACCCTGTATTTAATTGTTAATGTCACATCCCATGTTTGAAATCAATATTATCATATCATTTTTTTCCAACAAAAACTGGCTTGGAAGTGAAGAGGTTAAATATTACAAATTTGTATATACTGTTTTTTTTCCCCTCAACTTTAAAACAATAAATGGTAATTTTTGCAGCTTCAGAATTACTTCTTAGATATTTGAGCTGCAGACAGTGTTTATTCCAATTCATGTGTACAAACTACTGTGTGCGCAATGGATTTTCAAATTATGCATGTACATCTAAAATAATGATTATTATGCACTTAATTAACTCTTTTTCTTTTAAGAGTAGGTATAACCTTGGCAAATATTGATCAGCAAAAATCGAAAAAAATTAAATTCCTAATTTGTTATCTCGGTAAGTGCAACATAGAGCAGATTGATTTTAATGTAATCCCATGATCAATACATTATACATCAACTATGGACGTCCACATTATTTGGCATGACAATTATTGGAGTTCGATGCTGTTTAGCATAAAAAACTTGAAAGAATGACTCTTTATTTTTTTTTCTTGAAGGCTGTTTTAAGATAGCTTTGCAATATGTGCTCCATTTAATTGTCACAATGATTCATGGTAACGCATATGGACGCAAAAGAAAAAAAAAATACCCTGCAAGAATAAATTTTCTTTATCTGTTCTGTGCAAAATAATGTTCCAACTTTGAATTGTTGGAAATATAAATATTCATGATGTATATCATTAAACAGATACATAGCTTTGTTTTCTTGCTGATGGTGGAGGCAGAATCGTCACCAGTGCCCAAGATGCCCACAGTATGAACTTGGGCAGAAATAGACACCATAATGTGCTTGTGATATACATTTATCATAATATTAAGCCAATCATTAATATTTTCTTAGTGCATTATTTTTAAGATAATTAACCCATTCACTACCAAGTGGTTTTCATCAATCTACTTCCAGCACCCAGTGGTTTTATGGAGACCCACTTTCTAGTACAAAAAGGGTAAAGATGAATGTGTACGCTTCATAAAATACAATGTACAGACAGTAAAGTTACTTGACTGGCAGAGGGCTCCCCCTGCTGGCCAAAAAGTGCTACTACATGCATACTACATGCATAATAAAACAAATCCAGCTCCGTATATCTGTGAAAGAGAAATGGCACTACAAGCTGTTAATACAGCTTCAGCACCTCGACTGAAGGATCCAATGTGCTTGAAATATGGGGGCACAGTCTGGAGCCCATTTTAAAACTAATTTCATTTGCAATAAAATACATTTTTTATTGTGATGCTGCAGATTATGTTTAGATGCTGAGGTCCTGAAGAAGTGATTGAGAATCGAGTATACAGAATCACGGTTAGTTAAAGGAATTACAGTTTTCATTTGATTATTTTCTATTAGTATCTTTACTTGGATTCGAATATATTTGCATTTATTTGCATGTGCACAGATGAAAAATAAAACCTGTCCAGAAACACATTTCATCCTACAGAAATATTTTATTTTGTTGCCTGGGCTCTATTCAGTCTCTCTGCATCTCTGCAAAGGGATTTATAAGCCACGCCCACTCACTCCTTTCTCATTTTAAAGGGAGCTTCGAAAAAATAACATTTTATTTCTCAAATTCTTACATTCACAGAGGAGTGCAGGAGGGAACTGGTGTCACTCACTGTGGTGCAGACATTAAACCACTATGTTTGCAATTTCAGTTTCCAATCTCCTTCTATTCAGTTTTTAGTGAATATAGGCCGTATATTCCAAATATATAGACATGAGCAGAGTTTAATAACCTCATGTTCCAGCAAAAGTAAATAAAATTAATAAAAACATATAGATAAAAAAATAAACAAAATACTAAATGCAAATAAAACAAACTATTAATAAATTAAATAAGAAAAATTTAAAATACATATAAATAAATAAAATAATAACGGTAGCTAAAACAATAAGATAATAAAAAAATATTAAAAATAAGTAAAATAATAAAAGTAAATAAAATAAATAAAAAATACTATAAATAAAAGAAATGACAAATAAAATAGATAAATTATAAATAAAACACTAAGAGCTACATTACTCTCTTGGTGCTAACATTAGCGCTCACCTGAGTGAGTGTTAACGTTAGCCCAGGTAGCCACTGCATATTACAGTCCAAATGCTAATTGGTTAAGAAACCCGCTAGCGTTTGGTACCTTGCGCTTTTCAGCACGCGGTTACTATACGTTGCGCTCCCTATATTTAACATGGGGAGTGCAAAGTGTTAATCAGCGTCAGTTTTTTAAAGTCCTAACGCTGATTAACGTCAGGCTGCGGTTAACAAAATGTTAACCACAGCCTGGACTTGGTGCTAACGGATTCCGCTGGTGCAGAATCTGTTAGCAACAGCCAAAACCCCCCCAAAAATCCAGATACTTACCTCCTATCCTGCAGCAAGGACTGCGGTTCCATCCGCTTCCTCTGTCCGGTGGGAGCAGGGAGAGACTGGGGGAAAAAGTCCTCCAGTCTCTCCTTGCAGATCACTACGCCGACCTGCCGGATCTCGCGAGGCGCTTAGAAAGCTGCCTGCGTTGTTAGCGGGGGCGCAGCTTTTTCCCTAGCGTCCCCGTTTTATCGCGAGATATGCAATGTAGCCCAAAAAGTTAATAAAAGGAATAATAAATAAATAGAATAATAAAAGCAAATAAAAATGATTTTGAAATTGCCAAAGAGTTGTTTGTTATTTCCTCATCAGAGAAATCATTGATTTCAATTAATACATTCAAAATTAAATAATTTATCCATATGACAACAAACATAATGAAGGGGTGGCTCAAAGTCTCAAACCTGCTTACAGTAAACCTCAAACAAGAATAATAATAAATATTATATGTCAAAAAGGAATCAGTGGAGCGCCACACGAGTGCAATCCTCTCCCACCAGTTTACTGGTTCGTCGTTATGTACCCTTGTGGTGGTTTCCCCAAAAAACTGATACTGCACCCAAAAGTCACAAATGTTAAATAATAAATATTAAAATAAAAAATAAATATAATAAATAAATAATAATAATAATTAAGTTGATATTTTTGCATTATTTTTTTGATTTTTCATTTTAGGAGAATGATTGCTCCATGGTTTAGAAGAACTAATTTCATTCATAGCTTTCAAGAGCGTGTTTTACAGTGTTGGCTACAGTATCAAAGTACATTCAGAAAAAGGGTTTTTTCGTACACAGAAATCAATGGAATACATCAGTCAGTTAGATGGTTAATTAAGTACAATTATTTTTGCTGGTTTTATACAAAGGCGGTTTATTTTGCTTCATTAGCAACAATAAAAAGGAACAAGAGAATAATTACGCAAGTTGGTAAACATGTTTCTGCTGGAGACCTGAGTCCGTGTCGTGTCTCTGTGTCCAATAATTATCGGATATTAAAGAGCATCTACTTAAAAAGGGAAGAGATTCAAAGAGGATCTCGGGGCTCTGAGCAGCTCCCGGTTCTTTTAATAGTTTAATGGACGGCCATGGGTGGGTATCAATGTAAGATTGCGATGACAAAAATGCAATATTCCCAGTGGATATTCGATGGGATCAAACAGCAGTTGCATTCATCAAATCTAAGGACTAGACCTACTACAGTACATTAACAGATAGCAGCTGCTCCTTGGTTGGTGCCATCTTGGAGGTAAGTGGGCTGCCACCACTAGTGTTCGTAGCCTGTTTCGTTCGGGCATACACCCATGTATAATGTATAAATTTACTCTTAGAAAATTACGAGGAGATTGTATTTTCCATTCCCATATACAGAGATACAATTAATCTCTATTCTCTCCAACACGACCCAGTCAAGGAACAGACAAAAGTAGGTTGTCGATTGTGGTCAAATAGGACTTCATCCAAGAATAGCCTATGTCAGTTTCCACTTAGTCAGGTGAGAGGGCAAAGGTAACCGAAAACAGCTTCACAGACCCAGCTACTTTCCTTGGTGCCCTTACCGGGCCAAGCACCCCCAGCACCCACAACCAAGTCGCTCTCCGAAAAATAAAAAGCCCCTGTATCCTGGGGTCTGTCACAGGCTCTATTCTATTCCTGATGCTAATATGGAGACGGTAGGCAGGATAATGTGCGCCTGCAGATTTTCCCTTCTCCATGTAAACATGGACTCCACGGAGGCTTGTGCTTCCAGGCCGCAAGCTCTGCATGACCTAGCTCTCGCAAGATTGCACAGCGTTGTGAAGTGATCGCTGATGGAGACCACAAACTATTTGTCCCCAGTCTCACTCTGCTCCTGGAGATAAGAAGTGGCGGTTTTCGCTGCGGGATGAGAGGCGAGTATGGGATTTAATGGGGGGGTTTGGAGCTGGTTAAATGATTTTGCATTTGCAGAATCATTTAGCAACAGCTTTTAGGAGATGGTAACATTTTTAATTTCCCATCCAGACGGTAACTTGCACAAGCGCTTTGTAATTAGGGATGAGCCGAACCCCCCCGAGTTTGGTTCGAGCCCGAACATGAACTTCCCATTTGTTCGGGACCGAACACGAACCCGAACTCGAACCCAATGCAAGTCAATGGGGCTGAAAATTCGGTTTTTAGAGTGCCCTTCAAGAGGGCATATATGCTACATATTTGCCATAAAAGGTGTATGGGGGTCCAGTTAGTGCCCAGGGGGACAGGAAACAAGGACAAAAAGAAAAAAAAAAGTTTTTAAAGGGACAGAGAGTTTTCCATGAAATAAGGGTTAAAAATAAAAACAAAAAAAAAATCCTTCAAATATCGTGCCTAGGATGTCCCCATAACCTGCCTGTGAAGTGACGGATTTCTAGGATGTATAAAAACAAAAAAATGACGTTTCATATGACGGTAAATGCTGTTCCTTTAATCTATCCATAAACAACTGCTTGGGGCGGCAGTCTGTATGAAAAGAGGAGACATTATCGTACACACAGAAAAAGTTTACTGATTTTTTTGGATAAAATTATTGTGAAACTTATGCAGGCTTTGGATGAAAGTAACAATAGGTGCTTTAAAATTGGTCCTTTAGCGTCCCCAACAGTGCCGTCACGCCATAACCCTTCTGAGGATATGAATCTGATACAGGCGTCAGTGGCAGTGCACCCAAATATTGTGCTTTTGGTGCCAGGCCTGCAAGTACTGTCATACAGTAACCCCTCTGTGGTATTGTGGAAGAGTGCAGGGGTGGACCATGTGGTCCTATATTAAAAAGATATGATTCTGGTCAAGGCGTCAGTGCACCCAGATATTGTGCCTTTAATGCCAGGCCTGCAAGTATCATCATACAGTAACCCCTCTGTGGTATTGTGGAAGAGTGCAGGGGTGGACCATGTGATCCTATATTGAAAAGTTTTTGATCTGTTAATGGGCGTCAGTGCACCCAGATATTGTGCCTTTAATGCCAGGCCAGCAAGTATCATCATACAGTAACCCCTCTGTAGTATTGTGGAAGAATGCAGGGGTGGACCATGTGGTCCTATATTGAAAAGTTTTTGATCTGGTAATGGGCGTCAGTGCACCCAGATATTGTGCCTTTAATGCCAGGCCTGCAAGTATCATCATACAGTAACCCCTCTGTGGTATTGTGGAAGAGTGCAGGGGTGGACCATGTGGTCCTATATTGAAAAGTTTTTGATCTGTTAATGGGCGTCAGTGCACCCAGATATTGTGTCTTTAATGCCAGGCCAGCAAGTATCATCATACAGTAACCCCTCTGTAGTATTGTGGAAGAGTGCAGGGGTGGACCATGTGGTCCTATTTTGAAAAGTTTTTTTTTTTTAATGGGCGTCAGTGGAGCCAGATATTGTGCCTTTCATGGCAGCAAGTGCCTTCACACCGTAACCCTTTTGTGGTATTGTGGAAGAGTTCAGTGCTGGAGGTTTTGTGAATACAGAAGAGGACATCCCCGATCTATTTCATTACTTCAGCATCAGGGGATTGATAGCTGCTGATCCAGGACTGATTCATTTTTATAAATGTCAGCCGGTCTACAGAGTTGGTGGACACACGCACTCTTTTGTCTGTGACAAAACCTCCAGCGGCACTGAACGTCCTTTCGGAAAGCACGCTAGATGAAGGGCAACCTAGTAGCTGCATAGCATATTGGCTAAGTTCTGGCCAGTGATCCAATCTCAACACCCAGTAAGCCAGTGGATCATCTGCTGGAAAGGTATCCAGGTCTGCCCTTGCCCCTAGGTAGTCCTGCACCATATGGTGAAGACGCTGGCAATGGGTGCCTACATTTGACGTCCCTGGGCGTCGAGGACTAAAAAAATTTAAAAAAGCATCAGTTAAGCGGCCCTGGCCTTCACCACTATTCCTCTGATCACCCGCAGCCTCAGAAGCATGTGTGTCAGCACTTGGTAATCTACCAGTGCCTGGAAAGGTGTTACACAAGTGTCGCTTTAGAGTGTCCTCAAGTTTTTTCATCCTGTGCTCCCTCTGTGCGGGTAGGATTAGCTCTGCAACTTTCCCCTTGTATCGTGGATCAAGAAGGGTTGCCAACCAGTAATGATCCCTCTCCTTGATAGCACGAATCCTGGGGTCCTTTAGCAGGCTTTGCATCATTAGGGAGCCCATGCAGCGTAGGTTGGAGGTGGCATTAGCTTCCGAGTCTTCCTGGTCAATGAGGATGACCGTATCGTGCACTTCCTCCTCCCAGCCACGCACTAGCCCTTCTGTTTCTGGGCACACAAAACCCTCCCTTGAGGAATCCCCACCTTCAATGCCCCCACTACTTAAATACTCCTCCTCCTCCTCCTGTCTGATCTGAGTAGGACCCGCTGGAATGCTGTCTGCGGAAAGACTGGGGCCTTGAATGCTAGGGAAGGCCTCCTCTTCCTCCCGCTGCTCTGCCTCTAGAGCCACATCTATAATTCCCCGCAGAGTGTGCTCCAGCAGGAACACTAAAGGAATTGTGTAACTGATGCATGCACTGTCCCTGCTCACCATCCTCGTTGCCTCCTCAAATGGTGACAGTTCAGTGCATGCATCCTTGATCATCAGCCACTGCCGGTGGGGAAAAAAAACAAGTTGACCTGAACCTGTCCTTGCGCCATACTCACACAGGTACTCGTTGATGGCCCTGTGCTGCTTGTGCAGATGCTGCAGCATTGCTAATGTCGAGTTCCACCTGGTGGGCATGTCACAGATTAGACAGTTTGTCGGAAGGTGGAATTCTCTTTGAATTTAGGCCAGGCGAACGCTTGCTGGGAATGACCGTCTGAAGTGGCTGCAGACTTTTCTGGCCTGGATGAGAAGCTCTGTCAGCCCTGGGTACTTGGTTAGGAAATGCTGTACCACCAGATTTAGGACGTGTGCTAGGCATGGTACATGCGTCAATTTACCCCTGCGTAGGGCGGAGAGAAGGTTGCTGCCATTATCGCAGACGATCATTCCCAGCTCAAGCTGGTGTGGTGTTAACCATCTCTGCACCTGCCCCTGCAGAGCTGGCAAAATTTCTGACCCGGTGTGGCTCCTGTCCCCTAAACAAACCAGCTCAAGCACAGTATGGCATCTTTTTGCTTGAGCCATTGCGTAGACCCTGTCAGGCGTCGGTTTAACTGCCACTTCATCAGAGAGAGAGAAGGAGGAGGAGGAGGAGGAGGAAGAGGTGGTGGTGGTGGAGCAGACAGACCTCATACAAGCAGCTTTCTGGAGGCGTGGTGGATGAACAAGCTCCAGCACAGAGCCCCGTCTTGGATCCCTCCCAGCTGCGTTCAGAGTTACCCAGTGTGTCGTAAAGGAAATGTAACGACCCTGTCCATGCTTGCTTGACCACGTGTCTAAAGTCACAAGCACCTGGCTGCTGACTGCCTTTCCTAATGACTGGATAACATTGTCTTCCACGTGCTGGTATAGTGCTGGAATGGCCTTGAGTGAAAAGTAATGGCGTTTTGGAACCTGCCACTGTGGTACAGCACATTCAGCAAATTCACGGAAGGGAGCAGAGTCCACCAGCTGGAAAGGCAGCAGCTGCAATGCGAGTAATTTTGCTAAACTGGCATTTAAACGCTGTGCTTGGGGATGGTTGGGACTATATTTTTTCTTTCGCTGCAGCAGCTGCGGCAACGTAATCTGACTGTGTAAATCTTCAGCTACTGGGATGATGTCAAATTGTGAGGAAGGACCTGGTACATCCATTACTGTAGCATCATCCCTGTCGGTGGAGGTTGTAGGCAATGACATGGCAGGACATACAGTGGGGGTAGAGACAGATGAGGAGGAGGACCTACGCAAAGTTTTGCACCAACGGGATGTGTGGCACTTGATCATATGTCGCCTCAAGCACGTGGTACCCAAGTGTCCGGTATCGTTCCCACGCTTAAGCCTCATCTGACATAGATTACAAATAGCAATGCTGCGCTCTACTGCACATTTCTTAAAGAACTCCCAGACAACAGAGTTCCTGCATGTGTTCTTTGAGACAACAGCGCTCTGCACCGGAGCCGCTCTGACATGTGATGCCTTGGACTGGCTAGTGCTATGGTTCATCACAGAGGATGTTGTGCCTCGTGTTTGCTGTGCCTCCTCCTCCCCCTCTTCCTCACTTAATTCCTCTGTTTGATCTGGCACCCAGGTGGAGTCAGTGACCTCATCATCATTGTCATCTTCACCCCCTATCTCCTCGTCACTGGAGCCAACTTGGCAGTATGCTGCAGCTGCTGGGGCAACATGATTGCCAGTTATTTGTGTGTCATCACTGGCACCCCCTTCCTCTAGGTTGATTATACTCCCTTGCTCAACCTCAGAGATTGAATCAGAGCACTGTACTTGCAGCGTATCCTCAAGCAGCATGTCACTCTCATTGTAGTCAAACAATTCAGCTGACTCCTCCATGTGTGATAGCGAGGCTACGGCAGGAGTAGCTGTGGACATGGAGGCTGCATTAGATGCTTTGGCAGCTGAGGTGGACTGTAAAGCACTAGAAGCCTGGCTGGCAGAGGACTCGGAGGATGAGGATGGCCTTGTTAGGCAATCCACCAAGTCCTCTGTATGTTGCTGCTGCTTAAGACGACCAGCACCAGTTAGAAAGGACAAGCGTGCCCCTGCAGAGGATGCACCACGTCCACCACGAACAGAGGCACAGCCTCCCGACACAGGGGCTGCTTGCCCTCTTATCTGTGTCTGGGAGCGTCTGCCTGTCCTTTTTGTTCTTTCAGACATGGTGAGTGATATATAGATTAATATATACAGAACTCTGATTCAACTCTGGTATAAAGATTTAAAGAACTCTGGTATAACTCAGTGAGACACACTGATAGCTGGCAGCCAGTGACGAGACACAGATCACCTCAATTCACAAATGTTTTAAAGAAATTAGTGAGCCCCAAAATAAGGCGTGGTACTGGTTGCGCAACGAGACACAGATCCCCTCATTTCACAAATGTTTTAAAGAAATTAGTGAGCCCCAAAATAATGCGTGGTACTGGATGTGGGACGAGACACAGATCACCTCAATTCACAAATGTTTTAAAGAAATTAGTGAGCCCCAAAATAAGGCGTGGTACTGGATGTGGGACGAAACACAGATCACCTCAATTCACAAATGTTTTAAAGAAATTAGTGAGCCCCAAAATAATGCATGGTACTGGATGTGGGACGAGACACAGATCACCTCAATTCACAAATGTTTTAAAGAAATTAGTGAGCCCCAAAATAATGCGTGGTACTGGATGTGCAACGAGACACAGATCACCTCAATTCACAAATATTTTAAAGAAATTAGTGAGCCCCAAAATAATGCGTGGTACTGGATGTGGGACGAAACACAGATCACCTCAATTCACAAATGTTTTAAAGAAATTAGTGAGCCCCAAAATAATGCGTGGTACTGGATGTGGGACGAGACACAGATCACCTCAATTCACAAATGTTTTAAAGAAATTAGTGAGCCCCACAATAAGGCGTGGTACTGGTTGTGCGACGAGACACAGATCACCTCAATTCACAAATATTTTAAAGAAATTAATGTGCCCCAAAATAATGCGTGGTACTGGATGTGGGACGAGACACAGATCACCTCAATTCACAAATGTTTTAAAGAAATTGGTGAGCCCCACAATAAGGCGTGGTACTGGATGTGGGACGAGACACAGATCACCTCAATTCACAAATATTTTAAAGAAAGTTGTAAACCCCAAAAAAACTTGCTGGCACAGTGACAAGACACACATCACCTAAATTCCCTGATATTTGGTAGAAATGAGCCCCCCCAGGCCCCCCCAGTAGTGTGGCAGACCGGCAGTAACAAGACACAACTATCTCCTTTAAAATCTCATCTGAAATGCGTGCAGAATCGCTGCGTGGAAACGTTGTATAGCGTGCTTTGTTGTATAGTGTATAGTGTGCTAGTGGACTTAGCTCTGTGAGCCCATGATTGGGCAAAATTTGCCCAATCAGGACTCTGAGCCGTGACTGGCATAGTGTTGAACCAGTCTTGCACCAGACCTGTGGTCAGGTGCAAGGCTGTAGCCAATTACGAGCTTCAGGCCAGTGGGAAAATGCATTGTGGTCCATTCTGGTCGAACATGCGGCGAACACCAAGTTTGGTTTGAACTCCGAACCGTCCGAACCGAACAGCTCATCCCTATTTGTAATACCTCACTTATCCAGATGCTAAAAATAGATAGCGTCTCCTATACTTAACATGGGAAGCGCAAAGTACAATAAGCTCGCGCAAGCTGTGAGGCGCAAACCGTTTTCATTCCAGTTTACATTATTTACTTTTCTCAGAATAACAACTTCTGAGACAATTTTCTATTTTAACCTAAATTGAATTTTTAGCTTCGCATCCGGTGTTTCAAATAAATGTTATGAAAAAAACGTTTTCAGCAAAAATCTCTTAGAAGTGAAGGGGTTAATACAAAGAGAGCACAACATTGATGGATATTCAATGCTCTTTGATGATTCTAGTTGACCCCTTTGCGCGTTCCCTCGTGTCTTGACTCTCGTTTGCTCTGGTTTCTGGGACTTTAGACCTGACTTCTCTTGTGATGTCTCAACCTTAGCTTGCATTGATGAGTCAAGAAATCTCACGCTCTTGACCTCCTTGGAGATACTTCATCATCTGGTTCTGGTCCTCCACAGAATGGTTCAATACCTTGATCTTCTTGTAGTTGAACCCTGTGTCCTCCACCCTGCTTAACAAACCGCCCAGGAACATACAGGAAGATCCTGGAAATATCTTCTCCTCAAGGCTGGAGTTGTGATCCTGAGGGATCAGCTTCCCCGCCCGAGCTCTCCTTCATCTTACGGCACCTGCACCCTGACTACATGTGTTGTCCTCTGACCATATTTAGTCCGAAGGAACCATGAGTCTTGAATATTATTCTGTTCTTTTTGGCTTCAGGAAGGATGCACAGCTTGATATATAACATGTGTCCGCAGTAGCTTTAAGAAGTGCGTAGATATACATTATTTAATAAATGCCTCTCTCTCTCTCTCGCTCTCTTTCTCGCTCGCTCTCTCTCTCGCTCTCTCTCGATCTCTCGCACTCTCTCTCTCGCTCTCTCCCTCTCGCTCTCCCTCTCGCTCGCTCTCTCTCTCGATCTCTCGCTCTCTTTCTCGCTCTCTCGCTCTCTCTCTCGCTCGCTTGCTCTCTCGCTCTCTCTCTCGCATTCTCTCTCTCTCGCACTCTCCCTCTCTCTCTCTCTCTCTTGCTCTCTCCCTCTCGCTCTCTCTCCCTCTCTCTCTTTTGATCTCTCGCTCTCTTTCTCACTCTCTCTCTTGCTCTCTCCCTCTCGCTCTCTCCCTCTCGCTCTCTCTCTCTCTCGCTCTCTCTCTCTCGCTCTCTTTCTCACTCTCTCGCTCGCTCTCTTTCTCTCTCTCTCGCTCTCTCTCTCGCTCTCTCTTGCTCTCTCACGCACTCTCTCTCGCTCTCTCTCTCACTCTCTTTCTCGCTCTCTCTCGCTCTCTTTCTCACTCTCTCGCTCTCTCTCTCTCTCTCGCTCTCTCTCCTCTCGCTCTCTCTCTCGCTCTCTCTTGCTCTCTCTCGCTGTCTCTCTCGCTCTCTCTCACACTCTCTCTCTTGCTCTCTCTCTCGCTCTCTCTCTCACTCTCTTTCTCGCTCTCTCTCGCTCTCTTTCTCGCTCTCTCTCGCTCTCTCTCCCTCTCGCTCTCTTTCTTGCTCTCTCGCTCTTTCTCCCTCTCGCTCTCTTTCTCGCTCTCTCGCTCTCTCTCGCTCAATCTCTGTCTCTCGCTATCTCTCACTCACTCTCTCTCTCTCGCTCTCTCTCTCGCTCTCTCTCGCACTCTCTCTCTCTTGCTCTCTTGCTTGCTCTCTCTCTCGCTCTCTCGCTCTCTCTCTCCCTCTCACTCTCTCTCTCCCTCTCGCTCTCTTTCTCGCTCTCTCGCTCTCTCTCTCTCTCTCTCACACTCTCTCTCTCGCTCTCTCTCTCTCGCTCTCTCTCTCATGCTCTCTCTCTCGCTCTCTCTCCCTCTCGCTCTCTCGCTCTCTTGCTCGCTCTCTTTCTCGCTCTCTCTCGCTCGCTCTCTTGCTTGCTCTCTTTCTCGCTCTCTCTCTCGCTCTCTCTCTCGCTCTCTCTCTCTCTCTCTCGCTCTCTCTCTTACTCTCTGTTTCTAATATTTGCAAGGCTCCACCGTGGAGGCTTCTGAGCCGGCTTTAATCTCAGCTGGAATCGGTGCAGTGCATAGTGTATCTCCACCACGGGTGGAAATGATCTCCCGCAGGGTCGCACAATGAAAGATAATCTATTTTTCTAACTCTCTTATAGCTAAACTTTCCTCTGTAACTTTACTCGATTTATCACACTGTGAAATACATTAAATAAAAGCCAGAATTCGCCAGACGTGCGGCCGAGTGCCGGCCGGGGACTGAGGATTATTTCAGACTTTTTTGGTTTACATCTATTATTTTTTTCTATATATGTTTCGCTATCCATGTCGCTGTCCATCGAATAAACCTCTTTGTATACCCGGCCTCCTGCAGATCTTAACTATCCAATGTAAAGCTTATATGCAACGTCTCACACCTTGAGGCACTCACGCAACATTCACAGTTAGAGGTATAGTTGTATTGAAAAATACAGTCCCCTTTTTTTGTCCTCAACCCCTTACCGAGACGTTGATGCCGGGGGGGTGTAGTTTGCTGGCTGCTTCGGTGGTCTCCTCCGCCGGCCCTCCTACATTGACTGCAGGTGGAGTTCAGGCCATCCTGACACAGCCAATGACGCGCGCCAATTGGTGGGTGAGCTTGTCAAGGCCCATAGACGCTAGCGGGGTGTGTTATGTTGCCCAGGTACATTTAGTCCCACCCGCCACGGGGGATGGCATAGTATGTCACATGGTGGTAAAAGGTTAAATAATTGGGCAGATCCTGTTGACAGCCTCTGCCCAATTATTTTTTTAACATTTTTTTATTTTGTTTTGGGTGATTATACGCACTTTTCCCTCTTGCGGCGCGCTGCTCCTCCTCTTCGGCTCGGTACCCCCGAACCCAGAAGTCCCTGAAGCTTTTATGCATAATTTGCGCTCCTATACAACTTGCGCAGTGTAGGAACTAGAGGTGAGCAGAGCTGAAAAAAATATTTTGTTTCGATTGGAAATAATTTCGTCTGAAACAGAATTAGTTTGAAATACAAATGTTTATTCAGTTTAAAAAAAATGCAAACAAGAAATAATAAAATACAAAAGTTAACGAAAACATTTACTTATTAATTTCCCCAACAGAAACAGGATTCGCTTGAATACTGATTTGTTTCGGAATCGATTCGGATCACTAAAAAAATAAACAATAAATCAAATACTGCTCAATTACTGTTACATTAGGATTAAACATGAGGGTTATAGCCAAAAAACTTTTTTTTCTCAAACTGATAATAAACAGGTCTCCCCTAGTGTCCTCATTAATGCATAACTTTTAATCCAATTAATTAAAACAACTCAATTAATACATTTTGTAAAACTAAAACACATGAAAAAACATACAACATATATTGTTGTGGGTTGTCAATAATTGATTGCAAATAATACCCACTATTATTTGCAAATCAATTATTGACAACCCATAATAATATATCTTGTATGTTTTTTCATGTGTTTTGGTTTTACTAAATGTCTCAATTGAGTTGTTTTAATTAATTGGATTAAAAGTTATGTATTAATGAGGACACTAGGGGAGACCTGTTTATTATCAGATTGAGAAAAAAATGTTTTTTTGGCTATAATTAGTATTGGTGTTCAATCACCTTCTCCCTGTTTTCGTCACGCCCTATTTACGATTGGGTTTACCATCAATCGCAATCATACATTTTTTCATTAAACATGAGGAGTAAAAGGCAATCGGAGCTGGTCCTTCGTCCGGTCTTTCCCAAACAACTCCAGGATGGTGGTGCGTAGCTTATCAAGGATACGGTCCTTGCGCGCGTTATTCTTTCTGCCGTAAGGGCCCTTACGGCAGTCGTAATCTTTTTTATCAAAGATGCGGACCAGCTCCAACATCTCCTCAAATGCCATGTTGCTGGCCCGCTTCTTATTGAGCTGTCTAGTGGCCTGTGGTGCTGAATGCAACAGATTCAGCATCACGGCCAATTGACAGGGACAGGGTGCTTTGTGAAACAGTAAAACGAAACTGATTCGTTATCATAATTTCGTTTGTAATTTGGGATTGATCGAAAACCGATTCGAAATCGATTGGGATCACTAAAAAAAAACCACTCAATCATTCAATCAATGGTTCTCTTGTGAAACAGTGTAACGAATCAATTTCGCTATGTACCGTTTCATTTAGCTTTGTTTTTGTTTCAATTCAGATGAAACCAATTTGTTATTTCAGAAGTACTTCCGAAATATGAATTAACGAATTTTCTAACGAATCAAGACTCGTTACAAAACAAATCCACACCTCTAGTAGGAACCACAAATTGTGCAGCGCTACGGGACTCACACACTCTACGTATACAAGTTGCGTAGCGCCTGCGCAGAGTGATGGATCGGAGGTGCACGCGCATGCACAAATCTGGTCCATCGCTTTCTCTCTGAGAACGCTCGCTACAGCGAGTGGTCTCAGAAGGTGTCGTCGCCTGCTCTCTGTGTGTGACCGACAGCCGAGAAATTCAAAATCCCGACTGCTGGTGATGCTGGGGAGGGTGGAGGAAACTCCTCTGCTTTACCCAATGATTTCAACAAATCGGGGGGAGCTGGGGGAGAGAAGGGGGGGCACTCCTCACATCCATTCCTGACCACCGCCTCGAAACAGTAAAGTGATGAGGATGAGCAGGGCGTCCCTTTAAAAGCTTATCTGTATCACACACCTGTATATTACATATTTACTCAATTCATTTAAAATTCATCCATTTACTTGATTTGTATCTTTTTTTTTATTATTTTCGGTGGATACAGTATCACTGAGGCAACATTTAAAAGTATCTTCAAAACCACAAAAAAAAAAGAAAAGGAGAGAAAAACAACAAAAGAAAGATCTGACGACTTCCTGCTGCCAAGTCCTATTACTGCGTTTAGACATAGACATTAGGAAATTGGCTTTTATCATGAGAGATAAGGCCCCGCATTGAGCATCATGGCGTTTCAAAACGTATTAGGTTCCAAGCAAAACACTCCCTGGTTATTATCTCAAACAGGCTGCCTCTGCCTCCGCGCGCACGGCCTGCGGGTTACACTTGTGTTGCGCGTTTCCCAGGAGGCAATGGAAGCGATGAGTATCATTAGCAAGGCATCATGGGACCGGTCCGGTACCGGTTTGTGGAGATGTTCAGCTCGCTGGAGAACCTGCATGTAAGTCAAGGAGGACATTTGGAATATTTCACAAATTTTCAGTTTCCTGGTAATGCTGCATTATAATGGATGTGATAGCTCATTTGGTTAATCCTCCGATTCTACAGCCAGAATGACCTCGGAAGTCGCCGGAAATACGAGGAGAGGTATAAAGGTAAAGCTAAAATCAATGAAATAATGATGCTAACAGGGTTATTCAGAGAGAGCCGAACTGGCCCCAAAATTGCACCGAACAGTGAATTTCCCCTTACAGTGACATTTCGGGGCCATTCGGCTATTCTGAAAGTAGGCAGTTCGCCAAATATATACAAGCTTACTTTGCAAATAAAACGTTTTGAGTTAGTATAGTTATTTCATCAATTTTACCCTTACTTTTGGACCTGCCCTCTATTTCTATCGCAGCCAGTGATTAACCTTAACCCCTTCATTACCAACGATTTTTGATCAAAACTTTTTATCATAACATTTATTTGAAACACAGGATGCAAAGCTAACAATTAAATACATTGTAAAATAGATAATTTGCAGAAAGATTGTTATTCTGAGATATTAAAATAATTAAAATAATGTAAATTCGCTCATTATTAATTTTTCATGTGTTGGTTTATCCTTTACAGAAATATCGCTGGCATGAAAGGTAGTAAATTCTAGATGGTGTCCCTTATCTGGCACAATGTCACAGGGGGCCTGCATTATCAGCATACAGGCAGAGATGGTCTTTGTGTCAGTAAATGTGCTGCAGACAGATAATAAAATGGTGATATCTCCTGCTTACATAGGGTCTGCATTATCTTCATACGGGCAGAAATGGCCTTTGCGTCAGAAAATGTGCTGCAGACAGATAATAAAATGGTGAGATCTCCTTCTTACACGGGGTCTGCATTATCAGCATACAGGCAGATGCAGTAAATGTGCTGCAGACAGATAATATAATGGTGAGATCTCCTGCTTATGGGGTTTGTAGTGATCAGAATGAGATTATTAGCAATGCAATATCTATATGTGCTGCATAATGCCTGTGTATGGCAATTACAGCAACACCTTGTATCTGTATGTGCTGCATAATGCCTGTGTATGGCAATTACAGCAACACCTTGTATCTGTATGTGCTGCATAATGCCTGTGTATGGCAATTACAGCAACACCTTGTATCTGTACAGTTGTGTTCAAAATTATTCAACCCCCAATGCTGTAAAGGGTTTTAGGGAATTTAGTGACATTTGTAATTGTATTCAGAATGAAATCCTACAAGGACTTTTTAAAGAACCATATGCAACTAAAATGACATCAATTGGTTTTGTAATACAGTAGTAAATGTTTCTTTTGTGAATTCTTCATTGACACAATTATTCAACCCCTTAAAGACTACCACTCTGAAGAAGAGAGGTTCATTCAAGTGTTTTCAATCAGGTATTGAAAACACCTGTGGATGTCACGGAGCAGCAATAAAGCATAATAAGCATCAATTAGGCAGCTTTAAAATGACTGTGATACTCAGCTCCTTCTAGACATTTACTGGTGTGGTTACAAACATGGTGAAGTCAAGAAAATGGTCCAGGAAGACAAGAGAAGAGGTGATTACTCTTCACAGGAAGGGCAATGGCTATAAGAAGATTGCAAGGATGTTAAACATACCAAGAGAGACCATAGGAAGCATCATTCGCAAATTCAAGGCAAAGGGCACTGTTGAAACGCTACCTGGTCGTGGCAGAAAGAAGATGCTGACTTCGACTGCTGTGCGCTACCTGAAGCGTAGAGTGGAGAAAAGTCCCCGTGTGACTGCTGAGGAACTGAGAAAAGATTTGTCAGATATGGGTACTGAAGTTTCAGCTCAGACAATACGGCGCACACTGCGTAATGAAGGCCTCCATGCCAGAACTCCCAGGCGCACCCCCTTGCTGTCTCCAAAGAATAAGAAGAGTCGACTGCAGTATGCCAAAAGTCATGTGGACAAACCACAGAAGTTTTGGGATAGTGTTCTGTGGACTGATGAAACAAAATTAGAACTGTTTGGGCCCATGGATCAACGCTATGTTTGGAGGAGGAAGAACAAGGCCTATGAAGAAAAGAACACCTTGCCTACTGTGAAGCATGGCGGGGGGTCAATCATGCTTTGGGGCTGTTTTGCTTCTGCAGGTACAGGGAAGCTTCAGCGTGTGCAAGGTACCATGAATTCTCTTCAGTACAAGGAGATATTGGATGACAATGTGATGCAGTCCGTCACAAACCTGAGGCTTGGGAGACGTTGGACCTTTCAACAGGACAATGATCCCAAGCATACCTCCAAGTCCACTAGAGCATGGTTGCAGATTAAAGGCTGGAACATTTTGGAGTGGCCATCGCAGTCACCTGACTTAAATCCGATTGAGAACCTCTGGTGGGACTTAAAGAAAGCAGTTGCAGTGCGCAAGCCTAAGAATGTGACTGAACTGGAGACTTTTGCCCATGACGAATGGGCGAAGATACCCGTAGATGGCTGCAAGACACTTGTGTCAAGCTATGCTTCACGTTTAAAAGCTGTTATAACTGTAAAAGGATGTTGTACTAAGTACTAAGATTGAATGTCACTTGGGGGTTGAATAAAACTGATAATGATGTGAGCACAGAAAAGACATTTGTGGTTATTTCATTATAAATGTTATGTTATATTTGTCTGACCTACACGTGCCTCTTTGATTTAATTGTAAGCAAGATGACTGAATGATCAAAATCAATGTCAAACTGGCCAAAACACTCAATTTCAGTGGGGGTTGAATCATTTTGAACACAACTGTATGTGCTGCATAATGCCTGTGTATGGCAATTACAGCGACACCTTGTATCTGTATGTGCTGCATAATGCCTGTGTATGGAAATTACAGCGACACCTTGTATCTGTATGTGCTGCATAATGCTTGTGTATGCAGGGGTCAAGTCCTGGGAAAAAAAGTGAGGGAACTCACCCACGAATTCCACAACCCCCATTACCTGAAGAAAATATATATATAGTAGAGTATAGCAGTGCGTGCCGGTGATACCATTTTTATTGGGTTAACTTTACATTTAAAAGACACGCTTTCAAGAGTGTAAACTGGAAACTATACTGATCAGTGAAAGGTATCACTACGTACAGGTATACTCGTGATTGTGGCAACTGGACTAGTGCATTATATATATATATATATATATCCAGGCACAGACCCCCCAGAATAATATACACAGCCCTGTGTCCCAGAATAATATACACAGCACTGGACCCCCAGAATAACATACACAGCGCTGAGCCCCCAGAATAATATACACAGCGCTGAACCCCCAGAATAACATACACAGTGCTGAGCCCCCAGAATAATATACACAGCACTGAGCCCCAAGAATAATATACACAACACTGAACCCCCAGAATAACATACACAGCACTGAACCCCCAGAATAACATACACAGCGCTGAGCCCCCAGAATAATATACACAGCACTGAGCCTCCAGGATAATATACACAGCACTGAGCCCCAAGAATAACATAATAACATGCACAGCACTGAGCCCCCATAATAATATACACAGCACTGAACCCCAAGAATAATATGCACTGGTTATATGGATATATTTTCCCCAGTTCACATGGATATAATTGCCCCCAGTTCACATGGATATAATTGCCCCCAGCTCATATGGGTATATATTGCCCCAGCTCTCATGGATAATGCCCCAGGTCTCATGGAGAATGCCCCCGGCTCTCGTGGATAATGCCCCCGGCTCTCATGGATAATGCCCCCAGCTCTCATGGATAATGCCCCCAGCTCTCATACATATTGCCCCCAGGTCTCATGGATATTGCCCCCAGGTCTCATGGATATTGCCCCCCCAGGTCTCATGGATATTGCCCCCAGGTCTCATGGATACGCCCCAGGTCTCATGAATACTGCCCCCAGGTCTCATGGATATTGCCCCCAGGTCTCATGGATATTCCCCAGGTCTCATGGATATTGCCCCCAGGTCTCATGGATATTACCCCCAGGTCTCATGGATACTGCCCCCAGGTCTCATGGATATTACCCCCAGGTCTCATGGATACTGCCCCCAGGTCTCATGGATATTGCCCCCAGGTCTCATGGATACTGCCCCCAGGTTTCATGGATATTGCCCCAGGTCTCATGGATACTGCCCCCAGGTCTCATGGATTTGCCCCCCAGGTGTCATGGATATGCCCCCAGGTCTCATGGATAGTGCCCCCAGGTCTCATGGATAGTGCTCCCAGGTCTCATGGATATGCCCCAGGTCTCATGGATATTGCCTCCCAGGTCTCATGGATACTGCCCCCGGGTGTCATGGATTTGCCCCCCCAGGTCTCATGGATATGCCCCCAGGTCTCATGGCTATGCCCCCAGGTGTCATGGATATGCCCCCAGGTGTCATGGATATTGCCCCCAGGTCTCATGGATATGCCCCAGGTCTCATGGATATGCCCCCAGGTCTCATGGATATGCCCCCAGGTGTCATGGATATGCCCCCCAGCTCTCATGGATATTGCCCCCAGGTCTCATGGATACTGCCCCCAGGTCTCATGAATTTGCCCCCCCAGGTCTCATGGATATGCCCCCAGGTCTCATGGATAATGCTCCCAGGTCTCATGGATACTGCCCCCAGGTCTCATGGATATTGCCCCCGGGTCTCATGGATATTGCCCCCGGGTCTCATGGATATTACCCCCAGGTCTCATGGATACTGCCCCCAAGGTGTCATGGATTTGCCCCCCCAGGTCTCATGGATATGCCCCCAGGTCTCATGGATAGTGCCCCCAGCCCAGCCCAGCTCACCTCTGCTGCTCCTCTGCTGCTGCCGCACATTGCCGGCGGCGCGTGCTTCCTGCTTCAGCGGTCGCTGACAGGAAGTGCAGCCGCTCGCCTGGGATCTATGAAACAACCAGGCGAGCAGCTCCACTTCCGGCTGTTCTAATAGGAAGCACGCGGCCGCCGGCAATGTGCGGCGGCCGCCTGCTAAAGCGTTCGGGCTCGGGCCACAGCGGGAGCGCAGCGTTCTAGCTGTGGGAGAAGTGCGGGAACGCCGTTCCCGCTCGACTCGAGCCTTGTGTGTATGGCAATTACAGCAACACCTTGCATCTGTATGCTGCATAATGCCTGTGTATGGCAATTACAGCAACACCTTTTGTCTGTATGTGCTGCATAATGCCTGTGTATGGCAATTACAGCAACACCTTGTACCTGTATGTGCTGCATAATGCCTGTGTATGGCAATTACAGCAACACCTTGTACCTGTATGTGCTGCATAATGCCTGTGTATGGCAATTACAGCAACACCTTGCATCTGTATGTGCTGCATAATGCCTGTGTATGGCAATTACAGCAACACCTTGTATCTGTATGTGCTGCATAATGCCTGTGTATGGCAATTACAGCAACACCTTGTATCTGTATGTGCTGCATAATGCCTGTGTATGGCAATTACAGCAACACCTTGTATCTGTATGTGCCGCATAATGCCTGTGTATGGCAATTACAGCAACACCTTGTACCTGTATGTGCTGCGTAATGCCTGTGTATGGCAACTACAGCAACACCTTGCATCTGTATGTGCTGCGTAATGCCTGTGTGTGGCAATTACAGCAACATCTTGTATCTGTACTGTACAGCGATTTACAATATCGAAATAACTAAACTTTGGGAGTGTAGGGGTTAAAGGGATATACTAATAAATATATCGTTCCTTTTTATATACTTAAATAATTGGGTAGATCTGCTGACAGCCTCAGCCCAATTATTATTTTAATTTTTTAATTTTTGGGTGATTTTTCTCCTCCCTTTACTTTTCTCCCTCGTTGCGCTTTGCGTTGGGGGTAGACGCTTCACAGTAAAGCTGCACAAAAGGCAAAGCATAAACCGCTCATACATCAAATCCTCAATCTCACAAACACACTGTCCACATGTCAGGGATCTGTCCCCCAGTTCCTGCACCCATATTGTAAGAATCCTCTTTCTTAGAAAGTTTGGAGCATAAAGGATAAATGAATCGTGCGAAGCAGCAGCTTTTAATACAATAAAGCCGAAGCCGATATCTCTAACTGCCAGCGTGAAAATAAATGCTCGGCCGCCCCGTGGTACAAAACACAGATAGGAATGGATAGAGGCGCGTTATGATCCGGCCTGCTGTGCCATGCTTATTCATTCCGCTACCACCAAAATACTCCCAGAATAATCCTGAAAACGTTTCCCAATATGTATGAGATGATCTCTTATATTTACCTGCTACAGCGGATAAAAAAAATTAACCCCTTATATGACAATATCTCTTTCTTGTTGCCAGCACATTATAAGAGATAGATACAGACAGTAACAGATAGATACCGATACAGATAGTTAGTTACAGACATAGCTATAGATAGATACATAGATACATAGATACATAGATACATTGATAAATATAGATATATTTATAGATACAGATGGTACAGGTAGATAGATACAGTGGCATCACAAGGGGGCAGGGGGTGCGCCCCGCACCGGGTGACACTAGGGATGTGCGTTTCAGGTTTCGGAATTTCTGAATTTTCACGAAATTTTCCGATTCGTGCATTCAGATTCGGCCGATATTCTGAAAATTTTCAGATCTGAAAATGGCAGATCCGAACGAATTTTCGTGCCGAAACGAAAACTTTTCGGAATTTTCAAATGGGCTAGAAATGTGTAAAATCAAAATTCATTTTCGTTCCATTCGTGAGTTCGGCTCCATTCCTGATTTTGGTTCCATTTCAGTAATTTCAGACATCGTATTTATATCGCTGATTCTGTAATTAAATTTTGTATCATTCCCATCTCAATGTTTCCTTCCTGGAAAACCAGAGAAATCTCAACGTATCCTTCTTGTAAAACATGAGAAATCTCAATGTATCCTTCTTGTAAAACATGAGAAATCTCAATGTACCCTTCTTGTAAAACATGAGAAATCTCACTGTATCCTTCTCGGGAAACCAGAGAAATCTCAATGTATCCTTCTTGTAAAACATGAGAAATCTCAATGTATCCTTCTTGTAAAACATGAGAAATCTCAATGTATCCTTCTCGGGAAACCAGAGAAATCTCAATGTATCCTTCTTGTAAAACATGAGAAATCTCAATGTATCCTTCTTGTAAAACATGAGAAGTCTCAATGTATCCTTCTTGTAAAACATGAGAAATCTCAATGTATCCTTCTTGTAAAACATGAGAAATCTCAATGGCAGAATTATCATATCGGCAGAATTATCGTATCGGATAATTATCGTATCCGAAAAAACATTAGTTTATGTCAAAACGAATAGACACTTTGAAACGAGGAGAACAGATGTTCCGAAAAACACGAAAATTTCCAAAATCACGAAAAAAAAGTCGATACGAAAAACTAAACGAAACGAACTGAACCGAAACGGAAATCGACCGAAACGAAAATTTACAAAATCCGAATGAACCGAACCGAATCGAACGAAAAAAAAAATCGGTGCACAAGCCTAGGTGACACCACCCCCTACGGTGACACCCTAAAAATGTTTTCTTTTTTGGAAAGTATTTTACCAGGAAGGATACATTGAGATTTCTCTCATTTTAAAGTAGGTCCTGGATAGGCAACGCCTCGGGCTGTACTTTCCAGAAGGCGGCAATAAAAACCACCACTAAAGGGGTTATTCACAGAGCAGCTAAATGATGCTGACATTTCGGTGTTCTGTTGTTCCCGGCACTTCGGGAATCAAATTTTCACAATTCACCACAGGGTCCCCGAAGTGCAGGGAATCGGCCGCGGAATCACGCAAACCCGCTGCCACCAACCCGCTGGACAGCCGCTGCAAACACACCACAAAACACAGCCGACGAGCCACCGGACACAGCACTGACCAGCCGCAATAAAAAGCCGCCAAGCCACCGGACAGGTAAAAAAAAAATATGATTGAAAGTGTCAAAATTGAAACACTGTTTTCAAAAGAACAACTGAACAATGCCTAAAAGATACTAAACAATCAATAAATAAAGAGACTTTTTGCATCAGATTAAAATAATAAACGGTTTATTCGATGTTGAATATAAACGGGAATATTTTTAACATTGAAACCTATGGGATTCGCCTGAATAAACCTGTCGAATGAAACCACCGAGCATCAGGGCATTTCACTGACATTTCTCTGCTGTTCAATGTCAATAGATTAACCATTACTTCTCTATGGGGGATTTCACTGCCGCCGAACAGGCACCGTACTTGCTGGCAGTTCGCCAAAATGTGTGTGTGAGCATAGCACAGAGCTCCACAGCAATAAACCTCACAGTAATGTGTGCTGTGTATGAGCATTCAGTGTTATATGGGAGTACTGATTTATGAGTAAGAGTAGATTAAAATAGAAATCGTAAAACTCAGGGGGGGTGACACAATGAGTTACCGCACCAGGTGACACCAACCCTAGTGACGCCACTGCATAGATAGATAGATACAGATATATAGATACATAGATATAGATAGATAAATAAATACAGATAGATACAGATAGTTACAGATAGATATAGATACAGATAGATACAGATAGATACAGATATATAGATACAGATACAGATAGATAGATACAGATACAGATAGATATAGATAGATAGATAGATAGATAGATACAGATAGATAGATAGATAGATAGATAGATACAGATATATAGATACATAGATATAGATAGATAAATAAATACAGATAGATACAGATAGTTACAGATAGATATAGATACAGATAGATACAGATAGATATAGATACAGATAGATACAGATATATAGATACAGATACAGATAGATAGATACAGATAGATACAGATAGATATAGATAGATAGATACAGACAGATACATACAGATAGATAGATACAGACAGATAGATAGATAGATACAGATACATATAGATACACGTACATAGATATAGATATAGATAGATAGATAGATAGATAGATACAGACAGATACATACAGATAGATACAGATAGATAGATAGATAGATACAGATACATATAGATACACGTACATAGATATAGATATAGATATAGATAGATAGATAGATAGATACAGATACAGTTACATAGACATAGAGATAGATAGATAGATAGATAGATAGATAGATAGACACAAATACAGATATAGATAGATAGATAGATAGATAGATAGATAGATAGATACAAATACAGATATAGATAGATAGATAGATAGATAGATAGATAGATAGATAGATAGATAGATAGATAGATAGATAGATAGATAGCATAGGATGGACAGCCCTCATCCTAAATTCTAAAATCCAGAAGACTGACATCGAGAATTTTTGGAGCCGTCTGCATTTTAGCTATGTTTACCTCCCTGATGCTCCAGATCGGTCCTGCTGCTCAGACAGTGATGCAGCTCAGGCGGCTGTAGCGCATGCTGGGAGACTGTGCAGCTTCAGCAATGCATGTGACATGCGGCAGAGAAGCACCGTGACTCTGTGGCAGCATGTCCCTCCAAAAGGGCTGTGCAGCGTCTCCCAGCGTGTGTACAGACTCCTCTGCTGCGTCTCCCCAGCTCTCAGGCATCAGGTTCTCCTGAAATCCAAAAGAATTTAAAATTCAGAATGCTCAGGGTCCCAAACATTCCTGATAAGGATTGATTAACATATATACATATAATTTCTTGGAGAACCGCTCCCCCTCATCCCACCTGACCCCTCATTTCTCTTCATCTCTCCATCATTTATTTTATGGCGCTTCTGACTTATAAATACTTTAACAAAGATTTCAGACGCTGTCAGTTGCTTTCATGATCAACTTTCTTTTCTCACTAATTATCATTTTAACCTCAGGGCCGTTTCTTTCATCAATTAGTCGGTCGGCTCTGCAACTCGTTCGTATATCTTTGTGCTGTGACGGGTTGATGGGTATTTATAGTGAAGGGAACATCACTCATAACCTCTTCAGAATCTGTTGAGTTAAATAATGTGACACACACATATCTATGTATTCCGTGTATACTCTATATAGAATACGCAAATGGTATACATATTTATAGGTTTCTGTGAAGTGCGTCACTTTGGATTTGGGGTACAAAGGGCCTAGAAATGTATTTGGGGCATGCAGGCCTCATGTTCTATATTATTTCCCTGCCCTCTCTTGTGTTTAAGTAACCCTGTGCATGTAGGGTACAGGGTGTTTGTGTAATCTCTGTGTAATCTCTGTTATATAAGAATAATGTTATTGTCTATCTGTCTATCGTTATGGTCAATGTGTATCTGTTGCTATCTGCTGATTGGATTGCTCACAAGAATGTGTTAATATCTGTGTATGATTAGTTTTGTTAATCTGCTTTGTCAGGCAGACACTGCCCCATTATCTGCTTTTTTTTAGACTGTAATCTTGTTTGCATTCCACGGTTGTCATTGTCCTGTCTTGTCTAGGAGTGTTGAGCAAATGTTTATCCCATTATCTGTCCTAGTCTAATTGTGTCCCAGGTGCCATGAAGCAGGAGGAGCGGAAGCATCAGAACGTGGGAAACCCTCACAACATTTTATGGGGGTTGTATTGTATATGTTAATGACCCATTTTTTACCGCATAAATATCTGTGCCTATCCCCAATAAAACCAGTTCCATTTTGAGCCTTAAAATAGCTCCAGATTTACATCCTAGTCTTATTTCTAAGGGATGCTAGCAAGGCTCTTAACGTATGCCAGTCCTTAAGCTTCATCTAAGGACTAGAGAAAGGGATGAGAGTCTGCTGGGGAGAACACGGGGCGTCCGGCAAGGAAGCGGTATTGACAGATTTGACCCAGTCGGGGTACTGAAATCTGTTACAGTATCAATCACTATTAAAACTAATAAAAATATGCATAATGTAATAATCATATTATATATATATATAATACATTGATTCCAGTCCTGAGGAAGAGAGAGGAACACTCTCGAAAGCTTGTTTTATAAAAGTTACGTTAGTCCAATAAAAAAGATATCACCAAGTACTACTATACTCATGATTTTGGCATCTGGACTAGCACGGCCTATCTAATTTATATATATCGAATTTACATTACCATGAATGATACTTACACGGCCTATCAAATTATTATATATATATATATATGTAATCTCGAGTATACCAGTACAGGGTGATACGTTTTTTATTTGACTAACGTTACATGTAAAAGACAAGCTTTCAATAGTATATCTCTCTTCTTCAGGTCTGGACGCTATACTAATCAGTATCCTAGAATTGAACATTAAGACACTAAGGGTCACATGGGTGGGGGTTAGATGTCGTAAAAGTGAGAGTCAAATTGTATGTTCAAAATGGGAAAATAAACACATGGGAGACCTTGGGCACAAAAAACAACAGTGATAAGATCATGACAACTTGAAAGAAAAAGACAAAACCAAAAACACAAATCAATGAAGACTGAAAGAGACACAACCCCCCCAACCCCCCCACCAAAAAAAACCCGAGAAGAAACAAAACACCAGCCAGAATTTTGAATGTTATGTGAGGTTAAAATGGGTTAAAAAGACCATTGTGAACGCTAAACATTTGAAATGAAAATTATCACATATTTTAACATCATAATAGGACTCAATGTGGATTCTGTTTTTTTAACCCATTATCATAACGTCACATAAAATTCAGAATTCTGGCTGATGTTTTGTTTCTTCTTGTTTTTTTTTTTGAGGGGGGTTGTGTCTCTTTCAGTCTTGACTGATTTGTGTTTTTTGTTTTTGTCTTTTTTTTCCATTCAAGCTGTCATGATCTTATCACTGTTGTTTTATGGGCCCAAAATCTTGAATGAAGCGTGAATGAAAATAATAAAAAGACAAAACCAAAAACTCAACTCAGTGAAGGCTGAAAGAGACACCCCCCTCCCAAAATAAAACAGAACAAAGCAAAGAACTCAAGAAGAAACAAAATACCAGCCAGAATTCTGAATGTTCTGTGATGTTATAATGGGTTAAAAAGCCAGAATCCACATTGAGACCTTCTTTTATGATGTTAAAATATGTAATCATTTTCATTTCAAATGTTTTGCGTTCACGATGGACTTTTTAACCCATTATCACAATGTCACATAACATTCAAAATTCTGGCCTGGTGTTTTGTTTCTTATTGGGTTTTTTGGTTTTTTGGGGGGGTTGTGCCTCTTTCAGCATTCATGGATTTGTGTTTTTGGTTTTGTCTTTTATTTTTTCTTCCAAGTTGTCATGATCTTATCACTGTTGTTTTATGTGCCCAAGATCTCCCATTTTGACCATATCATTTGACTCTCACTTTTTCCGAAATCCAACCCCCCACCCATTAACCCCCCACCCATGTGACCCTTAATGTCTTAATGTTCAATTCTAGGATACTGATTAGCATAGTGTCCAGACCTGAAGAAGAGGGGAACACTCTTGAAAGCTTGTCTTTTAAATGTAAGACTAGTCCAATAAAAAAGGTATCACTACGTACTGCTATACCCGTGTTTTTGGCATCTGGACTAACACAGCCTATCTAATATATATATATCTATAAGGGTTGTGGTGGAGGACTAAAAGTGAAATAAAAAGACTCCACACTATAATAAGTGTGTTTATTATTGCAGAAGCCACTTGCACATCATAGCAATTCAAAGAATTGCATCCCAGAGCTCCTGTGCCACATTCCCCATATGCAGCAAGGAATTCTGGGTAGGATATGCAAATGACCCCTTTCTGTAATAATAAAATCACTATATATATATATATATATATATATAAATAGTCAAAAAGGTTATGCACTCACAGTTCACCATTCGTTCTCAGTACCCGGTGCTCAGCTATGGCCTCAATGAACACCAAACTGCAGGAAAGTCAGCACTCCAGGGATTCTTAGGAAAATTTAGATTTTTTATTCCATAAAAAGTCCACGTTTCAGCTCACAATAAAGAGCCTTCCTCAGGACAAACATATGTACACAATGACATACATCATTTAAATAAGCACTACAATTAATGTACAAACAAGGTTCCCAATCACTTATATATATAATCCATACCACATTGGCGCCGTGATATTGGGAACTTCGCATATAATTACATCCACACATTAAATTAACGTGTTGCACGCAATCAGCTTTTTACCAAACTGTATTTTCAAAGCGTGAGACGTTTCTGCGCGAGCAAATCCTTTCTCATATCACATTTTAATTTCCTGTCTTTAGCCACAGGGCTCGCGGACAGCTGAGCTTTATTGCAGCATTAATTCACAGCCATGAGATTTAAAAGTGCAAAAAAACAGGGAGGGGGGGGGATACTGGTTTGGTAAATTGCCCTTTCCCTTTTTCTGTCATTCTGGACGATGAGATGAAAATTACACATACTATAAATCTGTAAAAGAGCGATATATTATGCATGAAATATTGAAAAACATGACCGGCCGCTTATACCTGGAGACAAAGTGTTTCCAGCGCCGGTATGTTATTTCTGCTGCTGCTTCCTCGAATTTGGTACTTGAAGATGTGGTTTCTGATTCAAAGGAGTTTAAAAAGACTTTTAGCGGATGCGCAGAATGGAGCATATGCTGCAAAATGATGCACAGAATTAAGCATATGCTGCAAAAATGATGCACAAACTGAAGGATATGTTGTAAAAATGATGCACAGAATGAAGCATATGCTGCAAAAATGATGCGCAGAATGAAGCATATACTGCAAAAACTGATGCAAAGAATGAAGCATATGCTGCAGAAAGTATGCACAGAATGAAGCATATGCTGCAAAAAGGATGCACAAAATGAATCATATGCTGTAAAATGATGTGCAGAATGAAGCATATACTGCAAAAATGACACAGAGAATGAAGCATATGCTCCAAAAACTGATGCACAGAATGAAGCATATGCTGCAAAAAGGATGCACAGAATGGAGCATATTCTGCATAAATGACACACAGAATGAAGCATATACTGCAAAAACTGATGCAGAGAATGAAGCATATGCTGCAAAAATGACACACAGAATAAAGCATATACTACGAAAATAATGCAGAGAAAGAAGTGTGTGCTTTAAAAATGGTACACAGAATGAAGCATATGCTGCAAAATTCCCCATAAGCAGGAGATATCACCATTCTATTATCTGTCTGCAGCACATTTACTGACACAAAGGCCATCAATGGACGCCATCTAAATTTTACAACCTTTCATCCCAGATATATTTCTGTAAAGGATAAACCAATATCCGAAAATTTAAAAAAGAGCAAATTTCCATTATTTTACCTTTTTAACGATCCCAGAATAACAATTTCTGTGCAAAATTTCTATTTCACCTGATAACAAATTGTTAACGTCACATCCCAAGTGTCAAATAAATGTTAGAATAAAAAAAAGTCATCAAAAATGGCTCGGTAGTGAAGGGGTTAATACGGTTTATGGGATGGATTGTCACAATAAAATAATAACTATAATTGAAGGAATAATTGTATTTTTAGCCTAAAGGTGTATCCGACTGACAGATGCTGAGAAATAACCGGATGTTTGCTTGATTACAAACTAGTTAAGGAAGGTTTAATAGAAAAACATATTTTATAAATAAAAAGAAAACCATATTAATAAAAAAAAACTTTATCCTCTTTATTCGCATTGAAGGAAAGAAAGGCGAGGATTTGTTATGCTAATTTATGGATGGATATAAGCCACTACTCGACTGTAATTAATCATTTGCATTTTAAACGTTACAGGAGCCTTGTATATTTTCCAGCTGAATGGAACCCTGGAATGTTTGTTTGGAAAGATAATGAATAAAAAAATAATTGCTTCAATTCTGTTTTCCGCGCGGTATATAATAACACACATCGAGCTATTCACAAGGGCGGGGGAAGGGATTAAAAAAAAAAATAGAAACGACTTAGAGAATTTGGCCCAAACTGAGCTGCTGGGAATGTCGTTGGGATATCGTGTCCATTGTACAGCGCTAAGTAATTTGTTGGCGCTTTATAAATACTTGTAACTGTAACTGTGTTTGTTTCTTTAACAATATGGCTAATATTTTCGGGAATTTTAGAGGGTTATTTACTAATATCTGAATTTGCCACCGAATTGCACCGAACGGTAAATTTTCCCGTGCCTGCAACTCGCCTAGTCACTAAATGGGATTATTCAGAGAGAGACGATCTGGCCCCGAAATGTCAGCGAACAGGGAATTTCCCCGTACGGTGACATTTCGGGGCCATTCAGCTATTTTGGCGAATTGCCTGCATGTATGGTGCCTGTTCGGCGGCAGTGAAATCCCCCATAGAGAAGCAACGGTTAATCAATACACTAATAAACCGTTTATTCTTTTAATATGCAGCAAAAAGTCTATTTATAGATTCTATTTAGGATCTTTTAGGCATTTTTGGGGATTTTTTCCGGAAGTTTCATTTTCCGTTTTATTTTTTTAAATTAGTTTTTTTCTTTTTTCTGTAACAGACCTTTTTATTATCATTCTTGGGATCTTATATGTAAATTCCAGGTATTTTCATTCAGTAGTTTTTATGCAAACAGCGCTTACATTTTTTCAATTTATTTTTTTCAATTTGATTCGTTGAAGTGCAGGAAAGAGCGTGAGAGCAGCGAAATGTCATTTTGGTCAGTGAAATGTCAGTGAAATGCCCTGATGTTCAGTGGTTTCATTCGGCAGGTTTAATCAGGCGAATCCCATAGGTTTCAATGTTAAAAATATTCCTGTTTTAATTCAATATCTAATAAACCGTTTATTATTTTAATCTGCAGCAAAAAGTCTCTTTATTTCTAGATTTTTTTAGGATCTTTTAGGTATTTTTTGGGGATTTTTTTCGGCAATTTTTTTTTTTCATTTTCTTTTTAACCCTTTCGCTGCTGAGGCTTTTCCCGCCCCTGTGCTGAGGTCATTTTTTACCTGTTTTGCGCATCATGTTTAAACGTGTTTTTAAGGCTTATTTTAGTATATGACACCGACATATTATATATCGTTCTTTCCGTCAGACTCGGTAGATTCATAATATGTCATTATTATATGTATACGTTATGTCATGTCTGTATATTATAACAAAAAATGCAATAAAATATGTATTTTCAATAATTTACAATGTGTAAAGTGTTTTTTTCCACATTTTAACATGCGAGCAATTGCGGTTATATTTTGTATGGGGTGCGCTTGTTAAAAAAATTAGAGATGGGGTCTCGTTACATTTTTTTTGGGGAAAATGACACTATTTTTAACAAACGCACCGCATACAAAAATCGTTAGTGCAGCATCATTGTTCACATTATAATTGAAATGGGAACAATATTGCTACACTAACAAACCAAAAAAAATTAAAAAAAGTGTTTATTTTTTTTTTTTAATTTTTTTTTTTTAATTTTTTTTCTTTTTCTTTTTCTTTTTTTTTTTTACAAAATTTTTAACTTTCATGTTTGGTATCGTTGGAACGGCCATGCTCTGGCCGATCCAACCATATCAAAATTGAACCCCTAACTGCCACGGATCGGAGATAGGGAGTTCATTGGAACTCCCTATCTCCACACTTGGTGGCAGTTAGGGGTTAACTGTAGGACTGGCGTCATCGTGCTACGCACGATGACGCCAGTCCTCTGGGGGAGTTCCCGGAAGCTTGGCCGACATCCAAGATGTCGGCCAGCTCCGGGAAAGGATCGCGAACCGGCGCTTTTCAGCGCCGATTCGCGATCCAGCTCCCCAGGGGTTAATGCCAGGCATCATTTGGAAGGGCAGGCTGTGCCCTTCCAAATGATGCCTGGGTTAAGCCCCGCAGAGCCACCGATCGGAGGGAGAGAGGTCCGAAGGACCTCCCCCCCTCCCTTTCAGGCGCCTCCTCCGCACATGCGGGGGGGGCGCCTGAATTAGGTGTCATCGCGCCCCCGCGATGACACCTAATAATGGCGGCTGCTGGTCCGGATGCCGGGCTGACATCCAGGATGTCAGCCCGCACCGGAGGGGCCAGCGATCGGCCGGAACCCGGCCGAACACTGACCCCAATGTGAGGACGCGCTCAGCGCGTCCTCAGCACACCAGCGGGAATGCTGAGGACGCGCTGAGCGCGTCTTAGCATTCAAGTGGTAAAGTGTTTTTTTCATTTATCTGTAACAGACCTTTTTATTATCATTGATAGGATCTTACATGTAAATTCCAGGCATTTTTCTCCAGCAGTCGTTTGCAAACAGCTTTTGAAATTTTTAAAGTCTCAATCGTTTTTTAAATTTTCTATTTTTTACCACGTTCGTCGGCTTTTTCCGGCAGCAGGTCGGCGCTGGGTTCGGTGGACCGTCGGCTTTGTTCGGTGGGTTTGCGGTGGATCATCAGGTATGATTGGTGGATTTCTTGCATCGTTTCGAATTGATCTGATTTTTTCGGATTGTACCGGCGGGTTATTGGCGGATTTTCAGAGGAATTTCGGCAGATTTTCAGCGATTTTTCATCTCCATTCGGCAGCTTTTCTCTGCACTTCGGGAACCTTGTGATGAATGCTGAATTCAGTGCAAGGTAAGGGAATGAGAGAGCACAGAATTGTCGATGACATTTCGTTGCTCTCTGAATAACCCCTTAAGTGATACGTGAATTGCCCCGAATTTACACCAAACTGTAAAATTCACCGCTTGGTACATTGTGGGGCAAATTCGGAGGTTAGTGAATAACCCCTTAAGTGAATTCTCCTTTTTCCAGGTTTCGGGTGAACACCTTCTTATTCTCTGTAAAGGCTATAGCCCAGAATAGAGCTTTTTATTGTGGAAGATAAATGTAACAAAATTACTGCCGATTACTAACATTCTTAACTGCGCAGTAAACGTCCAACGCGCTAACTGTTCCGCGCAATAAACCATATGGCAGAAGCAGCAAATATTAGTGAAATGCAAATCCAATTTTTGTGTCTTCTGTATAATTTTAATCACATTGACGCGGCTCGCTCTGCCGTCCCGGCATAAATGGGAGTTTTTTTTATAAAAAATTTAATTTATTGGAACGTTTGCAATGTTTAAACGAGAACAAAAACAAATTTTACAAGAAGCTAAATGGAAAGCGCCGTAATTAAATTAGATTTGGTTAATAATCTGAAAAAGAATCGATTTGAGTTAATTTGTTAACAGAGCAATGCTGCCTCGTGGTGATTTTATATGTATCAACAAGAGAGAGGGATTATGGGATATCTGGAAGAATAATACCCACCATAATGCAGACGGGACGTGTCGCAGACACACTTCCAAATGTCACATCGGAATGAGATCGGATAAACCTCGCGCCATGTTCTGAAACAGCTCATTGCGTTGAAGCACGTCTAACACTCGGGATGTCTTCTGTACCACCAACACCACCAACTGATTCCACTAGAAATCTGGATTTTCACATCAGAAAATAGACATTTTTTTACTAGAATCTGTCAGAGCCAGGGGTAGGGGGGCATGTCCAGAACATTAAGCCTTGGATTGAGGGTCCAATGGCTGGACAGGTCTCATGTTATATAGTGGTTGATACCAGGGGCGGACTGACCCGTCGGACACTCGGGCACTGCCCGAGGGCCCGCTGGTTGGTAGGGGCCCGGTTTTGGACAGGCACAGTGAATGGGACCCATCGGTTTTCAGGTCCTGATTACACATTATCTTCACTTTCGACTCTCTGACCGCTAACAGGGCTATTCAGAGAGAGCCGAACTTGCCCTAAAATTGCGCCGAACAGTGAATTTCCCCCGTACGGTGACATTTCGGGACCATTCGGCTATTCAGAGAGCAGGCAAATATTGGTCAATTGCCAGCAAATACAATGCCTGTTCGGCGGCAGTGAAATCCCCCATAGAGAAGCAATGGTCAATCTATTCACAGACACCGAACAGCAGAGAAATGTCAGTGAAATGCCGTGATATTCAGTGGTTTCATTCGGCAGGTTTATTCAGGCGAATCCCATAGGCTTCAATGTAAATAAAAATCCTATTTTTATCTAATCTATTAAAATGTTAATTTTTTTAATCTGTAGCAAAAAGTCTCTCTCTTTGGGATTTTTTATACATTTTTTTGAATTTTTTCACCAAATTTTTTTTCAATAGCGGTTTTTTTCTGTAACAGACCTTTTCATTATTATTCATAGAACCTTGATATGTTAATTCCTGACATTTTCATCCAGTAGTTTTTTTGCAAACAGCGTTTAAAATTTGAAACTTTCAATATATTTTTCTTTTTGTTTTCTTTTTACCCGTTCATCGGCTTGTTGGCTTTTTCCGGTGGCTGGTCGGCGCTGTGTTCGGTGGATTGCCGGCTTTTTTGCGGCGGGTCGTCAGGTACACAGTCAGCTGGTTTCCTGTGGCGTTTCAGATTGCTCCGATTTCTTTTCGGACCATATTGACTGATTTTCGGGGATTTTTCGGATCCATTCGCTGGCATTTCTCTGCATTTCGGTGATTGAGAGTTGGGTTGATCATTGAGAACTCCTTATATTTTCCCCTTTCTTTTCACCATAGTTCTCAGTGTAGGCTTAAATAGTTTTCCACCAGTGTTTCCAACATACATTGCAGTACTTTGCACCTTTCTTTCCACGTTAGTTGTCTTCTGTAGTTCACAGAATTGGTTTAAATGGAGTTTCCACTGGTGTTTCCACCATAACTTGCCATACTCTTCACCTTTCATTCCACCATCGTTTTCAGTGTAGTTTTAAACAGGGATTCCCAACATAGTTCGCCCTTTTCACTTGTCTTATTTCCACCCTGGTTGTCTACTGTAGTTCCCAGCATTGGTTTAAGTAGGGTTTCCACTGGTATTTTCCACCATACTTTGCTGTACCTTTCACCTTTTATTCCACCGTAGAGGTCTATGTAGCTCTCAGCATTGATTTAAATGGATTTGATTTAATTTTCCCCTAAATATTTGATTTAAATTTCCACTGGTGTTTCCACCATAGCGTGTCATACTCTTCACTTTTCTTTCCACCATAGTTGTGTGCCATATTTTTCCGGTTTCCTCCAGTGTTTCCACCATAGTTTGCCATACTTTGGACCTCCCTTTCCCCCATAGTTCTCTGTGTAGGTTTAAATAGGGTTTCCACCATAGTTTGCCATACTCCCATACTCTTCAGCTTTGTTTCCACCATACTTTTTCTGTACCTTTCACCTTTTATTCCACCGTAGTGGTCCCTGTAGTTCTCAGCACTGGGGTTTCCACAGGTGTTTCCCCCATAGCGTGCCATACTCTTCGCTTTTCTTTCCACCATAGCGTGCCATACTCTTCACTTTTCTTTCCTCCATAGCGTGCCATACTCTTCACTTTTCTTTCCACCATAGCGTGCCATACTCTTCACTTTTCTTTCCTCCATAGCGTGCCATACTCTTCACTTTTCTTTCCACCATAGCGTGCCATACTCTTCACTTTTCTTTCCACCATAGCGTGCCATACTCTTCACTTTTCTTTCCACCATAGCGTGCCATACTCTTCACTTTTCTTTCCACCATAGCGTGCCATACTCTTCACTTTTCTTTCCACCATAGCGTGCCATACTCTTCACTTTTCTTTCCACCATAGTTGTCTACCATAGTTTTCAGCGTGGGTTTAATCCTGGGCTGCCTGGATACATTATACTTTTATAACTGGGAAAGGGAGTACAGTGGTGGCGCTGATATTGGTGGATATGTTTATGTTGTGCAGCCGACTGGGATTAAAACACAAAACCTCGACAGAAATGTGCGAATGTACAGTAGGAAAAAGAGAGAGGATCCTAGTGGCGCAGTCTCTTTTGAGAGTGGTCTATATAAATTCTGGTACAAATAATAAATGGGTATAGTATTCCCACTGTTCCAAACAGTGCACGGTCGAAAAGACCACTAAAGTGCTGCTATGAATAGAGCTAAGTGCAATAGTTTTACTGTGCAAAAAAGCTGACAGTTGATGTCCTAATATATTCAAATCACATATAAAGTGCAAAGTGACAATTGATGTCCTGATATATTCAAAAAATTCCCCTAATTTTTAATTTATCCTGTACATGGACTGAGGAAGGCTTTGTTTTTAGCCAAAACGCGTATCCCATATTTGTGATACCCTCTTACTATATTTAATCCTTTATATTTGTTCTTAATCAATAAACCCCTTTTCACTATCTGCATCCGCCTAAGAGCCATTTTTAAACAGCATATGCCCCATATGCTCCGTCTCTCCTTTTCTCCTACCATCTACATAAAAACAAGAAGACCACCTGCAGTTGAAAGAGGTGAAGGTACCCACCGTATAAGCAGTACCACGCGCCTACAAGTTGAGCCTGGAACCTAAGGCTCCAACATCGGTGAGTTTGTTTTGACCTCTACTTACCTTATTTTAACCATTGGCTACTAATCGCGCTATGAAGATCTCGCTTTTTCTATATCTGAGACGATCGAGCAAACATTAAGGAAAGGCGTTCCACCTAATCTAAAGAAGGGCAGAGGCTACCCTCAATTAGGCCCAAGGCGTTCCACACCAGAGCCGGTACATGAGGCTCTATAAAGTGTAAGTGTTCCCTTGTATATGGACACTTAACTTTGTATCAGTCAATATTGCACTATTTTTCTTTTTCTGTTTCCCTTCTACCCCTCTCCTCTTTTCCTCCCATTTTTTTGGGATTTGGGAGTCTATATAGGACTTAGGTGAAGACAGTGCACCAGGACCTCACGTAAACCTCTGGACTGCCCCTGTGGAGACTCAACCAGACTACCTTTGTTTTCAATACAGAATATATGGTCGGCTGGACTGCTTTTTTGCCTTCACAAGTGATTTGGAAAACGAGACTCTATAAGGATAACTTTTTGAAAGACCTTCTATTGCACTATATGCACTTATATATCTTATATATGCACTTTCTACTTGCATTTGCACTTTATATGCAATTTTTTGAATATATGCGATTTTTTGAATATATCAGGACATCAATTGTCACTTTGCACTTTATATGTGATTTGAATATATTAGGACATCAACTGTCACCTTTTTTGCACAGTAAAACTATTGCACTTAGCTCTATTCATAGCAGCACTTTAGTGGTCTTTTCGACCGTGCACTGTTTGGAACAGTGGGAATACTATACCCATTTATTATTTGTACCAGAATTTATATAGACCACTCTTAAAAGAGACTGCGCCACTAGGATCCTCTCTCTTTTTCCTACTTTTTACTTTTATACTTACAACATTTTCCGTTGTTTGCAGCAACTTTGCCGTTTAGTGAATTAACCCCTTTTTGATTCTTTTCAAAATTCTCTTTAACAAAACTGAAAAAATATTTCATATTAGAATTGGGGGGAAAAAACAATCTGTACGCCATTTTTACAGCCTTCGCACTGATGGAGAAGCACATAGTAACTGCTTGACGGAGAAGATCTTGTGGGTTTTTTTTATCTCTTCTTTTTGTAGTGTTAAATGAAACCTGTCACACCTAAACAATTTCTACTGAGATCAAACCAGCATCCTGAAGGTGTTGCCGGCACAAAGTCTACTGCTATTAAAATTTTATAGTTTCCTCCCTTTCAAATTATAACATTTACAATGAAATATTGACATTTTTACCCCGTGCTCCCCAAAAAGTAAATAAATAAAGGGGCCTCTAAAACAGCTATAAAATTCTATCCCTAGAATTGCAGGAGAAGCCGATCCTGCCCAATCAAATGTATAAACCCCATTTATTTAGGACTTAGGCTAGGGTCAAACGAAAGCATTTTTACACGCGAACGTAAAAAAGTGCGTCCGAACGAATTGACGTATTTTTTCACGGAATTCGCGAAAACGGTCATACGATGCGCATTTTTCGTGCGTGATTTTTTTCGGATCGGCAATAAAACTCTTTTTGCGTCTGGACGTTATGTAGGCTGGACATTAGCAGCGTCTGACATCTCCTAATCACGCACACACGCCGCTATGCCGCAGCTGCGCACTCTGTACGTCCGTACTAGCGGTTCGGCGTTCTCGAAAAAATGCGTTCAAATTCCACTTGCGTTGCGCGGCCGGACTTTCGTGCGACCGTACTTTGTATATTGGCCGTCATTGCCCGTCATTTGCTGCTAGTGCGGCCGTGATTAAGTGCGTCAGAACGCACGTTAAAAGTGGTCTGACCCCAGCCTAAAGGGGGTGAAAACTAAATTCTTAATGGGACACTGGCACTAACATAAGCTGTAACTAGATTACAGGTGCATTACAAACAAACACATTATAAAACACATGATAAAACACGATAAAACACAATAAATCATTATAAAACACATGATTAAAACACATGATAAAAACACGATAAAACACAATAAATCATTATAAAACACATGATAAAACATTCTAAAACACATGATAAAAACACAATAAAACACACAATAAAACATTCTAAAACACACGATAAAACATTATAAAACACATGATAAAAACACGATAAAACACACAATAAAACATTATAAAACACTCGATAAAACACTTTATTATTAGTATCATCATCAACATCATTTATATGGTGCCGACATTTTCCGCAGCGTTTACAATAAACAAAGGGAGCGAGATACAGATAAACGGACATGGGCCCTGCTCATAGGAGCTTACATTATAAAACACACGATAAAACACTTTATAAATCACTTTATAAATCAGTTTATAAAACACAATAAAACACACCATAAAACACACTATAAAACACATTATAAAACACATTATAAAACACATGATAAAAACACATGTTAAAAAACACAATAAAACACATTATTATCATCATCAACATCATTTATATGGCGCCAACATTTTCCGCAGCGTTTACAATAAACAAAGGGAGCGAGATACAAATACATGGACATAGACCCTGCTCATAGGAACTTACATTATAAAACACAATAGGTCAGTTTTTGTGGAGATGTGACCCATTCACTCCATTCTATGGCCAAAGCCACACAGTGAGGAGCAAGTGATGGAAAGATACAAAATATCACACAATGGATGCACCCAGTGACACATATAGAAGAAAATATCACACAATGGATGCACCCAGTGACACATATAGAGGAAAATATCACACAGTGGATGCACCTACTGACACATATAGAGGAAAATATCACACAGTGGATGCACCTACTGACACATATAGAGGAAAATATCACACAGTGGATGCACCTACTGACACATATAGAGGAAAATATCACACAGTGTATGCACCTACTGACACATATAGAGGAAAATATCACACAATGGATGCACCCAGCGACACATATAGAGGAAAATATCACACAATGGATGCACCCAGTGACAAATATAGAGGAAAATATCACACAATGGATGCGCTCAGTGACACATATAGAGGAAAATATCACACAATGGATGCGCCCAGTGACACATATAGAGGGAAATATCACACAATGGATGCACCCAGTGACACATATAGAGGAAAATATCACACAATGGATACACCCAGTGACACATATAGAGGGAAATATCACACAATGGATGCGCCCAGTGACACATATAGAGGAAAATATCCCACAATGGATGCACCCAGTGACACATATAGAGGGAAATATCACACAATGGATGCGCCCAGTGACACATATAGAGGGAAATATCACACAATGGATGCACCCAGTGACACATATAGAGGAAAATATCACACAATGGATACACCCAGTGACACATATAGAGGGAAATATCACACAATGGATGCGCCCAGTGACACATATAGAGGAAAATATCACACAATGGATGCGCCCAGTGACACATATAGAGGAAAATATCACACAATGGATGCGCCCAGTGACACATATAGAGGAAAATATCACACAATGGATACACCCAGTGACACATATAGAGGAAAATATCAGACAATGGATGCGCCCAGTGACACATATAGAGGGAAATATCACACAATGGATGCACCCAGTGACACATATAGAGGAAAATATCAGACAATGGATGCGCCCAGTGACACATGTAGAGGAAAATATCACACAATGGATGCACCCAGTGACACATATAGAGGGAAATATCACACAATGGATGCGCCCAGTGACACATATAGAGGAAAATATCACACAATGGATACACCCAGTGACACATATAGAGGAAAATATCACACAATGGATGCACCCAGTGACACATATAGAGGAAAATATCAGACAATGGATGCACCCAGTGACACATATAGAGGAAAATATTTTCTTAACTTAACATACAAGAAAAAAACAAAACACATGTAAGATATCAGTAACATCAAAGAAATAAACACAATAAGGACATAGCATTAGGTGGTACTGGCCCTTTAATTAAAATATTCATGGGTCTATTGTGACATTTTAGTTTATTTATCTTCATGATATATGGTGAAACATTTCTATTTTGTAAATATGCTTATTTTTATACATGGATATAATTTGACTTTTTTTTTCTTAAAGTAACCAATTAATTCTATAAACATATTCATTGTTTAATAATAACATTTAATTTGTGTTTTTGCTCCCATGATCGGGAGGGGTGAGTGAACATATTGCTATATGAGTTCCATGGGGCTAGAGGTCTCCTGGTGCAATTTGTATGAAATTTAGCCAGAGATTCATCCTTTTCCGGACCTGATAAAATAATAATAATAATGCTACAGTAAGAGCGATCGTTATTCCTTTGAGAAATAAATAGCGCTAGTTGTTACATATGGTAGGTAATACATGCGGCTGGATTTGGTTATATGAAGTTTTGGGGGTCTATTGCAAAACATGGTGAAATCTGGATCCCTGTCAGCTTTTACCTCCAGTTGATACACTTTCTATTTATGATCTGTGCTGATCTCTCGCTTTGACAACTTTATGTTCTCTGTGCGAATCCAATTTGTTCACTTCCAGAGGAGAGAGACTCAGATAATTCCTATAATGCATTTTGAGACTTTTCTGTGCATATTGATGGAGCCAGTCGAAGCCTCTCTGCGCTCAATAAAGCCAATTTATAAGAAATACTACAAAAGCCAGGAGACGGGAGAAATAAAGTAGATCTATATATCTCTGTGGAAAGAAAGAAAGAAAGAAAGAACCCTCACAGGAGCTTCATATACCCAACCCTACAAACCTAAAGATCCCCTAATTCCCCTAATTCCAAATTTTAAAACGACAAAAGATCTAATGATAATTATGACGATAATAATAATAATAATATCCCATGCACACACTAAGCCTAGACATGTGCTGATGCTCTACAAAGAAGTCACAATCATTAACAGGGTTATTCAAAAAGAGACGAACTGGCCCTGAAAGTGCACCGAACGGTGAATTTCCCCATACGGTGCAATTTCGGGGCCATTTGGTTATTCAGAAAGCAGGCAGTTCGCCAAATTTTGGCGAATTGCCAGAGAAATACAATGCCTGTTCGACGGCAGTGAAATACGGTGCCTGTTCGGCGGCAGTGAAATCCCCATAGAGAAGCAATGGTTAATCTATTCACATTGAACAGCAGAGAAATGTCAGTGAAATGCCCTGCTGTTCGATGGCTTCATTCGACAGGTTTAATCAGACGAATCCCATAGGTTTCAATGTTAAAAATATTCCAGTTTCTATTCAATATCTAATAAACTGTTTATTATTTTAATCTGCAGCATTTTTTTTCAGGATTTTATTAGGCATTTTTTTGACAACTTTTTTTCCCCAATTTTTCTTAAATAGCGTTTTTTTTCTGTAACAGACCTTTTTATTATTATTCATAAGACCTTACATTTTAATTCCAGATATTTTCATCCAGTCATTTCTTGCAAACAGCGTATCCAATTTTGAAAGTTTATTCGTTTTGTTTTTTTGTTTTACCCCGTTCGTCGGTTTGTCGGCTTTTTCCGGCAGTCGGTCGGCGCTGTATTCGGCAGACTGTCGGCTTTTTAGGGATGCGTTTGGCAGGTTTGCAGCAGATGTTCGAGGACGTTCGGCAGGTTTTCTGCGGCGTTTCAAAGTGATTCGATATTTTCACATCGGTGGGTTGTCGGTGGATTTTTGGCAGATTTTCAAGAATTTTTTGGATCCATTCGGTGCCTTTTTGCTGCACTTCGGGGACTCTGAGGTGAATGCAGAATTCACCGCAGGGTCGGGGAACTTGATTCCCTGAAGTACTGAGAACGAGAGAGCACCGAAATATTGGTGACTTTTCGGTGCCCTCTGAAGAACCATTCAAGTCAACGCTCAGATAATGCACGGCTTCAACATTCCAGTGGACACTTATATTAATGGAAATAAAAAGTATCACTGGGCCCAACGGAACATTTAGGCGCCTCCATTTTTAAAGAAAAGGCTAGAAAAACCAACTTTGATTCTTATTTGTTGAAATGCTCTTTTATATTTCAGTTACCAAGTGAAGAGAGCCACGAGCTAATGGGACACTTGGGTTGCCTCCCATCGACTCTCCAGCATCTCCCAGGGCATCAGTACGTCTTTATGTCTCTGTATTCCACTCATAGGATGAAATAGTTTTCTCAATTTTCAAAACTACAAAATGTGGAATAATAATAATAATAAAATCCCATGCACACACTAAGCCCAGGCATGTGTTGATGTTCTCCGATGAAGACACGATCATCACGTCAACGCTCAAACAAGCAAGGCTTCACCATTCATGAGGACACTTATATTTATGGAAATAAAAAGCATCAATGGACACATTAGAACATTTAGGCACCTACGTTATGAAGAATAATCTGGAAAAACCAACGTTATTACTTTCTGTTACTTTCTTATATTTCAGGCACCGAGGAAAGAGAAGCGAGAGCTAATGGAGCATTTGGTTGACTCCCATCGACTGCTCAACATCTCCCAGGACATCGCCATGTCTTTAGGTGTCTGCGTCTTACTCAAACGATGAAAGCTTAAAAAGAAAAAGTTGTGGAGTTATTGGTAAACAAAGATGAAGTTTAGCCAATGCTGCCACCAAATCCCATCCCCCGCCCCAAAGAAATAAATAGCGAATAAATTGAAAATAAATTAAAAATAAAAAATAACTGGTGGTCCGCCATGACTGGTCCACCTGGAGAAATGCTTCAGCCAGGATCTTTGGTCATTATCAAGGTATGGAGTGATCACACGAGTCACCTGCAGCAAACGGCAGTCAAGGAGCAAGTGCTATCGGGTCACTCAACCCACTCTTACCCATGATGCTCTGCATGTGTGAAAAACGATTTCTGTGTGTGAAGAGCATGCAAGAGGGTCAATGTGTCCAGCTTTAAAAGCGAGTATGTGATGTCTCCATGACTAAGATTTTTGAATTTCCCGGCTGCCGGTCACCAGATTGGTCACTAGTGATGTCACACAGAGAGCGGGCGACGTCACCCTCTGAGTCCATTCGCTGTAGCGAGCGTTCCCAGAGAGGCAGCGATGGATCAGACCTGTGCATGCGCGTGCAACTCCCATCCATCGCTCTGCGCAGGCGCTACGCAACTTGTGTATGTAAAGTGCACGAGACTCGCTGCGCAGTTTGCAGTTCCTACACTAAACAAGTTGTATGGGAGCACAAAGTGCACAGAAAAGCTTCAGGGACTGAGTTCGGGCGCCCCTGACTGAAGAGGAGGAGCAGCGCGCGGCGAGGGGGAAAAGTGGAGTCAATTTTTTGAAAAAGTAATAGGTCTGAGACTGTCAACAGGATCTGCAGAATTATTTAAGGGCAAATAAGGGAAACTCTATTTTTAATGCACTGTACCTTTAATATTTCCACCATCAAGAAAGTAGGACATTTATTTTTGGAACCAAATGTCATCTCCAGGATTTGACATTATTATTTTTTTACAAAAAGTCACTTATCTCTCTCAACGGTCTCTTAAAATCCTATTGTTTTGATTGGATCCAGTAATGCCATTTGCTACGCGGCTTACGACCGAAACGGAATTATCCTCTCTGTGACCCGAGCCACCTCCTCTGTAATCACAGCGCCCTAAATATTTCACCAGACGCGGCGACGCTAACGTTTACTACATTTCATTTCTTTTAAATAAAAATGTAAAGAAATCCCGATTGATATTTAATGTGTGGAAAGAAGGGCTTTGGCACGCGAGGTGCAAGGCGCGAGGTGCGAGGCGCGAGGTGCGAGGCGCGGACACCAGACGTTTCAGGGATTCGCGAAAAAGGCCGGGAACGTTCTTCTATTTTTAGAAATAGAAGAGACAGATAAGTAACTGGCGGCGCAGGACACGCACAAAACACACAGCGATAAAAAAATAGGTTGAAAAATGTCGCTGTCATTCTTGGTGGAAAGTGTCGTCTTTTCTCTCGGACGCTGGATTTATGCACATCGCTCATGACGCACTGTTGCAGATGACAAGACGCACTGCGCGGCAGCATCAGAAATGCATGAACGGCTCCTTTATTGAGTGTTTCGGATCAAGGCACAGGTTCACGGGGTGAAGAGAAGCAAATTAGAGGAACGCACCTCGTGCAATCACTGGCCGATCTATCTGAGATAAGAAATATTAACCCAGAATTCTGAAATCCCGAACACTCTGGAATCTGACATATATAGAGTCTTATGGATTTAATTTTCACTTAACCCCTTTGTGATTTGAATGGGACTTGCTGCTCAATGATTCTCCTTCAATGGCTGCAACTCTGTATTAAACCCATCAGGAGACTCTGTGCTGCTCCATTGTGTGACCTCAATTTGTCTCGACTTGGGTTGGTTTGGAAAATATTGGATTCGGAAATAATCGGAACCAGCTGATTCAGAGTATCGGAAATGTCCAAAATTTTCTTCTGTTTTTGATATTCGGAAGATTTATGTATAAAGCCTAAAAAAATTGGTTGGGGTAGCTAGGGAGAGGGTGGTGCTAGGTTTAGTGCTAGGTTTAGTGCTAGGGTTAGATTTAGGTTAGGGTTAGACTTAGGGGTGACAGTTTCTGTGTGTGATATGATTAAGGTTAGGGCTAAGTTTAGGTCAGGGCTAGAGTTAGGTTAGGTATAGTGTTAGGGTTAGGGTAAGGTTTGGTTTAGTGCTAGTGTGAGGGCTAGGGTTAGGTTAGGGCTAGGGTTACTGTTTCTCTGTTTCTTAAGACTGGCGCTAGGGTTAGGTTAAGCTTTGGTATAGTACAATGGTTAGGGCCTGGGTTAGGATAGGGTTAGGGTTATAGTTTCTGGGTTTCATATGATTATCACTAGGCTTAGGTTAGGGCTAGAGTTACTGTTTCTCTTATGACTGGCGCTAGGGTTAGGTGTAGGGTTAGGGTTAGGTGAAGTGTAGGTATAGTGCAATGGTTAGGGCGGGGGTTAGGATAGGGTTAGGGTTATAGTTTCTGGGTTTCATATGATTATCACTAGGCTTAGGTTAGGGCTAGGGTTACTGTTTCTCTTATGACTGGTGCTAGGGTTAGGTGTAGGAGTAGGTGTAGGGTTAGGGTTAGGTGAAGCGTAGGTATAGTGCAATGGTTAGGGCCTGGGTTGGGATAGGGTTAGGATTACAGTTTCTGGGTGTCACATGATTAGCGCTAGGTTTAGGTGTAGGGTTAGATGTAGGGTTAGGGCTAGGGTTAGGGTTAGAGTTACTATTATTTTTTTCTATTTTTTTACTATTCCGATTGAATCTGAATTCTGCTTCCCTGATGTGTAGCTCCTCCCCTCCGACTTCTGGAAGAATCCAAAGTGCAGAATACTCTGAACCCCAAGCATTCCGGATAAGGCGTGAACAACCTTTACTTAGGTTCCGTTTATGTAACAAGTTATGTGGGTCATCAAGTTGGTAGACAAAAGAACCACCCAAAGGGGGCACCGGTTATGGATCAAGATACAGATGCGACTGGTGACTGATACTGGAGCGTTGCGTGTGGACCCTGGGTAAAATACCCCTAGGTGTAGAAAGAAGATCCACATTGGGCTCAATGCCATCACACACTTTGCACACTTCTTTGCAAATTGTTCATTAAGTGTCACACTATGTTATTGTACGTGTTTCCTTTTTTATGCATATTTTCGATGAAGAAAGAATTGTGCCGCTAGTAGGACGCTTTGTCACTGTATGAATATACCTTCCTTTATATTAGGAGGTCCCCAACTTACATTGGGGTCAATAATTTACTGCACAGAGCGAGATGTGTTGTGTTTTTGTTGTAACATAGTTTATCATAAAATAATTTCACTTATTTCGCCCAGTTGTTCGGTTGCCTTGTGCATGGTGATGTTATGATGGCCGACCACTGAGTCAACGTCTTGGACCCTGGACAATTCAGAGACTGCAAAAAAAGGCAAACTAACCTTAAAACATAATAAAAGCGTTTTATCGGCCGTCGAATCACATTTGTTGACGTGGGACCTGATTGAGGGACTTGATTCCAGCACCTTTGAGTGCGACAACCAGAGGGAATGAAACGAAGGTGCCTGGGTCTATTATCGAATTAACCGAGGTCGGACTCGCTCTATTTGTTTAATAGATGGTAAAATGACATGGCTGGGGCTCTGAGCTCCCGTTGTGCCGCGCACACATCCACCTAGCTAATCTGGGCTATTACACCGAGGCGGAATGTCACTAATTTGTCAGAAGCCACATCAGCACAGTAGGTTTTCCACCGGAGAGCCCGGCTTGGTAATTACATGAGCTGGGCTAATGTTCCCCACAAAATTATGTAGCAGTTTTGATTTTCTTAACAAAATAGAGAATTTCTACTTGTCAGGAAAATGAACTCACAGCCCGGAGTATATTCTAAAATTCCATAATTTGAATATTAGGCTTCTAGGAGAATTTATAAACTAATTATAAGCAGATTCTAGTCCACAGATTATTAAATGTTACATTATAACCCCTTCGTGGCAAGTTGTCTCCCATCACAATAAAATGTGGCTGGTGGACTTGACAAAAGCCTCTTTGAGGTTGAAATATTGTCACTTGGTGAATGATGGAGGAATAAACCGAAATTCTTTGATTTAACTGTGTGCTGGAGGAAATCTATTCATTTTTCTTTCATGTTCTGGTCTGGAAGTGAAGACCACTTTTCCAGCAACATGTAATACATTTACAGGTACGCCTGGTGGACATGGAAGATCCTGTATAATATCCACAGAAATGGTTAGGATATCTGGGGCGAGGGCAAGGGTTAGGGATAGAGTTACTTTAGGATTAGGGCTAGGGTTAGTCTAGGATTAGGGTTAGAGTTAGTTTAGGGCTAGGGTTAGAGCTAGAGTTAGTTTAGAGTTAGGACTAGAGTTAGTTTAGGGTTAGGGCTAGAGTTAGTTTAAAATTAGGGCTAGAGTTAATTTAGGGTTAGTTTAGGGTTATGGCTAGAGTAAGTTTAGAGTTAGAGCTAGAGTTAGTTTAGAGTTAGGGCTAGAGTTAGTTTAGGGTTAGGGCTAGGGTTAGAGCTAGAGTAAGTTTAGAGTTAGAGCTAGAGTTAGGAATAAGGCTAGATTTAGGGTTAGGTTAGCGCTAGTGTTAGGGTGCTATTCATTGCGAACTACTGATCAGCTATCAAGACTAATAGTGGACAAGAATGCCCACTTCTTCAAGAAGGGGTAAATAGAGTATGTGGAGTAGTGTGGTGCATGTGGGCTGTAGAGAAGAAGGATCAGGAAATTGGGGGATTTATGGAGTGAGCTGATAGGCTTCTCTAAAGTAATGTGTTTTCAGAGACTTCTTGAAGGACTGGAGAAACGGGGAGAATCTGATGTTGCAGGGGAGGGAGTTCCAAAGAAAGGGGGCAGCTCGGGAGAAGTCCCGAAGGCGGGAGTTGGGCGTGCGGGTACGAGGAACTGATAGTATCAGATCATTGGCCGAGCGAAGTGGTCTGGCCGGGATGTACCTGCTAATAAGGGAGGAGATGTAGGCAGCGGCGCAGTTATGGAGAGCTTTGTATGTGAGCACCAATATAATGAGTTGGATTCTAAAGGAGATTGTCGTGTTCCCTGACTCCATAAAGCAGCAGATGTGAACGAGCCGATGCTCTTACATTCTTGCCATGAAGGCCCCATCCTGTATTCCTCTCGGTTTGCTACACGAGGCGGCGGCGTGCGGGCGGATACCGCGGATGTGTAACTCGTCTAATGAGCAGCTCAGAAGTAGGAATTTAATCAAGCAGGATTTGTGGTTAGGAGATTCATTTATTAGCTGTATTAAATACAGAATTAGCGCTCTGGATTTCCATTAGTGATTGTGATTAGAATAATATCCTGTGCTGAGATTAAGCTTCGCTCATTGTGGCTTTTTCTGTAAGTGGGATTTCAAACACACAAAATAATGTGTATACATGGCTCTATGACCCCGCGCCGGAAACATTATTTATTTATTTCACCTCTCTGACGCTGTGAATATATCAATAAAATGCTCTGCCTCGTCTAGTCACACGAAAAAAAGGACAAACCCAACATACCAAAACAGTACACACGTGCCACTCCTTTCAGACCTATTCGGAAGTGGTATGAAATACCGGCAGTTTGGATCGATCAGAATTGCTGATATATACGAAGCAAATGGATTTCCGAATATAAACTTTCAAATCATTCTGAATTTTTCCGATTATGATCGTCCAGGGCCGAATATAATCGGAAACGTTCTGATTTAATCGGAATAGTAAAAAAACAGAAGAAAAAGTTAACCCTAAGCCTAGCCCTAACCTAACTCTAAACCTAACCCTGACCCTGACCCTAGTCCTATCCCTAATCATATGACACAGAAACTGTCGCTCTAGGTTTAGCCCTAAATCTAACCATGGCTCTAACCTAACCCTAGCCTTAACCCTAACCTAACCCTAGCCCTAATCATAATCATATGACACAGAAACTGTCGCCCTATGTCTAGCCCTAAATCTAACTCTAGCTGTAACCTAACTGTAGCCCTAACCCTGACCCTAGCCCTAACCTAACCCTAAATTAACCCTTATCATATGACACAGAAACTGTTGCCCAAGTCTAGCCCTAAATCTAACTCTAGCTGTAACCTAACCGTAGCCCTAACCCTGACCCTAGCCCTAACCTAACCCTACGTTAACCCTTATCATATGACACAGAAACTGTTGCCCAAGTCTAGCCCTAAATCTAACCCTAACTCTAACCTAACTCTAGCCCTCACCCTAGCCCTAACCTAATCCTAGCCCTAACTCTAATCATATGACACAGAAACTGTCACTCTAAGTGTAGCCCTAAATCTAACCCTAGCTGTAACCTAACCATAGCTCTTACCTAATCCTAGCCCTAAATCTAATCATATGGCACAGAAACTGTAGCTCTAAGTCTAGACCTAAATCTAATCCTAACTGTAACCTAACCCTAGCCCTAACCCTAATCACATGACACAGAAAGTGTTGTTCTAATTCTAGGCCTAACCTAAGCCTAAACGTAACCCTAACCCTAACCTAACCTTAGCCCTAACCTTTTCCTAAACCTAATCCTAGCTCTATCCTAGCCCTTAACCAAATCTATCCCTAACCCTAGCCCTAAGCCTCACTCCAGCCCTAATTCTAGCCCCCTAACTATTGGTTTAGTCTATTATACATAAAGGTTCCAGATATCGGAAACAGCTGAATATATCGGACGTTTCCAATATTTCGAATCGACTGATTTTGATCATTTCCGATTCCGATATTTCCCAAACTAAACCGAGCAAACTCTTCAGTGCTTCACATGTCTACAAAATAGTTACCAAATATTCACACACTGTATTGCATTCCGTTATCACGTCACAGTCCCCAAAAACAATGGATTGTCAAGGACAAAACAGAACAATGAGCAATACAAGGGATGCGGAGGGGTAACAGAGACCATGCAGGGGCGAAAAGCAGGGGGTTCTGCAGGATTAGATAGCCTTAGAGGATGATGTCAAAGTCTGGCCCCAGATGTTTCTGAAGTACAACTCCCATGATCCTCTTGCCATCTACTGCATTCAAAGAACTCTGGGAGCTGTAGCGCATCAACATCTGGGGGGTCGCAGCTTGACATCCTCGCCCTACAGCAGAATGATGTCATCACTACGGATCATCAGAGAAAATATTTACGATGTGTGTTAACCAGTTTGTTGACCCTGTGCATGAAAAAACAATAAAAATCCAGTTAACCAGCAGTACTGACTTGCACAAGCCTGGCGTTCCTAATAAAGTGGCCGCCGAGCGCCTCTCACGCTCATTAGCGCAACATAACTTTTTAAAGTCAAACACAGCTTTTTAATTTAAGTACAAGGTCTCCCACAGGTCGGCGCGAGAACTGAATAATTCTCCACTTTTGAAGTAAGAGTGTTTTATGATAATTAAACCCACTTATATTATTTATTACCTGAATAAAACGTGGATCGTATTAAATATGGATTATGACTTTTTTTTAACTGCATGAGGGTTTTTTAATTGCGTCTTTGGTTGAATTTAATTATTCTTTATAATGCTTTTTTTGTGTGTGTGAGTGTGTGTCTGTATTAAATTATTCATCCATTGCACAGTTATGCGGTTTTAGTGTTTAAGTGCTTTAGTTTTGCTTTTTTTTTAAAATAAACAAGAGATGTTCAGAAACTAAACTGTATTTTTATTCCCTGTAGCCTTAGAAACCGAGGCTTTATTTTTAAAAAGCGGAGGATTTGTGTTATGCGCGTGTTCTTTACTCTTTAACTCTCAGCTGCAAAAGATAATGAACGGAATGTGTCAAGATCTGCTAAACAGTTAAACACATTAACCAGGGGTCAAGTCCAGTCAAAACTACTTTAACCCTTTTGCTGCTGAGCCATTTCACACTGCTGTGCTGAGCTCATTTTTACCGGTTTCGCTCATCATTAGGGATGAGCCGAACACCCCTGTGTTTGGTTCGCATTCGAACTTGAACAATTTCAAAAGTTCGAGTTCGAACTCGAACACGAACTGAACTCAATGCAAGTCCGAGGCCCCCCTGATCGCCACCCGGGGCCCTGGATGTCACAATATTACAATCCAAACGCAAACGGGTTAAGTAACCAAATTTGTAAGAAGAATAATTAATGCAGCATATGAATCCTCACACTGCCGGGCAGCACCTTAAGGCCCGGTTCACACCTAAGCATTTTACAGCGCGTTCCTGCACGCTGTAAAACACATAAACAGGGAAATCCCATTATTTGCTATGGGACCCGTTCATACCTGGGCGTTTTACAGCGCGCAGGAAGGCGCTGTAAAACGTCCTACGCCCAAAGAAGTACAGGAGCTTTTGGGCGTATTGCAGCGCGTTCACTCTGCAGTCTATGGCCATGAACGCGCTGCAATGCACGTTCGCATGTTTTTTACATTTGCGTGATACGCACGTTAAAAAACGCACGTATTGCGCGCGTAACAAACCGCAGGTGTGAACATGTTATGTTGCTGGGGACATTTAAAAATGTCCTCAGATTTTATTTTTTTAAAAATGTGTCGCCTTACCTTAGCCTGGTGGTCAGTGGGGGCTCCCTGGATCCTGGTTGTGGGGAAGGGGGGTGGGGAAGGGGGGTCTCCCGTGGCTCCCTCCCTGGAGTCCCTGCGCCACCTCTCTGCCACATGCACCCGCATGGCCAGCCTGCACAGTCACAGCTCCGTCATCCTGCCGCCGTATGCTCCTCAAGGGATCCTTGGGAAGCCCTGGCGGGCTGCCCTCTACAGTGCCTGATTAGAGGGCGTGTCTGCCTGATATTTTAGCAACAAGAATGTTTTATCCCATAGGCTTCAATGTTAAAAATATTCCCGTTTTAATTCAATATCTAATAAACTGTTGCTTATAATATTCTGCAGTAAAGAGTATCTTTATTTCTCGATTTTGTTAGGATTTTTTAAGCATTTTTAAAAAAAATAAAAATGAATCAAAATTGTTTTTTCAAACTTTTGGCAAACATCCCAAAAAGTTGAAGTTCGGAACTTTCGAACGACCAATGTTCGAATCGAACTCCGAACCGATCGAACCGAACAGCTCATCCCTACTCATCATGTTTAAACGCGATTTGAAGTCACATTTTATTATACAACCCAGACATATTATATAACGTTCTTTCCGGCAGACTCGGCAGATTCATAATATACAGTATCATTATTAATTATCATTATTATACGTATACGTCATGTCCTGCCTGAATATTATAACAAAAAATGCAATAAAAATGCAAAAAAAAAAGAATTTTCAATCATCTACATTGTGTAAAGTGTTTTGTTTCACATGTTATCACATGAGCCTTTGCGGTTATATATTCTATGGGCTGCGCTTGTTAATTAGAAATGGAGACTCGGTAAATTTTTTTGGGGGGAAATTACGTGTTTTTTAGCAAACGCCCTTATAGAAAAAATCATTGGTGCAGCATCATTGTTCACATTATCATTGAAATGAGAGCAATATTGCTGCATTAAAAAAAAAAAAAAATTTTAATTTTTTTTTTTAATTTTCTATTTTTTATTTAATTTCATTTTATTTAGATTTTTATTTTTTTTTAATATTTTACATGGTCATGTTTGGTATCATTGGAAGAGGCCATGTTCTGGCCATTTTAATGATACCAAATATTAACCCCTAGCTGCCACGGATCAGGAGATATGGGGTTTATTGGAACCCCCTATCTCCACCATAGGCAGTTAAGGGTTAATTCCAGAACTGACGTCATCGCGCTAAGCGTGATAACGCCAGTCGTCAGGGGGATATCCCAGAAGCTTGGCCGACATCCAAGATGTCGGTTAGCTCGGGAGGGGACCGCGCGATACGGCGCCTGTTGGAGCCATATCGCAATCCAGCACCGTAGGGGTTAAAGACAGCCACTGCTTAGAAGGGCAGGCTGTAGCCTTCCAAATGGTGCCTGCCTTTAGCTTGTGGCCCGCATGGATGGGGAGGGAGAGAGGACCTCCCCCCTCCCCTTCAGGCACCTTCCCCACACTGGCGGGGGGGTGCCTTTAATAGATGCCATCGCGCTAGTGCGATGACGCTTATCGTGCCCGCCTGAGTCCTGGATGCTGGGCTGACATCGAGGATGTCAGCCCGCACCGGGGGGCCACCGCGATCTGCCGGAATCCCGTTCAGCGCGTCCTCCGCAGCGAAGTGTACGCTGAGCGCGTCCTCTGCATTGAAAGGGTTAACAGGGGGAACGTAGCTCCCATTGGTCCCACAAACTATAAAGCTTATTTATTTCTAAAGTATTTTACCAGGAAGGGATACATTGAGATTTCTCTAGTTTTCAAATATCCTTTTATTTAGGTGTTTAATCATATGTTTTCCTTAAAATTCTGCTTTTATATAAACACATTTAAGGGGTTATTCAGAGACATTTCGGTGTTCCCTCGTTCCCCGCACCTCGGAGAATAAAATTCCCTGACCCTGCGGTGAATTGAGCATTCACCGCAGGGTCCGCAAAGTGCAGGGAAAAGCTGCCGAAATACTGATCCGATAATTTCGGCAGGTCCAGCGGCTAACCAAATCGGATCCCATTCGATAAGCCGCCGGATACCTGCTGAAATTATCTGTTTTGTTTGTTTCTTTTTTCAAAATCCACAGAAATTATAATAAATTATAAGATCCGATAAGCCGCCGGATACCTGCTGAAATTATCTGTTTTGTTTGTTTCTTTTTTCAAAATCCACAGAAATTATAATAAATTATAAAATCCGATAAGCCGCCGTAAACCTGCCGAACGGGTCTGGAAAAAGCCGGTGATCCACCGAACACAGCACCGACCAGCTGCTGGAAAAAGCCAAAAAGCCAATGAACAAAACAAAAAACCCTGAAACGATTGAAAGTGTCTGTTAAAGAAAAAAGAAAAACTCTTTTAAAAAAAAAAAAACGGAAAATAAATTTTGACGAAAAAATCCTGAAAAATGGCTAAAACATCCTAAAAATTCAATATAAAATTAGACTTTTTGCTGCAGATAAAAGAATAGTTTAATAGATATTGAAATAAAATGGGAATATTTTTAACATTGAAACCTATGGGATTCGCCTGAATAAACCTGCCGAATGAAACCACTGAACATCAGGGCATTTCTCTGCTGTTCGGTGTCTCAGAATAGATTAACCATTGCTTCTCTATGGGGGATTTTACTGTCGTCGAACAGGCACCGTACTTGCTGGCAATTTGCCAAAATCTGGCGAACTGCCTGCTGTCTGAATAGCCGAATGACACCGAAATGTCACCGTTTGGGGAAATTCACTGTTCGGTGACATTTCGGGGCCAGATCCGCGCTCTCTGAATAACCCCGTATGTGTTAAAAAATATTGGCTAAGGTTTAAGATCACTGAATATTAATTATATATATATTTAAATGAGAAACTCGTGACTCTGTCACATGATTTTTATCTTGGGTTTCTTGTAGCTTTTTTTGTAGTTTTATGTAGTTTTTTCCCATAAAAATATTGTAATTATCTACGTGTGGAATTTAAACCTGACAAATCGACTCGCGTCTGACGGAATTTTTGGTGAAATGTTGAAACTGAAATAAACTTTTCTTTGTTATTTGTATATTTTAGGTATTTTAGGCATCGAGAACATCACACTTTTTTTTTTGAAGATTCGGTAGACTAGAACTCATTAGTGTCCATCAAACGACGAGTTATCATGCTCGCCCTTCCAATAAAAGATCATTATGAACAATGCTTATCTGTTCCTCCGCTTTATACTCCATTCATAAAGAATAATTAGTTTCTGCTTGGCAACCGTATAGAGCGCGTTCCACCGCGGCTAATCTGCGCCGGCCGCCGACGACATGTCTGAAGATTATTATATATATTTTATTCATCCGCAAAAGAAAGATAGGATTTGTTTTTCATCAGAATCTTAATCTCTAGTGACCAGTTTACCGCTGCTTTAATTGCTACTTTCATGGTACCATGATTACATCCAACACACAAACACACAAACACCGAAAAAATCACCACGAACAATAAATAAAGAATGTAACATCATGTAATATCTGCAAATGATGAGGCATTTTATACCGGAAAGAAGCATCGATACACTATGTCACAAGTGACAGTCTTAAGTGGACGCGCAGAGTTGACTCCTGGAGTTTTATCCAAGATCCCCCTACGCCATCACGATCCCTAATTCCTGTGTCTCCTCTCTCCACAGGTAGGCATTATCACCCATCATCCAGACACCCACAGCTCACCTGAACCCCTGCATACTTTTGCTGGTAGGCATTATCACCCAGTATTCGCAGGCACCCACATTATAACGTTACCTTGGGTTTTTTTTCTGTTTTTTTATTGTTTTCTCCACCATGTGCATTGCTAATTAGCATGTGAATCTCCTGCCCTATTGACACAGCCCATCCAGCTTCAGCTGTTGACTTTTTAACTGCCTGATTGTAATCAGTCTGTCCTATATAGCCACTAAGACTGGCTCCATTTGAGCCAGGCTCTTGTGACATTCACAAGTGACAGTCTTAAGTGGACGCGCAGAGTTGACTCCTGGAGTTGCGGGACTGGAGGAAGGAACTGCAAGGCCCAATTTTACTCTGGGTAAACGCACGTCTATATCATGCTTTCTCTCACGCTTCTGCTCTTTACTTCTACCTTTCTCCTTAAATGGAACTCCTGCCCCTCTACCACCGACCCCTACACTATCTGCATCTCTCCCTCCCTCCTCTCGTCCCACATGATGGCCTCACATGAGCTCCTTTGTTTCCTCAGAACATGGTCTCCCTCTAACTCTCGTGCTGCCAATCACTCCCACTCCCACAAATCCCATTCCCACCTTCTCTTTCTCACCCTCCTGCTGTTACTCTATTCAGGTGACATATCCCCTAACCCTGGCCCCACAACACATCCAATACTTCCCTCTCATCCTATCTCCATCGCACATAAATCACCTCCCTGCAAGCCCAGCAATCTCATTCCCATCATCCCTCAGGGCCTGTCCTCTTTCTCCTGCGCCCTCTGGAACGCTCGCTCTGTGTGCAACAAACTCACAGCCGTCCATGACCTCTTCCTTTCAAACTCCTTCAACCTCCTAGCTTTAACTGAAACCTGGCTAACTCCCTCTGACACGGCCTCCGTTGCTGCTCTCTCACATGGCGGTCTACACTTGAGCCATACCCCCAGACCGGGTGAGAGAAATGGTGGCGGGGTCGGGCTCCTGCTCTCTCCCACCTGCACCTACCAGCATCTCCCTCCACCCCCATCCCTCTCCTTCTCCTCCTTCGAGACACACTGCATCCGCCTGTTCTCTCCTCTGGCTCTCAGGGTGGCAGTCATCTACCGCCCACCGGGACCAACCTCCCAGTTCTTTGACCACTTTGCTACCTGGCTTTCTCACTTCCTGTCTTCTAATCTTCCATGCCTAATTCTCGGGACTTCAACATTCCCATTGACGATCCTTCCGCTCCTGCTGCCTCCAAACTTCTTTCACTCACGTCCTCCCTTGGACTCACACAATCCTCCCTCCTCCCTACCCACCGCGATGGGCACGTTATTGACCTGGTCTTTTCCAACCTCTGCTCCATTTCTGAGTTCAACTGTCGCCCTTTCCCCATCTCTGACCACCACCTTCTCTCTTTCAACCTATCTGGACTTCCTAAACACCCTGCTCCCCCACCCCGCACACACACTCGCAGAAATCTACATGCTGTGGACCCCCATCAATTCTCCAACCTACTTCACCACCTCCCTCATACCTCATCCTTCACCTGCCCTGATGCTGCCACTAATCACTACAACACTACGCTTATCTCTGCTCTAGACACTCTTGCTCCTCTTCGACTCTGCAAGGCCCCACGCCGCCAGCTTCAGCCCTGGCACACCCTCCAGACTCGCTACCTGCAAAGATGCTCCCGCACCGCAGAGCGTGCCTGGAGGAAATCCCGCTCTGAAGCTGATTTTGTTCACTTCAAGTTTATTCTCCGGTCATACACCTCTGCCCTCCACTTGGCCAAACAATCCTTCTTCTCATCTCTTATATCTACGCTGTCCTCCAACCCTAAACGGCTCTGGTCCACCTTCAACACCCTCCTCCACCACCTGCACCTCCCCCCTCAGCTGCCTTCAGCGCTCAAGACCTGGCAGACTACTTCCTCAGTAAAACTCTTTAACTATCAGACGCAACATCCCAACACAAGATAGTTATCTGCCACCTCCACTCCCACAGGTCCCCTCTGCCACCCTCTGCCGCTTCCTCCCAACCACTGAGGAGGAAGTCAATTCCTTATTGTCCTCCTCACATCTCACCACGTGCCCGCTCGACCCCATTCCCTCACATCTAATTCCTCCCCTCTCCTCCTCCCTCACCCCTGCTCTCACACACATCTTCAACCTATCTCTCTCCACTGGCTCCTTTCCATCCGCCTTCAAACACGCGCTAGTTACCCCTTTACTAAAGAAACCATCCCTAGACACCAACTCTCCATCCAACTACCGCCCTGTATCCCTGCTTCCCTTCACATCAAAGCTCTTAGAAAAACTAGTCTTCAACCGCCTCTCCCTCTTCCTGTCCTCCAATTCCCTACTTGACCCCCTGCAATCTGGCTTCCGTCCGCTACACTCAACTGAAACTGCCCTCACCAAAGTCACCAACGACCTCCTAACTGCTAAAAAAACACGGCCACTATTCTATTCTCATCCTGCTTGACCTCTCGGCTGCTTTTGACACTGTTGACCACCCCCTCCTTCTACAGACCCTCAACTCTCTGGGTCTCGGTGACACTGCACTTGCTTGGGTTGACTCCTATTTATCCAACAGGTCCTTCTGTGTGTCCTTTGCTGGTAACTCCTCCTCTTCATTGCCTCTATCTGTTGGTGTACCTCAAGGCTCTGTCCTTGGTCCTCTGCTCTTTTCCATCTACACCTCCTCCCTGGGCAAAATCATCAACAGCTTTGGCTTTAATTACCACCTCTACGCTGATGACACTCAGATCTACCTCTCTACCCCTGATCTCTCTCCCCCTGTCCTTTCAAAAGTCAGTGACTGTTTATCTGGCATCTCCTCCTGGATGGCCTCCCACCACCTAAAGATCAACATGTCAAAGACTGAGCTCCTACTTATTCCTCCCTCTAATGCCTCCCCACCTCCTGACTTCTCTATCACGGTGGAGGGTATCACCATCTCCCCATCAAACAAGTTCGCTGTCTTGGAGTTACACTGGACTCTGCTCTTTCCTTCATCCCCCACATCAAGTCTCTTTCCTCCTCCTGCCGATACCAACTGCGTAATATTTCCAGAATTCGGCCATTTCTTACCGCTGTCACCACAAAACAACTCATACACGCCCTGGTAATCTCCCGACTCGACTATTGCAATAATCTCTTATCTGGCCTCCCTCTGTCCCGCCTCTCCCCCTACAATCCATCCTGAACGCCTCCGCCAGGCTAATTCACCTCACCCGCCGCTCTGTCTCTGCCGCTCCCCTCTGCGAGTCCCTTCACTGGCTCCCCATCCACTGCAGAATTAAGTTCAAAATCCTTATCCTTACCTACAAAACCCTCACTAACTCAGCGCCCCACTACCTGTCCTCACTAATCACCAAATACACCCCAGCCCGCTCCCTAAGGTCAAACAGTGACCTGCGCCTAGCTTCTCCCCGCATCACCTCTTCCCATGATAGACTGCAGGATTTCTCACGCGCAGCCCCCACTCTCTGGAACGCTCTCCCTCGTGCTGTCAGACTTTCCCCTAACTTCTCTTCCTTCAAACGCTCCCTTGAAAACATTCCTATTTAGGGAAGCCTACCCCCAACTCACTGACGCAACCATCAATCACTCTCACCTTACAGTCCTCTCCTCCTGTTTCCAACCCCAACCCTCCCAGATTGTGAGTTCCTACGGGAATAGGGCCCTCATCTCCTCCTGTACTGTTTGTCAAATGTTGTTCAATGTATTGTAACCCTGTCTGTACTGTGCTTATTGTACAGCGCTGCGGAATATGCTGGCGCTTTATAAATAAATAATAATAATAATAATAAATAATATCTATTGAGAGAGGACATAATACAGGGAGTCTGGGATTCACTGATATGTCTTACACATAATACACAGAGAGGACACAATACAGGGAGTCTGGGATTCACTGATATGCCTTACACATAATACACAGAGAGGACACAATACAGGGAGTCTGGGATTCACTGATATGCCTTACAAATAATACACAGAGAGGACATAATACAGGGAGTCTGGGATTCACTGATATGTCTTACACATAATACACAGAGAGGACACAATACAGGGAGTCTGGGATTCACTGATATGCCTTACACATAATACACAGAGAGGACACAATCCAGAGAGTCTGGGATTATTCACTGATATGTCTGCTTTACACATAATACATAGAGGACACAATACAGGGAGCCTGGGATTCACTGATATGTCTGTGTTACACATAATACACAGAGGACACAATACAGGGAGCCTGAGATACACTGATATGTTTGCGTTACACATAATACACAGAGAGGACACAATACAGGGAGTCTGGGATTCACTGATATGTCAGTGTTACACATAATACACAGAGAGGACACAATACAGGGAGTCTGGGATTCACGATTATGTCAGAGTTACACATAATACACAGAGAGGACACAATACAGGGAGTCTGGGATTCACTGATATGTCAGTGTTACACATAATACACAGAGAGGACACAATACAGGGAGTCAGGGATTCACTGATATGTCAGTGTTACACATAATACACAGAGAGGACACAATACAGGGAGTCTGGGATTCACATAAAATGTAGAAAGCTGGTGTCTGGCGCTTGCAAAAGTTCGTTCTTTAAATCCAGTCAAAAAATTCAATCAAAACATTCTAGGTCCGCTTAGCATCTCATCCACAGATTTGATTGAAGACACATGAAAATAAGAAGAAAAGGAGAATATTTTGTGCAGAATCTTAGCACATAATTTAGGTAAGCATTGCCAAAAAGGAATACTCACATTTAGGGGTGCCAGTTGTAACAAATAGGCACCTAAACGTAGGCAATTCAGTGAATTTATATATCAGGGGCACTGATTCCCCTGTAGGTAGGACAACCAAAGATCCAGGCGCCGTAGAGATGTACAATAAAAGTACCAGACGGTTTGGAATCAACAGAATACGCTTGAATAGAGTCGGTCAATCACAAGTTTATTAGGAAACTTAGATAAACACCTCAAACGCGTTTCGCTACAAGAGCTTCATCAGTGAGTGTCCTTATTATTAACACCACCTGTATAGATTATTGTACACTATATTATGTGTTGAAGAGTGTAATTGCTTCCTAATTAGACGCAGCAGTATGCTCTCTCTGTAGACATTAATGGCAATTCATCTACCTTCACCTTCCAACTGATTAATTTTAATCATCTCATACACTTATCGAGTGTGTTCAACTATTCTTTGTTGGCTAGTAGAGACATTTAGTGGCGCCACACTCACATTGCATCTCTGGGATTCACATAATACACAGAGAGGACACAATACAGGGAGTCTGGGATTCACATAATACACAGAGAGGACACAATACAGGGAGTCTGGGATTCACATAATACACAGAGAGGACACAATACAGGGAGTCAGTATTTGTTGGAAGTTATTATTTAAGTTGATGAAGCTGTTTTTGGTTGATATTTATTGGTAGATAGGAGTTAATATTTATGATGTTGCTGTTTCTTGCAGATTTCCGCTTATTAAAATCAAACTTTACTTTGCATTTCTTGTCCTTGTAAAGTTGAAAGTGGTTGCATTAGGAAAGCGGGTGAGGTCAAAATCTGCAGCCAGACCGCGGTTTGAACGTCCATTTGTGATCATCAAACCGCCGCTGATAAGATTAATGACGTGGGGCAGACATTGACTAAGCTCGTTCTGATCTCGCTTTATTTAATATCAGCTCAGCCGCTCGTACAAGTGTTTCAAGATTTCCCAGATCCCCAGCTGTGCGGTAATAAGAAAGACTTTGCTTGGGGAATGTTACACCACGGATTATTTTAATAAGTTCATTGGGTGTAAAAAAAATAATAAAGGGACTGAATGAGCAAAATCGACTTAAAAGACGAGCGAAATGCGAGATACAGATTCGAGCCTGGACACTTCATGGAAGTAAAAGACCTGATTTCAAAGCTGCCACAGTGTCCAAAATCCAATCAATGGACACAGAGTATCAGTGGAAGGAGCAGACTGCGGGTTTCATGGCCGCTTCACAAACCAGTATCAGAAATCTTTTCAATGGACATAGGATTAAAGTAATAAGTAAAGGTTTTTTTCTCTAATATATTTTTATTTTATATATTTTATTTATTTATTATTTTATATAGTTTTCTCAAAAATAAGTAAATGGCTTTTATTTAACAAAGCTTTGCAAGAGGAGAACATAAAATAAAATGAAAAGTGAGGGCAGCACATTGTATAAAACACCTCTCCAGTAAGTGTCCTTGGGCGAGACACCTAACGGTACATACATTACTCGCCACCCAGGACATACTGAAAACCAGAGAAATCTCAATGTATCCTTCCTGGTAAAATCCTTTCTAAAAAGAACCCTGTTATCGTGCCATGCAGTAAATATTAAAAATCGTCACGAATATAAAACCATTTCCTTTTTGTAACATCTTAATGAGAGAAACTGTACGGCTGATACACAGTATTGATTTCACATCAGTCACTTCTAGGTTTGATGAAGTTTCAGATTTAAAATGTCGCATCATCGTAATCCTCAGAAAGTGTTATTCAAAGAGTGCCGGTGTTTGCTGCAGTCGCAAACACTGGCAAAAATCTCTGTTGCACAAATGGGAAGTCCATGCATCGTCAGGAGAACAATCGCAGTGAAGCTTCTCCTGCTGCTGTGGGGATTTCCTTATATGGACATGCTTATGTTTGATGACGTTACAACAAAGGCGATTTTCACCTGTGCTTACATTTTTGGCAAACACTGACACTCTTTGTTTAATCCCTCGAGGGTTTTGCAAGTTGATCTGGAGTTGTTGGGTTTCGCAATCTTCGGTTTGTCTTGTTCTGTCTTTTGTTTTTATAATTTTTTATTTGTCTTTTGCTTGACAACTGTGTGGCTTCTTTTGTCTGCTGTTTGTTTTGTTTATTGTTGGGTTTTTCTTTGTTTTGTTTTATTTTATGTTTGTCTTTTATTTTTCCTGTTTTGTCATTTGTCTGACTTTTACTTTACTAGTTTTGTCTTTTGTTTTCTTTTATGGCTTGTTTTGTCTTTTGTTTCACATTTTCTTGGCTTGTTTTGTCTTGTGTTTATCTTTTTGTTTTTTATTATTTGCCTTTTATTTTGCTGGTTGTGTCATTTGTTTGACTTGCTCTGTCTTGTGTTTGGCTTGTTTTGTATTTTAATTTGCTTGTTTTGTCTTTTGCTTGTCTTATTTTGCTTTTTTGTCTGTTTGCTTTTGTTTCAATTGTTTAGCCATTTGTTTGTCTTTTGTTTGGTTTGTTTTGTCTTTTATTTTGCTTGTTTTGTCTTTTGCTTGTCATATTTTACTTTTTTGTCTATTTGCTTTTGTTTCAATTGTTTAGCCATTTGTTTGTCTTTTGTTTTGTTTGTTTTGTCTTTTATTTTGCTTGTTTTATCTTTTTGTTTTGTTTCAATTGTTTAGCCATTTGTTTGTCTTTTGTTTTGTTTGTTTTTCTTTTGTTTGTTCTGTTTTTTTTTTTTTTATTTGTCTTTTAGTCAACAACTCCAGCCCTGCTCTATGCAGTCCTTGTTGTTAGGTGTGGGGGATTGGTGTAAACCTTGAAATTTGCTACATTCATGGAATCTCTGGTTTGAAATCTTCTTGCTCTGTGAGATATGTTGATCTTCTACAAATAATCAGAATTCTTACTTTCACTGCAACTGCTTTGCTTAATATTAGACACAGTACACACAAAAATCTTTTTAATACAAATGATCTAAGGCCTTTCCTACATCTCAGGAGCCTTCAACATCTAACTGGGTTATGTTCTTGAGGAACCTTCCTGTCTGAGAGGCAGAAACTGCAAGAAAGACCCGTTCCACCAAAAGGTAAACATTGTGTCAGTGATATAATGGAGTTAGGCCAGTCTTGTACAGGGGTTGCACAGTCACACTCTGCATCGAGTTTAGTTTTTGAGAACATTTCTACAAATTAGAGTTAATTCATCAGTCTGTGGAAACACAGATGTCAGTTTTTGTCACTTGATTTCGTTGCTGCCGCATCAAAAGCAGATTTCTATTTCCAGTGCTGTATAAATTACCGGCTCGGAAAATAAACTCGTCTTCGACGATATTTCAACCATTGGAAATGTCACAGAGTTTACAAATTAAAAATAATAATCACAACAATCTACAAATCTGACAGAATTTAGCAACTTCTCAAAGCGCGAGCGACGGCGACGAGAGGAACGTCTACTGCAAGGCACAGCACGGAACAACTGCACGACAGTGCCAGAGCGTTCACATCTTATAAATAAAGCAAAAAGAAAGAAGGAAATGGCTATTTTACTAAATTTTAGCTCAGCTGGAAAATGAACCACACAGTATGATAAAAAAACCACAAACTCACGCACACAAATGTGTCCATTAAAGGGATACTCTAAGGTAAAATAGGAGGTGGGGGCATAGAGGTAAAACAATAACCCCTCCTGACCCTTCCCACAGCCCACCACTACTTAGCCTTTATTCTCTACTCCCCTTAAATACCACATCATGCTTCAGCGTTCACTCAAGATGCAGCTAACACGTTATTGGTTAAGGCTATGTGTTTGAATGAGAATTCTGCCTCCCCATTGGCTCACAATGTGAGTGCATTGATAGCTACTGGCTAGAGGCAGGAATGGACTAGTGTACATTCCTGACCTTTTTCCAGGAAGCCAGTTTAGAGCTCGCTGATCCAATTTTCTGTCCAGGGTCAACCCCTCCTTCTTGGAGGGTAGACTTAGTGGAGGGGGAGGACAATCAGGTGAAGGTGAACACTGTTCCTTCTAAGCTGCGCGTATTTGCCTGTTTCGCACATAACAAAAAAATTTTGTGCACAAAAAGGTGGGAAGTACACAAACAAGTCAAAAGCAGTGCTAGCGCTCCCTCACATGTGCTGCCCATCTCTCTGTATAAGGTACCCTATGTATAAGTCACCCTCTACCCCTGTAGAAGATAAGCATAAATAATTACCCTACCTCTCTGTAAAAGGTATAAATGTCTACTTATTAGTTACCCTCACTGTTCCCTCCAAGGTGTGTGTGTGTCAGTAATGGAGGATGGAGGTAACTGAGATAAATGTGGACAAATGGTCAAAGTGTAATGTGGGCATAATGAATGGGGTGTGGCATTTGAGCTTTACTGGAGACAAAGTGAAATGTGGGCATAATGGAGCCATTGTGGCATATTAGCAGTGTGGCATTTGGTCATAATAGAGGCAATGTTGGCATAATGGAGGCATTGTGGCTTGTTGGCAGTATGCAATTTAGGCAATGTGACATGTGGGTATAATGGAAGCAATGTCGGCATAATGCCACTATTGTGGGCATAATGGGGCATGTGGACATAACGGAGACAGTGCGGAATTTTGGCATAATGGAGGCAATGTAGGCATTACTGAGCCATTATGACATGTTGGCAATGTGACAATCATGGCATGTGGGCATAATTGAGACATGGTGGGCTTAATGGAGGCATTTTGGCTTATTGGCAAAATGCCATGTGGGCAATGTGGCGTGTGAGGTGATGGAGGCAAAGTGGCATGTGGGCATAAACAAGGCAATGTGGGCATAACCCAGGCATTGTGACATGTTTGCAATACTGCATGTGGGCATTGTGGCCATAATGGAGACAATGTGAGCATAATGGGGTCATTGTGGCATGCTGGCATTGTGGCATGTAGGCATAAAGGAAGCATTGTGACATGTTGGCAATGTGGTTTGTGACTATAATCACAATGGCCACAATGTGGGCATAAAGGAGGCATGTTGGCAATATGGTATGTGGGCAATGTGGCATTTTGGCATAATGGAGGCAAAGTGGCATGTGGGCTTTGGGTCTGGTATGGAGGACAGATAAAAGAATAGTGACAAATACATAGAGTAAGTGTGTGGAAAATAGTTTAGTGAAGAGCTGGCGAGGACACTATATGCGGGATGAGATGAGACAGCGGGAGGACTGAGTGACGGAGAGCAAAGAAACAAAATATCAACATAACAAACAACATTGTATAAGAGGCACAAGATGTGGGAATCCTGCTCAGAGGAGCTTACCCTGCAGAGGGGTCGATGTGGAGATCAAGAGGAATGCCAGCTTATTTGCAGATGAGATGCCAGTTACAGAGCGCCGAACACATTGTTTTCATTAACTTTTACTAAAATCCTCTTTTCATAGAGATACAGAAACGCGTTTTTCTAACAAAACCTGGTGGAACAAGATAAAACTATTCAGTCAACACCGGCTGAAAACCAGGGAACAAATTAAATTACGGCTGTGTTTGCTATTTTGGTTCAATGAGCAAAGGGAGAAAAAAAAAACAGGGCGACAAGAGGCATTATAATAAAAAAAAGAAAAAAAACCTAATTACATAATTCATAAAAGAGCCATTCACTTGTAAAAATTCACCCGGAGGCCCAAACCAAACAGAATTATGAATTGAGTCAAGTCGGGACCTGTGAGCAGAGGCGCTGCATGATTTATAACGTGTGGGAGGAGATCTTACATTTATTCCACCGAAATAGAAAAAAATAAAACGTGTCTCCGCTGGTTTCTAAGGTCGTACGTAGAGTTTATAGATATGTGATAACCAATAGACATGAGCCGGAAATATTACCAAGACAGATGGAGGTATAAACGCAAATTCTGGTTTAACAAATAATATCAAGGCTAATGATATGAATAATTCATAAAAATTTTTTTTTATTAAATAATAAATAAATAAATAAATAATTATGGAAAATAACAATAAACAAAAACTGTCACTAAAAAAAATAATCCAACTGTGCTCATACAGGAAACTTTATAAATAAAAAAGTCACAGCAGGTTCCAATTATTTAATTTTCCCAAATTTATTTCTAATGTTAAAATAGCGTTTCCCTTTTCAAACTTTAACCCCTTCACGACGGGTGGGAGTCGCCTGTCGGGCAGGGTTTAAATCCGACGAGGCGTACAGGTATGGGTAGCCGGCGGGTACCGCCGCAAGCCGCTGATTTTGGCCGACGCGCGATGCACGTCATTGGCTGCAGGGGAATGACCTGAGTTCAGGCTGTCTCTCTGCAGCCAATGATGTGCGGTGCATGCCAGCTGTGGGGAGGGGCCAAGGCACCCCATTGAAGACATGCAATATGCTGCGGTAGTGGAGCCTTGGCGTCTGCAGTTTAGGCAATGGTTGCCTGGGACTCCTTGGTAACTCCTCCCTCTGCCTTTGATGGAGAGGAGGAGACTTACAGCAGGACTCTGGCAGAGAGGGAGGTCCTGGCTTCGGCACCATATTTAAAAGCCTGGGTGAAGAAGGGTGCTCAGAAATTCTGTTCCTCCTATCATGCACTTCCTTATATTGTTGGATACCGAGCTCTAGACCTTGGCTTTCACCTTGACCTCCCTCTGCATAATCCACAGAACAATTTTCCGATCTTTCTAAATTGCCCTCTAAGAAGAAGCTTTGACACTGCCCCCTCACACTGAGCTTCAGACCTTCCAACCTGACGATATACTGGAGCTCGTTAAAGTGCTGGATCTTCCATGGCACTTTTTAGGAGACCTAGGCAGTCCCACCTGCTTTACAGCTGCAGTACCCTGATTTGGCCAGCAGAGGCAGCCTGTGAAATGGTGAATGCTGCCTGTAAATGCACTGGAGTGATAGTACAGTGCATTTTCGCAATGTGAAGTAGTTTTCCATTAAACCAGTGGTGGTCCCTGCCAGTGTTTTTATGGAAACCAACTTGGCAGTGAAGCAGTAAATCCAGTGTGTGTCTAATTGTGTTTGCGTTGATCCACATCACATTTTACAAAACATTTCACTCACCTTGAAACTATGAATCACTCATAAAATTCCCACATTGCTCAAATTGCTCTTAGATCTTCTCGCCGTGTTTTATCTTGCAGAGTTTCATCACGCTCGCGTTATTTGTCCTTAAAACCTCCAGAACAGAAGCTAAAGTGCGCAATTCTATTAATTACGATATAAACAACCTGAGTGCATTTAGCGCTGCATTAAGGGAGACCGTAATGGCTGACAAACGCGTCTTATTTAACACAAAATTGGCTTCAATACATTTTTGAGCACTCTAGATTCTAAGCCGAACGCACCTCTTCTCGCGCCGGAGACATCAAAATCTGCAGCTACGGAGTGAAAGCCAGATAATTGCTGTAAAATATAAAGGTTTTTGATACACTTAGTCTCCATTTTCCAACATGAAAAACCTTGTAAAATCAATTAAACGCTGCCTCTGCCCGAACAAATAAACAAGTATGAAATTTTGAGACGCGGCAATTAAAAGGCCCCTTTGATCGGCAAAGTCTATTACCTGTCAGCGCGTCACATGTCAGACACAAATAGACTTAATAACGGAGGTCTGCACAATGGAATATTTTCCCGGCTTGATGCCTGGCGCCCGCTCCGACGCTTCTTTTTTCCCCAAATGGCATCGGTTCACCTTTTTGTACTCTAACTATATGAATGCGACATTGACCAGTGACAGCACATGGATTTTTTTATTGTCAAAAATCTGTCGTTTTGACAATAGGGGGGCTGGCACAAACATCAGGATTATTATCCTTTATTTGTATAGTGCCACATATCCTGCAGCAGTTTAGAAGATCAGTTTACAAGGGGTTAATACATTATAATACCACACATGGATGATACAGCCTGATTCAGGGGGTCCCTGTTCCCAAAGGAATTTACAATCTATGAGATGTACAAGTATTTTGTGAGGTTGGCGCATCCATATCGTTAGGTGTTTTGCCCAAGGACACTCGCTGGTGGCGTCTTCTGAGTGGGATCGAGTCGTCTTTCCATGATTGTAGCTCAGTGACCTGGTGGTTGGGTTGAACCCGCTTCTCGTAAAGTCAAGACTCGCATCTCCACAGTTGTATTGGAGGGATGTGCTGTACGGGATTTGACTTGCTTCTCCATGATCGAAAGGTAGAGACGTCACCACTGGACTCCACAGCCGATACTGTGTGGTGGCGACTATGTACCGTTAGGTGTCTCACCCAAAGACACTTACTGGAGAGGTGCTCTGGCCGGGATCCAACCTAGGTCTCCACGGTTATAGAGCAGTGATGTTACCTCTACTCCATACAGGATCTTAAAATGGTCTAAAAAATAAATAGCAATGTTATATATTAGTTATTTTTTATAAATGTGGTTATTCACTAACTTCCGAATTGGCCCAAAATTGCACCGAACTGTGAAAATCACCGTCTATTTACTAAGCTGTCAGTTCACCAAAAGACGAGAATTGAGAGTAGAATATGGTGTTGTTCACTGTAATACGGCGGCGTTCGGCAGCACCGAAATTGCTGCATAGAAGACTATCATGTCTTCTATTTACAGAACGCCATACTGCACCAAAATGCCAAGATTTTGAGTGTTTCAGTTCAACAGGTTTAAACAGTTGAACTCATAGGATTCAATGTAAAAATTTAACATTTTTTAACAAAAAATTAAAAAAACATTTATTATTTTTATTTTCTGCAAAAACATATTTTTAATTCTTTTTTATTTTTTTACAAGATCTTTTGGTATTTTTGGTATTTTTTAGACAAAACTTTTGTTTCCCAATTTTTTTTTATTTGGCGTTTTTTTTATCCTGTGACAGACCTTTTCAATTATTTACAAACATTTTAATAAATTTTTTATTTCTTTAAATATCTATTAGGAGAATAGGAGACTTCAGCTTTTGTCTTTTTTTGCAGTTCGATGGAATTCGCCACGGCTACTTCGGTGCAATTCAGCGTTTTTTTGCTGATATCTGATACCTGCTACGGCGACTCCATCTCAGTGACCATACGCTAAATAGTGAATTTGCCGAAATTTCGGAAAAATGGAAGTGCACCAAATTGTGCCGAAGTGAAAAGCACCTAAATTTCACTGATATTTTGGTGCTTTGTGAATGAGGTGTGTCCTCGTGTGTGTAGAATATAGCGATCACAATATGCTTGTGGTTCCAATCCTTATCTCAAGTGTTTGCCAGGTTGTGAGTAGGGATGAGTTGTTCGGTTCGATCAGTTCGGAGTTCGACTCGAACATTGGCAGTTCGAAAGTTCGCGAGCTTCGAACTTTTTGGCGTGTTCGGTTCGAGTTTGAAAATGTATTTTTTTTGAAAAACGTATAAAAAATGCTTAAAAAATACAAAAAAATCTAGAAATATAGAGACTCTTTACTGCAGAATATTATAAGCAACGGTTTATTAGATATTGAATTAAAAAACTACCTAATGTCTAGGTGCAAAGATTCTCACCTCTAAATGACCTGTGCTCTCAAACGGCATAAACAACAGGTGTTTAATTAGTGTTTGGAAATAACATGTGCTTCTAATTAGCAATTAGAATTTGATACATTGCCTGCAGACTGGGTGGGGGCTCCTGCACATGTATGAACCAAAACTGTGCTTGTTTTGAATTCTAAGAAGTGTTCATTTCTACTATATGATCCTCTCTGATATGCTGTTTAACCCCTTAAGGACCAGGGCTCTGTAAAGCCAATCATTAATGATGTAGATGTTACGTCATTTGTCATCAAGGGCTTAATAAAATCTTTATCACACTCCTTAGATTTAAACAGAATATTCCAGTATTTGAATGTCATGTACCTCTCCCGCAGGGCCTATGTGAGTATACAATTATTATTGTGTTAGAAATGTCTATCATAAAGCGTACAAGCTGAGTCCCTAGAGTCTCTGACTACCCATTGTCATATATACCTTGCTTTATACATATAATACATTCCCTCATCTAACAGGATAGTAGCCAGTCCCTGTGCATTTTAACCCCTTAAGGGTGGCTAGGTGTCGTGTGTGGGTCTCTGATGGCAATGTTTCTATACATCCTACAAATCCACCACTTCACGGGCAGGTTACGGGGACCTCCTAGGCACGATATTTGAAGGAATTTTTCACTTTTATTTTTAACCCTTATTTTATGGAAAACTCACTGTTCCTTTAAAAACGACTTTTTTAAAACTTTTTGTCCTTGTTTCCTGTCCCCCAGGGCACAACCAGGACCCCCATACACCTTTTATGGCAAATATCTTGCATATATGCCCTCTTGGAGGGCACTCTAAAAATCAAACTTTTGACTCCCATTGACTTGCATTGAGTTCGGTTCGAGTTCAAGTTCGAACTCGAACTTTTGAAATTGTTCGAGTTCGAATGCGATCCGAACATGGGGGTGTTCGGCTCATCCCTAGTTGTGAGGAACCAAGGGCCAAGGGCCTGTTTCATTCCTTGCTTTTTTACCTAGACTGACCTAAAGGACTGGTTATCAAGAGAGGGTTTCTAACGTTGCTTGTGTGGTTGTGCATGTTGGGTTTTGATTATCCATGACATTAAGAATGTTTGCTTGCACACAGGCTTCTAAGTGTACATCTAGTTATTGGCATGGGTGTCAGAAGCCCATCCATCCATTGCTGCCTCTCAGAGAACGCTCGTTACAGCGATTGGTCTCAGAAGGTGACGTAGGCTGCTCTCTGTGTGTGTGTAACAGCACTAGTGACTGATCTGGTGACCAGCAGCTGGGAAATTGCAAAATCCTGGCAGCTGGTGATACTTGGAGGGTGGAGGAAAATCCTCCTCTTCACTGTGGGATTTCACCAGATCGGGGAGCTGGTGGGGGAGAAGGGGGCACTGACATCCCGACCACTTTAAAAATATAAAGTGGTCAGGATGAGTAGAGTAGGGATGAGCCGAACACTCCCCGAGTTCGGTTCGAGCCCGAACCCGAACTTCCCATTTGTTCGGGACCGAACCCGAACCCGAACCCCCATGCAAGTCAATGGGGCTGAAAATTTGGTTGTTTAGAGTGCCCTCCAAGAGGGCATATATGCTAGATATTTGCCATAAAAGGTGTATGGGGGTCCGGGTAGTGCCCTGAGGGACAGGAAACAAGGACAAAAAGTTTTAAAAAAAACTTTTTAAAGGGACAGTGAGTTTTCCATGAAATAAGGATTAAAAATAAAAATGAAAAATTCCTTCAAATATCGTGCCTAGGAGGTCCCCATAACCTGCCCGTGAAGTGGCGGATTTCTAGGATGTATAGAAACACTTAAAAACAAATAAATGACGTTTTATATGACGGTAAATGCTTTTCCTTTAATCTATCCATAAACAACTGCTTGGGGCGGCAGCCTGTATGAAAAGACATTTTAGGATGCGCAGAAAAAGTTTAGTGTTTTTTTGGGCTACTAAATTATTGTGAAACTTATGCAGGCTTTGGATGAAAGTAACAATAGGTGCTTTAAAATTGGGCTTTTAGCGTCGGCAACAGTGCCGTCACACCGTAACCCCTCTGAGGATATGAATCTGATACAGGCGTCAATGGCAGTGCACCCAGATATTGTGCCTTTAGTGCCAGCATGCAAGTACTATCATACAGTAACCCCTCTGTGGTATTGTGGAAGAGTGCAGGGGTGGACCCTGCGGTCCTATATTGAAAAGTGTTTTTTTTTATCTGTTAATGGGCGTCAGTGCACCCAGATATTGTGCCTTTAATGCCAGGCCATCAAGTATCATCATACAGTAACCCCTCTGTGGTACTGTGGAAGAGTGCAGGGGTGGACCATGTGGTCCTTTATTGAAAGTTCTTGATCTGGCAATGGGCGTTAGTGCACCCAGATATTGTGCCTTTGGTGCCAGGCCAGCAAGTATCATCATACAGTAACCCCTCTGTGGTATTGTGGAATAGGGATGAGCTGAACACCCCCCGAGTTCGGTTCGGGCCCGAACCCAAACTTCCCATTTGTTCGGGTCCGAACCCGAACCCCCAGGCAAGTCAATGGGGCTGAAAATTCGTTTTTTTAGAGTGCCCTCCAAGAGGGCATATATGCTACATATTTGCCATAAAAGGTGTATGGGGGTCCAGGTAGTGCCCTGGGGGACAGGAAACAAGGACAAAGAGTAAAAAAAAAAACGTTTTTAACCACTAGGCTGCTATGGACGCGCTCAGCGCGTCCAGCCAAGTGGTTCTCCTGTGCTACGGACGCGCTCAGCGCGTCCGAGCACAGGAGGCAGCAATCCGCCGGACTCCGGCGGATTGCTGTGCCCCCCCGGTGCGGGCTGACATCTTGGATGTCAGCCCAGCACTCGGGAGCCCGGCGGCGACGCGATGACATCTAATTCAGGCGCCCCCCCGCATGTTCGGACCTCTCTCCACCCCGATCACCGGGGAACAGGGGGTTAATACAGGCACCGCTTGGAAGGGCACAGCCTGCCCTTCCAAACGGTGGCTCTCATTAACCCCTGGGGAGCCGGATCACGAATCAGCACTGAAAAGCGCCGGTTCGTGATCCTTTCCCGGAGCTGGCCGACATCTTGGATGTCGGCCAAGCCTCCGGGAACTCATCCTGAGGACTGGCATCATCGTGCATAGCACGATGACGCCAGTCCTGGAGTTAACCCCTAGCTGCCACCAACGGTGGAGATAGGGGGTTCCAATGAACCCCCTATCTCCAGATCCGTGGCAGCTAGGGGTTAAAGTTTGGTACTGTTGGATCGGCCAGAGCATGGCCGTTCCAACGATACCAAACACGACTGTGAAAAAAGTTTTTTAAAAAAAATAAAAATTAAAAATAAAAATAAAAAATATTTAAAACAAAATCATAAAAAAAAATAAACAAGTTTTTTTTTTTGGTTTGTTAATGCAGCAATATTGTTCCCATTTCAATTATAATGTGAACAATGATGCTGCACTAACGATTTTTGTATGCGGTGCGTTTGTTAAAAATCGCGCAATTTTCCCCAAAAAAAAATGTAACGAGACCCCATCTCTAATTTTTTTAACAAGTGCACCCCATACAAAATATAACCGCAATTGCTCGCATGTTAAAATGTGAAAAAAAAACACTTTACACGTTGTAAATTATTGAAAATTCATATTTTATTGCATTTTTTGTTATAATATACAGACAGGTCATGACGTATACATATATTAATGACATATTATGAATCTGCCGAGTCTGACAGAAAGAACGATATATAATATGTCTGGGTCATATAATAAAATAAGCCTTCAAAACGCATTTAAACATGATGAGCAAAACCGGTAAAAATGACCTCAGCACAGAGGCGGGAAAAGCCTCAGCAGCGAAAGGGTTAAAGGGACAGTGAGTTTTCCATGAAATAAGGGTTAAAAATAAAACTGAAAAATTCCTTCAAATATCGTGCCTAGGAGGTCCCCATAACCTGCCTGTGAAGTGGCGGATTTCTAGGATGTATAGAAATATGTAAAACCAAAAAATGACATTTCAAATGACGGTAAATGCTTTTCCTTTAATCTATCCATAAACAACTGCTTGGGGCGGCAGTCTGTATGAAAAGAGGAGACATTTTTGGATACGCAGTAAAAGTTTACCGATTTTTTGGCGGTGAAAAGCAGGAGAATGACTGGAGAATGGAAAATTCTAGACCAAATAGCCGATTTGGAAAGTGAGATAAATGGGAGAATTTTTCTGGTTTGGCTATTTTGACCTAGAATTTTCCATTCTCCAGTCATTCTCCTGAGTTTCACCTTTATCTGAATAATCCTGTCAGGGTTATTCAGAGAGCGATGAAGAGCAGGAGAATGACTGGAGAAATTCTAGCGGGCGCAGCGCACTCTGTACGTCCGTACTAGCGGTTCTGCGTTCTCGAAAAAATGCGTTCATTTTCCACTTGCGTTGCGCGGCCGGACTTTCGTGCGACCGTACTTCGTATATTGGCTGTCATTGCCTGTCATTTGCTGCTAGTGCGGCCGTGATTATGTGCGCCAGAACGCACGTTAAAAGTGAGCTGGTCTGACCCCAGCCTAAAACATGATAAGCGAAAGCAGTAAAAATGACCTCAGCACAGAGGTGTGAAAAGCCTCAGCAGCGAAAGGGGTAAATGCAGCATATTAGGATGTTTTAGGAGGGAAATTAATTCTCAAATCTCAATCAGAAACAGACACCACCACACCCCCTCACTATATTGTACAATGTATCAAATTGATTACCAGACTGAAAACAGCTGGTGTTATGCCCGTTTGTGAACATAGGTCATTTAGAGTTTATAATCTTTCCACGTACACATCAGTTTTTAATTCAATATCTAATAAACCTTTGCTTATAATATTCTGCAGTAAAGAGTCTCTTTATTTCTAGATTTTTTAGTATTTTTTTAAGCATTTTCTATACTTTTTTCAAAATTTCTTTTTTTTTTTTCGAACCCGAACCGAACACGCCCAAAAAGTTCGAAATTCGCGAACTTTCGAACTGCCAAAGTTCGGGTCGAACTCCGAACCGTCCGAACCCGAACAGCTCATCCCTATTGTGGAAGAGTGCAGGGGTGGACCATGTGGTCCTATATTGAAAAGATATGCATCTGGTTAAGGCGTCAGTGCACCCAGATATTGTGCCTTTGGTGCCAGGCCAGCAAGTATCATCACACAGTAACCCCTCTGTAGTATTGTGGAAGAGTGCAAAGGTGGATCAAGTGGTCCTATATTAAAAAGTTTTTTATCTGTTAATGGGCGTCAGTGCACCCAGATATTGTGCCTTTAATGCCAGGCCATCAAGTATCATCATACAGTAACCCCTCTGTAGTATTGTGGAAGAGTGCAGGGGTGGACCATGTGGTCCTATATTGAAAAGTGTTTTTTTTTATCTGCTAATGGGTGTCAGTGCACCCAGATATTGTGCCTTTAATGCCAGGCCATCAAGTATCATCATACAGTAACCCCTCTGTGGTATTGTGGAAGAGTGCAGGGGTGGACCATGTGGTCCTATATTGAAAAGTTTTTTATCTGTTAACGGGTGTCAGTGCACCCAGATATTGTGCCTTTAATGCCAGGCCATCAAGTATCATCATACAGTAACCCCTCTGTAGTATTGTGGAAGAGTGCAGGGGTGGACCATGTGGTCCTATATTGAAAAGTTTTTGATGTGGTAATGGGCGTCAGTGCACCCAGATATTCTGCCTTTGGTGCAAGACTGCCAGGCCAGGAAGGATCATCATACAGTAACCCCTCTGTGGTATTGTGGAAGAGTGCAGGGGTGGACCATGTGGTCCTATATTGAAAAGTTTTTGATCTGGTAATGGCGTCAGTGCACCGATATTGTGCCTTTAATGCCAGGCCATCAAGTATCATCATACAGTAACCCCTCTGTAGTATTGTGGAAGAGTGCAGGGGTGGACCATGTGGTCCTATATTGAAAAGTGTTTTTTTTTATCTGTTAATGGGCGTCAGAGCACCCAGATATTGTGCCTTTAATGCCAGGCCATCAAGTATCATCATACAGTAACCCCTCTGTGGTATTGTGGAAGAATGCAGGGGTGGACCATGTGGTCCTATATTGAAAAGTTTTTGATCTGGTAATGGGCGTCAGTGCACCCAGATATTCTGCCTTTGGTGCAAGACTGCCAGGCCAGGAAGGATCATCATACAGTAACCCCTCTGTGGTATGGTGGAAGAGTGCAGGGGTGGACCATGTGGTCCTATCTTGAAAAGTTTTTGATCTGGTAATGGGCGTCAGTGCACACAGATATTGTGCCTTTAATGCCAGGCCATCAAGTATCATCATACAGTAACTCCTCTGTGGTATTGTGGAAGAGTGCACGGGTGGACCATGTGGTCCTTTATTAAAAAGTTTTTGATCTGGTAATGGGCGTCAGTGCACCCAGATATTGTGCCTTTGGTGCCAGGCCAGCAAGTATCATCATACAGTAACCCCTCTGTGGTATTGTGGAAGAGTGCAGGGGTGGACCATGTGGTCCTATATTGAAAAGTTTTTATTTTTTTAATGGGCGTCAGTGCAGCCAGATATTGTGCCTTTCATGGCAGCAAGTGCCTTCACACCGTAACCCTTTTGTGGTATTGTGGAAGAGTTCAGTGCTGGAGGTTTTGTGAATGCAGAAGAGGACATCCCCTATCTATTCCATTACTTCAGCATCAGGGGATTGATAGCTGCTGATCCAGGACTGATTCATTTTTATAAATGTCAGCCGGTCTACATACTCGGTGGACAGACGCACTCTTTTGTCTGTGACAAAACCTCCAGCGGCACTGAACGTCCTTTCGGAAACACGCTAGATGAAGGGCAACTTAGTAGCTGCATAGCATATTGGCTAAGTTCTGGCCAGTGATCCAATCTCAACACCCAGTAAGCCAGTGGATCATTTGCTGGAAAGGTATCCAGGTCTGCCCTTGCCCCTAGGTAGTCCTGCACCATATGGTGAAGACGCTGGCAATGGGTGCCTACATTTGACGTCCCTGGGCGTCGAGGACTAAAAAAATTTAAAAATGCATCAGTCAAGCTGCCCTGGCCTTCACCGCTATTCCTCTGATCACCTGCAGCCTCAGAAGCACGTGTGTCAGCACTTGGTAATCTAACAGTGCCTGGAAAGGTGTTACACAAGTTTCGCTTTAGAGCGTCCTCAAGTTTTGTCATCCTGTGCTCCCTCTGTGCGGGCAGGATGAGCTCTGCAACTTTCCCCTTGTATCGTGGATCAAGAAGGGTTGCCAACCAGTAATGATCCCTCTCCTTGATAGCACGAATCCTGGGGTCCTTTAGCAGGCTTTGCATCATTAGGGAGCCCATGCAGCGTAGGTTGGAGGTGGCATTAGCTGCCGAGTCTTCCTGGTCAATGAGGATGACCGTATCGTGCACTTCCTCCTCCCAGCCATGCACAAACCCTTCTGTTTCTGGGCACACAAAACCCTGCCTTGAGGAATCCCCACCTTCAATGCCCCCACTACTTAAATAGTCCTCCTCCTCCTGTCTGATCTGAGTAGGACCCGCTGGAATGCTGTCTGCGGAAAGACTGGGGCCTTGAGAGCTAGGGAAGGCCTCCTCTTCCTCCCGCTGCTCTGCCTCTAGAGCCACATCTATAATTCCTCGCAGAGTGTGCTCCAGCAGGAACAGTAAAGGAATTGTGTCACTGATGCATGCACTGTCCCTGCTCACCATCCTCGTTGCCTCCTTAAATGGTGACAGTACAGTGCATGCATCCTTGATCATCAGCCTCTGCGGGGGGGGGGAAACAAGTTGACCTGAACCTGTCCTTGTGCCATACTCACACAGGTACTCGTTGATGGCCCTCTGCTGCTTGTGCAGATGCTGCAGCATTGCTAATGTCGAGTTCCACCTGGTGGGCATGTCACAGATCAGACGGTTTGTGGGAAGGTGGAATTCTCTTTGAATTTCTGCCAGGCGAACGCTTGCTGGGAATGACCATCTGAAGTGGCTGCAGACTTTTCTGGCCTGGATGAGAAGCTCTGGCAGCCCTGGGTACTTGGTTAGGAAACGCTGTACCACCAGATTTAGGACGTGTGCTAGGCATGGTACATGCGTCAATTTACCCTTGCGTAGGGCGGAGAGAAGATTGCTGCCATTATCGCAGACGATCATTCCCAGCTCAAGCTGGCGTGGTGTTAACCATCTCTGCACCTGCCCCTGCAGAGCTGACAAAATTTCTGACCCGGTGTGGCTCCTGTCCCCTAAACAAACCAGCTCAAGCACAGTATGGCATCTTTTTGCTGAGCCATTGCGTAGACCCTGTCAGGCGTCGGTTTAACTGCCACTTCGCCAGAGACAGAGAAGGAGGAGGAGGAGGAAGAGGTGGTGGTGGTGGAGCAGACAGACCTCATACAAGCAGCTTTCTGGAGGCGTGGTGGATGAACAAGCTCCAGCACAGAGCCCGTCTTGGATCCCTCCCAGCTGCAATCAGAGTTACCCAGTGTGCCGTGAAGGAAATGTAACGACCCTGTCCATGCTTGCTGGACCACGTGTCTAAAGTCACATGCACCTTGCTGCTGACTGCCTTTCCCAATGACTGGATAACATTGTCTTCCACGTGCTGGTATAGTGCTGGAATGGCCTTGCGTGAAAAGTAATGGCGTTTTGGAACCTGCCACTGTGGTACAGCGCATTCAGCAAATTCACGGAAGGGAGCAGAGTCCACCAGCTGGAAAGGCAGCAGCTGCAATGCGAGTCATTTTGCTAAGCTGGCATTTAGACGCTGTGCTTGTGGATGGTTGGGACTATATTTTTTCTTTCGCTGCAGCAGCTGCGGCAACGTAATCTGACTGCGTAAATCTTCAGCTACTGGGATGATGTCACATTGTGAGGAAGGACCTGCTGGTACATCCATTACTGTAGCATCATCTCTGTCGTGGAGGTTGTAGGCAAAGGCAATTGCATGGCAGGACATACAGTGTGGGTAGAGACAGATGAGGAGGAGGAGGACCGACGCAAAGTTTTGCCCCAACGGGATGTGTGGCACTTGTTCATATGTCGCCTCAAGCACGTGGTACCCAAGTGTCCGGTGTTTATCCCACGCTTCAGCCTCCTCTGACATAGATTACAAATAGCAATGGTGGGGTCTGCTGCACAGTTCTTAAAGAACTCCCAGACAGCAGAGTTCCTGCATGTGTTCTTTGAGACAACAGTGCTCTGCACCGGAGCAGCTCTGACATGTGATGCCTTGGACTGGCTAGTGCTACGGTTGGTCACAGAGAATGTTGTGCCTCGTGTTTGCTGTTCCTCCTCCTCCTCCTCCTCCCCCTCCTCCTCACTTGATTCCTCAGTTCGATCTGGCACCCAGGTGGAGTCAGTGACCTCATCATCATCAATGTCATCTTCACCCCTTATCTCCTCATCACTGGAGCCAACTTGGCAGTATGCTGCAGCTGCTGGGGCAACATGAGTGCCAGTTATTTGTGTGTCATCACTGGTACCCCCTTCCTCTAGGTTGATTATACTCCCTTTCTCAACCTCAGAGTTTGAATCAGAGCACTGTACTTGCTGCGCATCCTCAAGCAGCATGTCACTCTCATTGTAGTCAAACAATTCAGCTGACTCCTCCGTGTGTGATAGCGAGGCTACGGCAGGAGTAGCTGTGGACATGGAGGCTGCATTAGATTCTTTGGCAGCTGACGTGGACTGTAAAGCACCAGAAGCCTGCCTGGCAGAGGACTCGGAGGATGAGGATGGCCTGGTGTCACGTACCCCCGTTCCGGCGGCGCCTGGCAGCAGCGTCCTCGCTGCTCGCTGGCCAGGCGCCGAGTAAATAGCGCCGGTCGCTTCCGCACACGTGGGACGCCGGGAGGCGGGGCCTCGCGTGATGACGCGGACCCGCCGGGTTTAAAACCCAGCTTCTCCACTATGCCAGTGCCCTGACGTGGTAGTTACTTCCCGCAGAGCTCTTGTGCGTTTCTGGCTAAGAATTATTCTGTGTATCGACCCCTGGCATTGGCAAAACGACTATTCTGTGTATCGACCCCTGGCATTGGCAAAACGACTATTCTGTGTTATCGACCCCTGGCATTGGCAAAACGACTATTCTGTGTATTGACCCCTGGCATTCGCAAGCGACCTTCTGTGTCTCGACCCCTGGCATTTGTATCACTCCTATCTATTCTGGTACGGAGGTCAGTCTGTGTGGCACCCTAAGCACATCAGACCACCCCTTGTATTTTGTATGTGCTCTGTACTGCCATCCTATCAATCTGTCTAGACGTGCCGACCACTCTAAGGATCGGAAGGTAGAGAGTGTCCTGTCTCAAGGGACTACTAGTCAGAGAGTAGAGGGATTCGTGACGTCTCTTTTTGTATGTGCTCTGTACTGCCATCCTAGTAGTCTGTCTAGACGTGCCGACCACTCTAAGGATCGGAAGGTTAGAGAGAGACCTGCGTATAGGGACCAACACTATAGTAATCAGGGGGATCCGTGACATTACGTCAGGGCCAATGGATCCCGCAGACCTCTCTTCTCAGTTAACAAGAATTGCAGCCCGACAAGAAGAGCAGGACCACAGGATGGACCAGATTGCTCTTGCTCTGCAAACCCTGTTGAATCGATCCACTGCTGGTACTGCAAGTCCTCCAGAACCAGTGTTGCCTAGGGCCAGTTCGGCCTCACCCGACGGGTGTAGGCTCAGTATGAAGGCACCCGTACGCTATGATGGTACGCCTAACTTGTGTCGGGGTTTTTTGACCCAACTGGAGATTCTATTCGAGAACAATCCGGGGTCCTGTGTATCCGATAAAGCCAAAGTAGGCTACCTAATTAACCATTTAACTGATAAAGCGTTACTGTGGGCCACACCATTGTGGGAAAACAAAAAGCCCATCATATATGACTATGAGGGCTTTACCTCTGAACTAAGACGTACGTTTGACCCCTCTAGAAGGGCCACCAATGCAGGCAGGTCCTTATTCCACATTAAGCAAGGTAATAGGAGAGTCTCTGACTATGCCATAGAATTTAAGACCTTGACTTCTGAGGTACACTGGCCTAACGACGTTTTAACCTTGGCGTTTACCGAAGGCCTGAACGAGGCTTTGATGTTTGAGCTGGCTCCCTTGAAGTTGCCCGAACATCTGGACCATTTGGTTGATTTCTGTATTGCCATGGACGACCAAATTAGGGACAGGAGGCATTCTAGAGACAGACCCAGAAGGGTTTTGCCTCCTTTACCCTTAGTACCCAGACACACCAGTACGTCAGGTACTCCAGAGCCAGAAAGAACCGATCTATCGGTCGTGGAACCCATGCAGATAGGTAGAACAGGTATTTCGGAGGCTGAGAGAGCTCACAGAAGGGAAAGGGGGCTCTGTTTTTACTGTGCCGGGGCAGGGCATTTTCGTCTTCAATGTCCTCAAAGACCCAGGGGTGGCAGGGGTGACACTGGCAAGCCGGGCCAGAGAACACCTACTAGCCAGGTAATCGGTTCACTCTATGCCTCCTTTGTTGATAACGAAAAAAAAAAAAAACCGGATTCTGGTGCCCATCTCCTTAACCTGGGGGGGGGTGCACCTCGAGACTGAGGCGTTCCTAGACTCTGGAGCCTCAGGTAACTTTATGGATAGAGTGTTTGCCTCCAAGAACCTCATGCCTCTAGTCCTCAAAGAAAGACCTCTAATGGTGGAGGCCATAGACGGGAAACCCTTGTCATGTCCCCATATCACCCACGACACTATAGAGGTATGCATGAAAACAGGAGTTTTGCACCGGGAAACCATACGATTCCAGATTATTGACTCTCCCTCATGCCCCGTCGTCCTAGGGTTTCCATGGTTGACTGAGCATAACCCGGTGATTGATTGGGTCCAGAGAGACATAAAATGTTGGGGTCCCAGTTGTCAGTCGAAATGTATGGGCAGGGTCACTGTTATTGGTAGCCTTAATATCGCCACAGCACCTCCTTTATCCACAGTAGTCCCTGACTGTTATCAGGCATTAAAAGAGGTTTTTTCGAAGGCCAGGACTGAGGTTTTACCACCACATCGCCCGTATGACTGTGCCATAGAGTTACTCCCCGGTACTATGCCTCCCAGAGGACATGTATACCCCTTGTCGCAAAAGGAGAACGATATTATGGAGGAATATATAAAAGAGAATCTTGAGCGTGGATTCATTAGACGGTCCTCCTCCCCAGCAGGAGCTGGTTTCTTTTTCGTCTCCAAGAAAGAGGGAGACTTGCGACCATGCATAGATTATAGAGGTTTAAACAGAATAACCATAAGAAATGCATATCCCATACCCCTTATAACAGAGTTGTTCGACCGACTGAAAGGGGCCCGTATATACACGAAGCTCGATTTACGCGGAGCCTACAATCTGATAAGGGTGAAAAAGGGGCACGAGTGGAAGACGGCTTTTAATACGCGTAGCGGGCATTACGAATACCTGGTAATGCCCTTTGGGTTATGTAACGCGCCAGCTGTGTTTCAGGATCTCATAAATGACACCCTAAGGGATTTTCTGCAAACATTCGTCATAGTGTATCTCGATGACATCCTGATATACTCTCCAGATAAGGAGACCCATCACGCCCATGTGCAACAAGTGTTAAGGAGACTATTGAAGGCCGGGTTATACTGCAAATTAGAAAAGTGCCTATTTGATATAGAGATGGTGCACTTCCTTGGGTATATCATAACCCCTGAGGGGTTTCAGATGGATCCGGGTAAATTGTCGGCAATCCTCGACTGGCCCCTACCCCAAGGGCTTAAAGCCATCCAGAGGTTTCTAGGTTTTACCAACTATTATCGAAGGTTCATTAAAGACTTTTCGGCCTTGGTAGCTCCTCTCACGGCCATGACTAAGAAAGGGGTGGGAAATCAGAAGTGGACACCCCAGGCCAGGCAAGCCTTCGAGGCCCTCAAACAGGCATTCACGACTGCCCCTGTTCTCCGACATCCTGATCCAGCTCTGCCCTTCCAACTCGAGGTTGACGCCTCCGAACTCGGTCTTGGAGCAGTCTTGTCCCAAAGGCGGGCACCCGATAAACCTTTGCATCCATGCGGTTTCTATTCCCGGAAGTTGTCTCCGGCCGAGAGAAACTATGATATCGGTAATAGAGAGTTGTTAGCAGTTATTGCAGCCTTGGCAGAGTGGAGATACTTATTAGAGGGATCTACAGACCCAATCGTTATATCATAACCGATCATAAGAATCTCACGTACATTGGAGACGCGAAACGATTGAACGCCAGACAAGCGAGATGGTCTTTGTTTCTTTCAAGTTTTAATTTCGTCCTCACGTATAGACCTGGGTCAAGAAACATTAAAGCAGATGCGTTATCTAGACAGTATGAATCCTATGAACATAACATTCAGGATCAACATCCCATTGTACCTCAGGAGAGGATTATAGCCTCTACCACGATTAGTGTCTCGTCCCCTCTGATGATCCGATTGCAGACTGTGCAAGATAAGGCTCCGGGGGGAGGCCTCCCGCGAAGCTCTTTGTACCTGAGAAGGAAAGAGAAGAAGTCCTTAAGATTTACCATGACAATAAAACCTCTGGGCACATGGGGATCACCAAAACAGTGGCTAGCATCCGAAAACTGCTATGGTGGCCCACGATGCGCCGGGATATTAAAGATTACGTAGCCGTGTGCGAGGTATGCACAAGAAATAAGAGTCCTAAGACAGCGCCCATTGGTTTACTCCAGCCCCTGCCTATCCCCGAACGACCATGGTCGCAGATAGCCATGGATTTTATAGTAGAGTTACCCGAGTCCAAAGGGAATACTGTTATACTCACGATTATAGATCGCTTTTCCAAAATGGGTCACTATGTTCCTCTTAGGAAACTACCGTCAGCAGCCGAGCTGGTGCCCATTTTCATCGCCAATGTGGTCCGCATACACGGTATCCCTCTTGGGATTGTTTCTGATAGGGGGACCCAGTTTGTCTCCAGATTCTGGAGGGGGTTCTGCAAGAATGTGGGAATAGACCTGTCCTTCTCCTCGGCCTATCACCCCCAAACGAACGGAGCAGCAGAAAGGGCCAATCAAAATGTTGAGAAGTATCTCAGGTGTTTCATATCTGAACGACAGGATAATTGGTCAGACCTGCTACCTTGGGCCGAGTATGCCCTAAACAGTGCCGTGAGTGAAGCCAGTGGTCATTCCCCTTTCTTCACGGTTTACGGATTTGATCCTCCCGTGCTTCCCACTGCATTTCCTGATACCGCGATTCCTGCTCTGGATGAGCACTTGGCGTCATTGACTGAGACTTGGGGGAGGGTTAAACAGGCACTGGAGAGGAGCAGTATTGTCCAGAAAACGAAGGCCGATAGACGTAGGGGACCAGCACCTGTGTATCAAGTCGGGGACAGGGTTTGGCTTTCTTCGCGGAACGTTAAGCTCTTAGTACCATCGATGAAACTAGCCCCCAGATACATAGGCCCTTACAAGATACTGCGGCGACTCAGCCCGGTTTCCTATGCCTTGGCACTGCCCTCCCATATCAGGATACACAACGTTTTCCACGTGAGTCTGTTGAAGCCACTGTTGTGTAATCGTTACTCCAGGGTCCGTGCTCCTCCGCCTCCTGTCTCTGTGGAGGGCGAAGAGGAGTTTGAGGTGCAGGCCATTCTGGACGCCAGGAGGTCTAGGGGGGGCCTGTACTACTTGGTTGACTGGGTGGGCTACGGTCCTGAGGATCGCTCCTGGCTTCCGGCTGCCGAGGTCCATGCCCCTCGGTTAGTGAAGGCCTTCTATTTGGCTCATCCCCATGCCCCTGGGGTCGTCCAGTGGCCGCCCGTTGAGGGGGGGTTCTGTCACGTACCCCCGTTCCGGCGGCGCCTGGCAGCAGCGTCCTCGCTGCTCGCTGGCCAGGCGCCGAGTAAATAGCGCCGGTCGCTTCCGCACACGTGGGACGCCGGGAGGCGGGGCCTCGCGTGATGACGCGGACCCGCCGGGTTTAAAACCCAGCTTCTCCACTATGCCAGTGCCCTGACGTGGTAGTTACTTCCCGCAGAGCTCTTTTGTATGCCCTTTCATTGGCTAAGAATATTCTGTGTATCGACCCCTGGCATTGGCAAAACGACTATTCTGTGTATCGACCCCTGGCATTGGCAAAACGACTATTCTGTGTATCGACCCCTGGCATTGGCAAAACGACTATTCTGTGTATTGACCCCTGGCATTCGCAAGCGACCATTCTGTGTCTCGACCCCTGGCATTTGTATCACTCCTCTATTCTGGTACGGAGGTCAGTCTGTGTGGCACCCTAAGCACATCAGACCACCCCTTGTATTTTGTATGTGCTCTGTACTGCCATCCTATCAATCTGTCTAGACGTGCCGACCACTCTAAGGATCGGAAGGGTAGAGAGTGTCCTGTCTCAAGGGACTACTAGTCAGAGAGTAGAGGGATTCGTGACGTCTCTTTTTGTATGTGCTCTGTACTGCCATCCTAGTAGTCTGTCTAGACGTGCCGACCACTCTAAGGATCGGAAGGTTAGAGAGAGACCTGCGTATAGGGACCAACACTATAGTAATCAGGGGGATCCGTGACACCTGGTTAGCCAATCCACCAAGTCCTCTGTATGTTGCTGCTGCTTAAGACGGCCAGCACCAGTTAGAAAGGACAAACGTGCCCCTGCAGAGGATGCACTACGTCCACCACGACCAGAGACACAGCCTCCCGACACAGGGGCTGCTTGCCCTCTTATCTGTGGCTGGGAGCGTCTGCCTGTCCTTTTTGTTCTTTCAGACATGGTGAGTGATATATAGATTAATATATACAGAACTCTGATTCAACTCTGGTATAAAGATTTAAATAACTCTGGTATAACTCAGTGAGACACACTGATAGCTGGCAGCCAGTGACAAGAGACAGATCACCTTAATTCACAAATGTTTTAAATAAATTAGTGAGCCCCAAAATACAGCGTGGTACTGTATGTATGACGAGACACAGATCACCTTAATTCACAAGTGTTTTAAAGAAATTAGTGAGCCCCAAAATACAGCGTGGTACTTTTTGTATGACGAGACACAGATCACCTTAATTCCCAAGTGTTTTAAAGAAATGAGTGAGCCCCAAAAAACATTGCTGGCTGTGTGACGAGACACAGAAGATCACCTTAATTCACAAATGTTTTAAATAAATTAGTGAGCCCCAAAATACAGCGTGGTACTGTATGTATGACGAGACACAGATCACCTTAATTCACAAGTGTTTTAAAGAAATTAGTGAGCCCCAAAATACAGCGTGGTACTTTTTGTATGACGAGACACAGATCACCTTAATTCCCAAGTGTTTTAAGGAAATTAGTAAGCCCCAAATACAGCGTGGTACTTTTTGTTTGACGAGACACAGATCACCTTAATTCACAAGTGTTTTAAAGAAATTAGTGAGCCCCAAAATACAGCGTGGTACTGTTTGTATGACGAGACACAGATCACCTTAATTCACAAGTGTTTTAAAGAAATTAGTGAGCCCCAAAAATAATTGCTGGCTGTGTGACGAGACACAGAAGATCACCTTAATTCCCAAGTGTTTTAAAGAAATTAGTGAGCCCCAAAATACAGCGTGGTACTGTTTGTATGACGAGACACAGATCACCTTAATTCCCAAGTGTTTTAAAGAAATTAGTGAGCCCCAAAAATAATTGCTGGCTGTGTGACGAGACCCAGAAGATCACCTCAATTCACAAATGTTTTTAAAGAAAGTTGTAAACCCCAAAAAAACTTGCTGGCACAGTGACAAGACACACATCACCTAAATTCCCTGATATTTGGTATAAATTGAGACCCAAAAAGACTTGCTGGCACCAGTGTGACAAGACCCAGAAAATCACCTCAATTCACAAATGTTTTAAATAAAGTTGTAAACCCCAAAAACTTGCTGGCACAGTGACAAGACACACATCACCTAAATTCCCTGATATTTGGTCGAAATGAGCCCCCCCAGAACCCCCCAGTAGCGTGGCAGACCGGCAGTAACAACACACAACTAACTTCCTTTGAAATCTCATCTGAAATGCGTGCAGAAGCGCTGCGTGGAAACCTTATATAGTGTGCTGCAGGACTTAGCTCTGTGAGCCCATTGGGCAAAATTTGCCCAATCAGGACTCTGAGCGGTGATTGCATAGTGTTCAACCAGTCTTGCACCAGACCTGTGCTCAGATGCAAGGCTGTAGCCAATTACGAGCTTTAGGCAGTGGGAAAATGCATTGTGGTCCATTGTGGTCGAACATGCGGCGAACACCCGGAAATGTTCGGGGTTCGCGATCTGCTCGAACAGGCTAAGTTCGGGTCGAACCCTGAACCGTCCGAACCCGAACAGCTCATCCCTAGAGTAGAGTGCCCCTTTAACAACACAACCCTATCTTTTGAGTCATGGATGGGAGGGAGTAGAGTTAGTGACTTGCACCTGCTCTGACAGTGCATCCACCAAATGCACTCACTAGTGCACCAATACGAATCACCCAAATGAAATCCGGTCCTCTGGTTTCCGATTTTTGGTTTATTTGTTGAGATGACCTTTTGGTGATTCGTCTTTGAAAGAAATCGACAAATTGCCCAAAATTCAGCCAAACCTCAATACGGAGCTAATACCCATGTATTGTACTGGGAAGATACGGTGCTTCTGGTGACACCAGGTCAATAGACAAGCTGATGCAATGTGTCGCGAGAGCTGCTAAGTGAGCCAAAGTATCAGGGAGCATGAAGTATTAAAAATTTCTAATTGTGACCCAAAAAAAGAATGAATCTGTACTAATTTTAATATCCTGGATTTCAACCAAGTCAATCTGGGCACCTTTTTGTATTTTAATCCTTATTTTCCGTGGCAGCGGCATTAGCGTCTACGTCACACCAAAAATGCTCAGTTTACTATGAAAATTTCTGCTTTCAATTTCATCATCTCTCTTGTTTCAGGAAGAAGGATCTGTCACTTCATAAGACGTACGGCTAATTTATTATTCCTTTTATCGTTATGGCATCCGATCTTTTTTTCATGCTGAGCATTATAAGAATCAAGCTCTGACTTGGTGAGGGTGGCGGGGCTCGGTGCTGGGGCTCGGTGCTGTTATGATGATTGATATATCAATGCAGAGAACCAACACGGGCGCAGATAAATATGTCAATCACCCCACTCGCTGCCTATTAATGGAAAAATGGAATGTCACAGACAAAAGCTGCATCCTGCCATGGATATTCTCTTAAATTTCCCTTCCACGGCCCACGGGCACTCGATTAATTTATCGAAATCTAAAAGCTTTCCTTTTTTTTATCCATAAACCTCTGGAAACGTTTATGAAGAAGGTGACGATTCCTTGGATTGACTGATAATTACAAGATGACAGGATGACAGGAAATTCGTCTTGGTGACCATTGTTTTACGTTTCCAGTCTTTCCGCAGATAAAAAGCTGGAATAGATTCTGTTTTTAAGGAATTTTAAGGATAATTGAAAATGGAATTTTAGGAAAATAAAAGGTTCGATTTAGTAGACTTTTAGCAAAGTCTAACAAAAATCTGAAACTTGGGGGAAAATGTAACGAAGATGTCAATGCTTTCTTCTGCTCTCTCTCAAGTTTCTCTCTTTTTCATTCTTTTTTTCTATATTTCCATTCTATCTCTTTCAATCATTCTTTTTCATTCTTTCCCTCTTTCATTTTCTTATTCCCTTTCTATTACATTCTCTTATCCTTTTTCTGTTTATTTATTCTCATTCTCTCATTCATTCCCTTTCTTTCTCTTTTTGTTCATTTTCATTTGCTCTCATTCTCTTTCATTTTGTCCTATTCCCTTTCTTTCTTTTTCTCATTCCCTCTCAAATTCTTTATATCTTTATTTCTCATTTTCTCCCTATTCATTCTTTCGCTTTTCTCTCTTTCATTCGTTCATTCATGCCGTCATTCACTATTCATTCTTTAATCTCTTTCTCTCATTCTCACGCTTTCCTTCTCTCACTTTTCTCACATTCACCCATTCTCTCTCATTCTTTCACTTTCCAATTTCTTGTTCCCTCTCCCTCTCTCACTTTCATTTGCTCATTCTCTCTCATTCTCTCTCTTATTCTGTTGCTTTTCTCTCTCTCATTCTCACACTTTTCTCACCCAGACTCTCACATTCTCTCCCTTTTCCTCTCATTGTTTCATTTTTCATTTCCTTATTCCCTCTCCTGCTCTATCATTCTCTCACTTTTGTCTCTTTCAGTTGCTCATTCACTCTCTTTCCCTCTTTTTCTCGACTCATTCTTTCACTCTTTCATCATCGTATTCCCTCTCATTCACTGTCAGTCTCATTCTCTCGCTTTCTCGTTCTTTCACTTTTTCATTTTTTATTCCCTCTCCTTCTCTTTCATTTTGTCTCATTCTCTTTCTTTTTCATTCTTTCACTATTTCATTCCCTCTCCTTCTTTCATTCTTTCTCTCTTCCATTCGCTCAGTCTCTCTCTTTTTATTTAGTTCTCTCTCTTTCACTCTTATTCTTTCACTCTTTCATTTTGTATTCCCTCTCCCTCTCTTTCATCCCATCTCATTCTCTTTCTTCCTCATTCATTTTTTCTATTCCCTCTCCTCTTTCATTCTGTCTCATTCTTTCTCTCTTTCTCATTCTCTCTTTCTCTCTCATTCTTTCACTTTTTAATTTTTTTATTCCCATTCCTTCTCTTTCATTCTGTCTCATTCTTTCTCTCTTCCATTCACTCATCTTATCTCTATCTTTCTATCGCATGTTCTCTTTTTCACTCTCATTCTTTCACTTTTTAATTTTTTATTCCCTCTCTTTCATTCTGTCTCATTCTTTCTCTCTTTCTCATTCTCTCTCTTTCACTCTCATTCTTTCACTTTTTAATTTTTTATTCCCTCTCCTTCTCTTTCATTCTGTCTCATTCTCTCCCTTTCACTCTCATTCTTTCACTTTTTAATTTTTTTATTCCCATTCCTTCTCTTTCATTCTGTCTCATTCTTTCTATCTTCCATTCACTCATTTTATCTCTCTCTTTCTATCTCATTCTCTCTCTTTCACTCTCATTCTTTCACCTTTTAATTTTTTATTCCCTCTCCTCCTTCATTCTGTCTCATTCTTTCTCTTTTTCTCATTCTCTCTCTTTCACTCTCATTCTTTTACATTTTTTCTTCCCTTTCCTTCTTTTTCATTCTGTCTCATTCTCTCCCTCATTATTTTTTTCTCATTCTCGCTTTCTCTATCTTCATATTCCACTCAGTTCTTGTCAAGTTAAGTTGCCGGGAAATTTTAATTACTTTAGGAAAGCAACACGATGATATTTGGCATTGTTCATGTTACCTTCAACTTTTTTTTTCCGTTCGACCAATGACATTTACCTTATCTCTTTTTGTGTAAGATTAAACCTCGGCATCTGCAATCTTAGCCTGTAGTGTGTAATTTTCTTATCCTCTGGCTGGAGGCATTCAATACGTCTAATGACCTTCTGTTTCAGAGAAAAAATGTCATTACACATTACTAGACCACAGATTAAAAAGATATCTGACTGATTAGAAAAGGTTTCACTTTTATATTCTCCGCTCACTTAATCCTTGTTCTTTTTTCCCTCCTCCGATAGCAATTAACAAAGAAGCAATTTCTGAGCTCTGGAAAAGGAGGCTTTATTAGATCTGTCATATGAAAGAAATTATTTCAGCACCTTGTGTTTGCTGTAAAATAAAGTAAAACATCCTGTTTTAATCAAATTTAACCCCTCCAGCGCTCTATATCTACTATTGTAATTCATTAGATCTGCCGACAAAGCTCCAGGTAGACGTCCAATTCAATTAGAGCCATTGTAATAGATGGTAACATTGAGCATCTTGCTTGGTACGGGAGCCTTAATGTCTTGGTAAGTAAAATGCTGCATACTCGCAGGTTTGATGGGAATGGATGATTGGCATTGGGCACTTTGCTGGGTACGTGGGTCGACCTTAACAAGCACAGGGAATTCACAAAGTTTACTATAGAAAAGGCGCATTACAAAAGTCATGCAAAAAAAGAGATGCGTTAAAAAATACGTTTTTAAAAATGACGTGCCAATTTCGGACGGCACAATTGAATGCGTTTTCGATTTGGATTTGGTCAATTTAGAAGTGGCGAATTCGGCCGCGGACAAATTGGATGCTCAAGTCTGAAAAGGAGCAACATTTTCTTAGCTAGGGTAAGGGTTTAATAAATAGGGTTAAGGCTCGAAATTAGGTTTAGGGTGAGAGAATAAGGTTAGAAATTAGGGTTAGGGTTAAGGTTAGAAATTAGGGTTAGGGTTAAGGTTAGAAATAAGAGTTAGGTGGTGAGAATAAGGTTAGAAGTTAGGGTTAGGTTGAGAGAATAAGGTTAGAAATTAGAGTTAGATGGAGACTGGAGAGAATAATGTTAGAAATTAGGGTTAGAAATTAGGGTTAGAAATTATGGTTAGGGTTAATTTTAGAAATAAGAGTTAGGTGGAGAGAATAAGGTTAGAAGTTAGGGTTAGGGTTAAGGTTAGAAATAAGAGTTAGGTGGAGAGAATAAGGTTAGAAATTACGGTTAGGGTTAAGGTTAGAAATAAGAGTTAGGTGGAGAGAATAAGGTTAGAAGTTAGGGTTAGGTGTAGAGAATAAGGTTAGAAATTAGGGTTAGGTGGATAGAATAAGGTTAGACATTAAGGTTAGGGTTAAGGTTAGAATTTAGGGTTAGGGTTAAGGTTATAAAAAAGAGTTAGGTGGAGAGAATAAGGTTAGAAATTAGGGTCAGGGTTAAGGTTAGAAATAAGAGTTAGGTGGAGAAAATAAGGTTAGAAAATAGAGTTAGGGTTAAGGTTAGAAATAAGAGTTAGGTGGAGAGAATAAGGTTAGAAGTTAGGGTTAGGTGGATAGAATAATGTTAGACATTAGGGTTAGGGTGAAGGTTAGAAATTAGGGTTAGGGTTAAGGTTAGAAATAAGAGTTAGGTGGTGAGAATAAGGTTAGAAGTTAGGGTTAGGTTGAGAGAATAAGGTTAGAAATTAGAGTTAGATGGAGAGAATAATGTTAGAAATTAGGGTTAGGGTTAAGGTTAGAAATAACAGTTAGGTGGAGAGAATAAGGTTAGAAATTAGGGTCAGGGTTAAGGTTAGAAATAAGAGTTAGGTGGAGAGAATAAGGTTAGAAGTTAGGGTTAGGTGGATAGAATAATGTTAGACATTAGGGTTAGGGTGAAGGTTAGAAATTAGGGTTAGGGTTAAGGTTAGAAATAAGAGTTAGGTGGTGAGAATAAGGTTAGAAGTTAGGGTTAGGTTGAGAGAATAAGGTTAGAAATTAGAGTTAGATGGAGAGAATAATGTTAGAAATTAGGGTTAGGGTTAAGGTTAGAAATAACAGTTAGGTGGAGAGAATAAGGTTAGAAATTAGGGTCAGGGTTAAGGTTAGAAATAAAAGTTAGGTGGAGAGAAAAAGGTTAGAAATTAGGGTCAGGGTTAAGGTTAGAAATAAGAGTTAGGTGGAGAGAATAAGGTTAGAAATTAGGGTTAGAGTTAGAAATCATTGTTAGGATTACATTTCGGTCACGGCTCAAATGGATGCTCAGGTTCAAAAAGAAGCATCATTTTTGATAGTTAGGGTAGGAAATTAGGGTTAGGGTTAGAAATTATTACTACAGTTAGAAAACAGGGTTAGGTTCAGAAATTAGGGATAGGGTTAGAGTTAGAAATTATTGTTAGGGTTAGAAATTAGGGCTGTGGTTTGAAATTAGGGATAGGGTTAGATTATTGCTAGGGTTAGAATTCGGCCACAGCTGAATTAAATGCTCACGTTCTTAAGAAGCATAATTTTTCTTAGCTAGGGTTAGAAATTAGGGTTAGAGTTAGGGTTAGAAGTTAGGGTAAGGGGTGTAAATTCGAGTTATCTTCTAGGCTTGTGCACCGATTTTTTTTTCGGTTCGATTCAGTTCGATTTGTTCGGATGTTTAAACTTTTCGATTCGGCTCGTTTCGACCGATTTCTGTTTCGATTCGGTTCGGTTCGGTTCGTTTTTCGTGTACTTTTTTTTCGGAATATCGACCATTTTTCGTATTTTCGTGTCACTTTGCTCGTTTTTTGTATCGACATTTCGGAAATTTTCGTTTTTGCGGAACGTCTGTTCTCCTCATTTCAAAGTGTCTACGATAATTCTGGCGATTCTATCGTGTTTTTTTTATTAAATAAAGATCAAATCATGAATAGAGCAAAAATAAATTTCGATTTGACACATTTCAAGTCCATTCGAAAATTCTGAAAATATTTCGTTTCGGCTCGGAAAACTTTTCGGATCTGCCATTTTCGGATCTAAAAATTTTCGGAAAATCGGCCGCATCCGAAAACACGAATCGGGAAATTTCGCTAAAATTCCGAAATTCCGAAACGCACATCCCTATTATCTTCCATGTTTATAGTAACGAGTAACCAGACAAAAATACCTTATGTTTGACTGTAGCGTTTAATTTTTTATGTGAACAAGTACTGAGGAGTTCAATGTTTTTATTTAATTGATACAGTGTCACCTTTTCTTTCCAACGCGTTTTACAACAAAAAATCATCACCCACACTACACACACTACAGTCATAGAAGAAGAGAAGAGACGAGATGCTCTGCTGGCACTGCCAGACGTTTAGATGCATTTCCTGCGCAATGTCGTCTCTCACACATTAATATTCAAAATTTCTGGTTGTGCGACTCAAAGGAGAGAAAATAATGCACGACTGATTGTTAATTTGAACCGGAACAAACATGGAACACGAAATACATTACATGCAGCACACACTTTATTAGAACAAACCCATACATACATTTATCTGCTCTTCAAATAGAAATACGCAATTTAAATGTCTGAATGAGGCTAATTCTTTATTCATTATGATTTATTTTGTACAATTTTTTGTGACAGAGTTACTGAGGCAGTTAGTGCTTAATTTAATACATTAAAAACCTATTATATTGAGGCACTGTAAAAGGATAATAATTGCCGTGTTATTAGCGTATGCTTTCTGTGTGTCGACAGCCCCTAATGCCTTTTGTGAGGCTGGAAAGTGGCAGAAACAGGAAGAAAAAAATATATAAAAAGTCTATGTTAAAAAAAATAATCAGACCGACGTTTCAGGATCCTCAACATTTTAAGTTTTTTTTTCTACTTTTTGATACTTTCATTTCAGGGTGTATTTGTTTGGGGCTCTATAGGTTTGTTAAAGGCAGATAAAGGTAAGATTTTGTTGAGATTGCACTTACAGGGTTATTCGGAGAGCACCGAAATTTCCCCGACATTTCAGTGCTCTACCGTTTCCAGCACTCTGGCTAGTCCGAATCGCCAACCGTCCGAAATGCAGGGAACAAGGCGCCGAATCGAGCGTAAAACTGCCGAATAAATCGGAAACATAAACACAAAACTGCGAAATTGATCAGAAAAACTGCCGAACAAACACAGAATTGATCCGAAAACCCACCGAAGGCATCCGACGACCCATCGCAAAACCGCCAAATATATACGATTTAAGTCGACGAACCGAGAGCTGACCAGCCGCCAGAAAAAGCCAACAAGCTGATGAACGGGTACAAAACAAAAACACCTTTAAAAGGTGTTTGCAAAAAGACTACTGCACGAAAATACATGGAAATAATATATAAGGTCTTATGAATAATAATATAAAGGTCTGTTACGGAAAATAAATTTCATTTAAAAAAAATCAGAATCGAAAAGTTTGCTGAAACAATTCAGAAAAATGGCTAAAAAAATCCTAAAAAAAAAAGAATAAATGAGTGAAGCTTTTAAAATTCTAAACGCTGTTTCCAAAAAGATACTGAATGAAAATGTTTGGAATTAATATATAAGGTCCTGTGAAAAATAATAAAAAAGGTCTTTTACAGAAAAAAAAGTATTTAAAAAAAAATTGGAAAAACTAATTTTGCCGAAAAATGCTGAAAAATCCTAAAAAAATCCTAAAAAATAAATAAATAAAGAGACTTTTTGCTGCAAATTAAAAGAAAAAATGGATTGATAGATATTTAATAAAAATGGGAATATTTTTAGCATTGAAACCTCGCCTGAATAAACCTGTCGAATGAAACCACTGAACATCAGGGCAGTGGCGTAGCGTGGGGGGGCTGGGGGGCCGTGGCCCCAGGCGCAGTTTTGTTAGGGGCGACATTTGCGCCCCTAAAACTGGCCCGCGGGGACCCAGAAGATGCCGGGCAGCGGGAGTGCCTGCCCGCCGCCCGGTCCTGAACAGTCCGTCCTGTTCTTGAAGGGGATGCTGCTGCGTGCAGGCGCAGCCGGTCACGTGGTCCGGTTAATCAGGTGGTACTGAGTCTCTGTACCACCTGATTAGCCGGACCGCGTGACCTGCGCACGCCTGCACGCAGCCGCCTCCATTTCAAGAACAGGACGGACTGTTCAGGACCGGGCGGCGGGCAGGCACTCCCGCTGCCCGGCATCTTCTGGGTCCCCTCAACCCCTGCCGGAGCAATATCCAGGTGAGAGCTGGGGCAAATACATGTGTAAACTGGGGGGGCAAATCCATGTGTGAGCTGGGGCAAATACATGTGTAAGCTGGGGGGCAAATACATGTGTAAACTGGGGGGCAAATACATCTGTGAGCTGGGGCAAATCCCATGAGCTGGGGCAAATCCCATGAGCTGGGGCAAATCCATGAGAGAGCTGGGGCAAATCCATGAGAGAGCTGGGGCAAATCCATGTGAGAGCTGGGGGCAAATCCATGTGTGAGCTGGGGCAAATACATGTGTGAGCTGGGGCAAATCCCATGAGCTGGGGCAAATCCCATGAGCTGGGGCAAATCCATGAGAGAGCTGGGGCAAATCCATGTGTGAGCTGGGGCAATATCCATGTGTGAGCTGGGGCAATCCCATGAGCTGGGGCAATATCCATGTGTGAGCTGGGGAAAATCCATGTGTGAGCTGGGGCATATCCATGTGTGAGCTGGGGCATATCCATGTGTGAGCTGGGGCAATATCCATGTGAGAGCTGGGGCAAATCCATGTGTGTGCTGGGGCAAATCCCATGAGCTGGGGCAAATCCATGAGCTGGGGCAAATCCATGAGCTGGGGCAGTATCCATGTGTGAGCTGGGGCAAATCCATGTGAGAGCTGGGGCAGTATCCATGTGTGAGCTGGGGCAATATCCATGTGTGAGCTGGGGCAATATCCATGTGTGAGCTGGGGCAATATCCATGTGAGAGCTGGGGCAATATCCATGTGTGAGCTGGGGCAATATCCATGTGAGAGCTGGGGCAATATCCATGTGTGAGCTGGGGCAATATCCATGTGAGAGCTGGGGCAATATCCATGTGTGAGCTGGGGCAATATCCATGTGTGAGCTGGGGCAATATCCATGTGTGAGCTGGGGCAATATCCATGTGTGAGCTGGGGCAATATCCATGTGAGAGCTGGGGCAATATCCATGTGTGAGCTGGGGCAATATCCATGTGTGAGCTGGGGCAATATCGATAATGTGTCCACAGGTTGGGGGAGGGGCGCACAATTCTTGGCTGGCCCCGGGCGCTGACAACCCACGCTACGCCACTGCATCAGGGCATTTCACTGATATTTCTCTGCCATCGGTGCCTGGGAATAGCTGCTCTATGGGGGATTTCACTACCGTCGAACAGCACCGTATTTCACTGGCAATTCACCAATATTTGGTGAATTGTCAGCTTTTTGAATAGCCAAATAGCCACGAAATGTCATCGTACGGGAAATTCATCATCCAATACAATTTCAGGGCCAATTTGGTGTCTTTTGAATAACCCCTTAATTGTAATATCAACTATAACTGCCGAGTTGCACTTGTGAGCATCTTCTCGGCCAATCACAAAGGGAAATGTCCTCGGCCAATCACAAAGGGAATCGTCCTCAGCCAATCACAAAGGGAAACGTCCTCAGGCAATCACAAAGGGAAACGTCCTCAGGCAATCACAAAGGGAAACATCATCGGCCAATCACAAAGGGAAACTTCCTCAGTCAATCACAAAGGGAAATGTCCTCAGGCAATCACAAAGGAAAACATCCTCGGCCAATCACAAAGGGAAACTTCCTCAGTCAATCACAAAGGGAAATGTCCTCAGGCAATCACAAAGGAAAACATCCTCGGCCAATCACAAAGGGAAACTTCCTCAGTCAATCACAAAGGGAAATGTCCTCAGGCAATCACAAAGGAAAACATCCTCGGCCAATCACAAAGGGAAATATCCTCAGCCAATCACAAAGGGAAACGTCCTCAGCCAATCACAAAGGGAAACGTCCTCAGCCAATCACAAAGGGAAACATCCTCGGCCAATCACAAAGGGAAACGTCCTCAGGCAATCACAAAGGGAAACGTCCTCGGCCAATCACAAAGGGAAACTTCCTCGGCCAATCACAAAGGGAAACGTCCTCAGCCAATCACAAAGGGAAACATCCTCGGCCAATCACAAAAGGAAACGTTGGCTGAATCAGGAGCTTTAATTGTAACTCTGGTGAATTAACCCTCTAGCGTTGTATAGTAGTTGTATTATGAGCAACGTATCTTCTGCTATGCACAGCATGTCTAACCTTACCGCCCAGTGAAAAGATCACTATAATCAGCACAAAAACAATGACAAAATATATATTTTTCAAGGTTCACTTGTGTGGTAAGAAAAAATAAGAGAAAAGAGAGAGAATTTTCCGCCAGTGTCAGTTCGGGACATTTTAATTTCCTGGTAAAGGCCGAGTAATAGAGTTTTCATTTCCTCAAAAAGACAACTTCATTGAAATGTGAATTTCTATCATTGTTGACGTATACAGAGATAGTGATGCTGCATACCTGCATGACGACAATGGGGTTCAGTCACACGGCGGCACAGGAAATGATCATTTTTAGGTAAAGTAAGAAATATGACAAAAGTTTCCTCCTTTGATGTTCTGTTTCTTCACAACAAGTCCTGACTTTCGCTAATCTGGCCTGGTCTGCGTATCACGGTTAACTCCTTCACAACTGAAATATGTCTGAACGTTTACATAATGAAAAAACATCAAAACTATCTATATATTAGATCTCACTCCTGTCACTGTAAACAAGATCAGAGTCTCCACCTTTATTGTAAAAAAGCTCAACAAACTTTACTGCAGCATTCCCGCAGTCAGGGGTGTGTCAAAATACAGGGAGAGCTGTGGGGTCAGTCGTTGCTGTACAGGGATAAAATTCAGGGGGTTATAATGAGTGTAAATCCATGTACAGTACAGATACAAGGTGTTGCTGTAATTGCCATACACAGCATTATGCAGCACATACTGATACAAGGTGTTGCTGTAATTGCCATACACAGGCATTATACGGCACATACAGATACAAGGTGTTGCTGTAATTGCCATACACAGCATTATGCAGCACATACAGATACAAGGTGTTGCTGTAATTGCCATACACAGGCATTATGCGGCACATACAGATACAAGGTGTTGCTGTAATTGCCATACACAGACATTATGCAGCACATACAGATACAAGGTGTTACTGTAATTGCCACACACAGGCATTATGAAGCACATACAGATACAAGGTGTTGCTGTAATTGCCATACACAGACATTATGCAGCACATACAGATACAAGGTGTTGCTGTAATTGCCATACACAGGCATTATGAAGCACATACAGATACAATGTGTTGCTGCAGTTGCCATACACAGGCATTATGCGGCACATACAGATACAAGGTGTTGCTGTAATTGCCATACACAGGCATTATGCGGCACATACAGATACAAGGTGTTGCTGTAATTGCCACACGCAGGCATTATCCAACACATACAGATACAAGGTGTTGCTGTAATTGCCACACACAGGCATTATGCAGCACATACAGATACAAGGTGTTGCTGTAATTGCCATACCCAGGCATTATGCAGCACATACAGATACAAGGTGTTCCTGTAATTGCCATACACAGGCATTATGCAGCACATACAGATACAAGGTGTTGCTGTAATTGCCACACACAGGCATTATGCAGCACATACAGATACAAGGTGTTGCTGTAATTGCCATACCCAGGCATTATGCAGCACATACAGATACAAGGTGTTCCTGTAATTGCCATACACAGGCATTATGCGGCAAATACAGATATTGCATTGCTAATAATCTCATTCTGATCACTACAAACCCCCATAAGCAGGAGATCTCACCATTTTATTATCTGTCTTCAGCACATTTACTGCATCTGCCTGTATGCTGATAATGCAGACCCCGTGTAAGCAGGAGATCTCACCATTTTATCATCTGTCTGCAGCACATTTACTGCATCTGCCTGCATGCCAATAATGCAGATCCCATGTGACACTGTGCCAGATAAGAGACGCCATCTAGAGTTTACAACCTTTCATCCTAGTGATATGTCTGTACTGGATAAACCAAACCACGAAAAATGAAAAATTTGTAAATTTACGTTATTGGATTTTTTATATTTCTCCTCGGAGCAACAATTTCTGAGCGAAGTTTCTGTTTTACCCCATATTCAATTGTTATCTTTGCATCCGGTGTTTGAAATAAAAGTTACGCTAACACTTATTTAACAAAATGTGCTTGGTAGTGAAGGGGTTAATGAGCTAGACAGATCTCTGAGAGACATATCTTTTGTGGATTGCTGTCAATAATTCTCTCCCCTGACCTCATAGTGTTAATTTCGGTATATTTCCTTCAAGGGCCGTCGGAGACGCACAAGTAAGACATTTTTTACTTTTTTTCTTTTTTTCGTGTGTTCTTTCTCCGGCTGTGAAGTTGATGGATTCCATTGTTAAAACAGAAGCTTAATGGGGATCCCATCTCTGCCATAAAATGAGCATCTGTCCTTGATCCAGGTTCTTAAAATATAGCTCATTAGTCTCATGCAAAAACCAGCATAAAATATTATGATTTTGTTTATGTTCACTCAGCGCTCAACAACACTTTCTATGAATTGTAATTCATGCTAGGTATGTCGGTGAGTCCTCCATCTGGTCCGTGGAATTACGACATGCCTATCTGAACAGAATATTTTAACGGCGAGCTCTCTTTTACGCGCTGTAACTCTTTCCTTAGACCCAGAGTAACACATTTCATCGCTCATCGTTTGATGAAGTCGTCGTGTTACATTGTAGCGCTGGGTTCACTGCGGTTTAGCAGTTGAAGTTTATTATTGTTTGCGACAGATAAAAAGGATTTTTACAATGTTTATACGCTCTGATACAATTATTACACCTTCTGTATAATGAGTTGTGTCTTCATGGCCTTTATTTTGGATATGCTTAACTTGGAATGTGTTTTAAGTGGCCATAAAATCCCAAGGAAAATATCTAAATATTTTGTAAGCTGAAATCTTACAGCTCCTCCAGGATTAAATCTGCTCGATGTCAGAATTTTTACGACTTGTTCTTTTGAGATGATTTACTAAAGCAGTTGATTTCGTCACTGTTTTTTAGTCTTCATTGCCCCAAACACTATCCTTTATAATATAATTAAAATGTAGACATGTGGATTTAATAAACCTTCCTTATGCTAAAAAATAAACTATCAAATACATTTCTTTAGAAATTACAAATATATAGATAAACTATATTGCCAAAAGTATTGGCTCGCCTGCCTTGACTCGCATATGAACTTAAGTGACATCCCATTCCTAATCCATAGGGATCAATATGACATCGGTCCACCCTTTGCAGCTATAACAGCTTCATCTCTTCTGGGAAGGCTGTCCACATGGTTTAGGAGGGTGTTTATGGGAATTTGTGACCATTCTTCCAGAAGCGCATTTGTGAGGTCACACACTGATGTTGGACGAGAAGGCCTGGCTCTCAGTCTCCGCTCTAATTCATCCCAAAGGTGTTCTATTGGGTTGAGGTCAGGACTCTGTGCAGGCCAGTCAAGTTCATCCACACCAGACTATGTCATCCATGTCTTTATGGACCTTGCTTTGTGCACTGGTGCACAGTCATGTGGGAAGAGGAAGGGGCCAGCCCCAAACTGTTCCCACAAAGTTGGGAGCTTGGAATTGTCCAAAATGTCTTGGTATGCTGAAGCATTCAGAGTTCCTTTCACTGGAACTAAGGGGCCAAGTCCAGCTCCTGAAAAACACCCCCACACCATAATCCCCCCTCCACCAAACTTTACACTTGGCACAATGCAGTCAGACAAGTACCATTCTCCTGGCAACCGCCAAATCCAGACTCGTCCATCAGACTGCCAGATGGAGAAGCGTGATTTGTCACTCCAGAGAACGCGTCTCCACTGCTCTAGAGTCCAGTGGCGGCGTGCTTTACACCACTGCATCCGACGCTTTGCATTGCACTTGGTGATGTATGGCTTGGATGCAGCTGCTCGGCCATGGAAACCCATTCCATGAAGCTCTCTGTGCACTGTTCTTGAGCTAATCTGAAGGCCACATGAAGTTTGGAGGTCTGTAGCGATTGACTCTGCAGAAAGTTGGTGACCGCTTCACACTATGTGCCTCAGCATCCGCTGACCCCTCTCCGTCAGTTTACGTGGCCTATCACTTCGTGGCTGAGTTGCTGTCGTTCCCAAACACTTCCACGTTCTTATAATACAGCTGACAGGTGACTGTGGAATATTTAGGAGCGAGGAAATTTCACGACTGGATTTGTTGCACAGGTGGCATCCTATCACAGCTCCACGCTGGAATTCACTGAGCTCCTGAGAGCGACCCATTCATTCACAAATGTTTGTAAAAACAGTCTGCAGGTCTAGGTGCTTGATTTTATACACCTGTGGCCATGGAAGTGATTGGAACACCTGATTCTGATTATTTGGATGGGTGAGACAATACTTTTGGCAATATAGTGTATATATATATTGTGACAGTGTGATTAATGGCAGGGTGGAATGCCACAGGTTTATCAGCAGGTGGATGGAAGACTCCCTTTTTCCCCTACAGGGTTAACCCACAATCTAATTAGGACTGCCCTGTCCTTATATGAGATGTGGTTCCCTCTGAGAGACCAGTCTCGGACACAGAAGGGAAGTGTATTTGATTTTTGTTTTTACAGATTGGTAAGCGGCTTAGCGGCCCAATTCTTCAGACAGGAATTCTGAATGTTTACTTAGCCTCGGCATAAAGGAGTAGGTGTTTATTTTATATTTGTTATTTGCGGTTTATGAGATGAATATAATATATATATATATATATATTTGGGAATTTCAGTCCTTTAGGAGAAAGGTCCTAGATAGGATTGAAACTTTTGTGCTAATAAAGTGTGTGTATATATATTTATATATACATTATTTCCAGTACTTATATATTATTGGAGTGCTAGTAACAAATGAGAAATATAATTCATTAAAAAATAATAGCTGTAGTATAAATGGTAGGATTTGCTCTAAATCCAGGGGTGTATTTTGGCCTAGGCCGACTTGGCCTAGGGCGGCATTTTCCATGGGGCGGCGGCCCCGCTGCTCAGTGGGACCTGCCGCCCCATGGGACGGTTGTGACCTGCCGCTCCGTGGGACCCAATGCTCGCGGCCGCCGGTTCTTTAATACTCGGCCGCCGAGCGTTTCTGTCCCTGAGCTGCAGCGCTGGGAGGAAGGGGTCATTTGAAGTGTGCTGCAGATGCCAGGATGGAGAGGTGGCTTGCAGGACCCAGCCACCAGCCCCCAGGTCAATGGGGGGGGGGTTAATGAAAAGAGATGGGGGTTAAATTAAATGAATAGAGTGGGGGTTAGAAATTGAAAAGAGGGGGTTAAATTAAATGAAAAGACTGGGGGGTTTGAAATGAAAAGAGGTGGGGGTTAATGAAATGAAAAGAGAGGGGATTTAAATGAAATGAAAAGAGAGGGGATTTAAATGAAATGAAAAGAGAGGGGATTTAAATGAAATGAAAAGAGTGGGGCGTTTAGAATGAAATAAGTTTTATTGCTGTGCAGCTCTGTGATATACATTCATACACAGTGCAAATTTCTGTGGGTTTTATTGCTGTGCAGCTCTGTGTTACGCTCATACACAGTGCACGTTTCTGTGGGTTTTATTGCTGTGCAGCTCTGTGTTACGCTCATACACAGTGCATGCACCTGTAAACATGTAACCTAGTGACTATATTTCCTACATATTTATTTTCTGTTAATCTGTATATTTTTTTTTTTTTTTTTTAATATCTTACAGTTACAGAAATACAAAGTAATACAATGTAACACTTCAATGTTCTTGAACCCAGGACATACTTGAAAACGAGAGAAATCTCAATGTATCCTTCCTGGTAAAATCCTTTATAAATAAATAAATAAATGTTTCTGTGGGTTTTATTGCTGTGCAGCTCTGTGATACGCTCAAAGTACACGTTTCTGTGGATTTTATTGTTCAACCAATTAGAGCGGCTGTGATCCAGTATACTTGACATGCGTGGCTGATCTTTGAAAAAATGGTTAAATTTAAACATTTCATAATTTTATTTGATTATCTCAACAGATACAACATTTGAAACGGTGTACAAAATATACAAGTAGGCACTTGGTATCCACTTTTAATATCAAGAGAGGAAAAGGCGGAGCTCTAAGAGGAAAAGGTGGAGCCTAAATAGGAAGGGTGGGGTTTAACCAGGAAGAGGTGTGACCTTGACAGGAAGGGGTGTGTCATGAAGAAGTGAAAATTCTAGGTCAAAATAGCCAAGCCAGAAAAATTCTCCCCATTTATCTCACTTTCCAAAACAGCCATTTTGACCTAGAATTTTCACTTCTCCAGAGCTTCACCTTTCTCTGAATAACCCTGAAAGTCTTGGGAGTACATTTCCTATATTTCATTTTTTTCTTTTTATAAATATATATATATTTTTTGAGAAAGTATTTTATCAGGAAGGATACATTGAGATTTCTCTCATTTTCAAGTATGTCCTGGGTGGCGAGTATGTACCGTTAGATGTCTTGCCCAAGGACACTCACTGGAGAGGTGCTCTTGCCAGGATTGAACCTGTTTCTCCCCAGTCTCTCTCCACGGTTATAGAGCAGTGATGTTACCTCTACTCCATCCAGCCGGTATATATGTCATATGTTAATACATATTAAATAATAATAAATAAAAAATAATAAACAATATAATTTCAATTGCACGTAACATTTATTGGCGTCCAGAGTGACATTAATTTGTGGCAAGATCTTGTATCGATGATGGGAGAGTCGCGGTGCTGCGTAAAGTCTTCTCCAGCACATTATCCCAAAGATTAACCTCAATGGGGTTAAGGTCTGGACTGTGCGGTGGCCAATCCATATGTGAAAATGATGTCTCACGCTCCCTCAACCACTCTTGCACAATTTGAGGCCGATGAATCCTGGCATTGCCATCTTGGAATATAATATTTTTTCTAAGAGGACCGACCAATGGCATCATTGACAGACAATCACAACAGACAGTATCTGAGAGGCAGGAAGGCATAGAATTTATACTTATTTATTCGATTTTTTAATATCTTTTCCTTCTCGATCGTCAGCACCGATCAGAGTATCCCATTGACTTTATTAATTCCGTGTTCCTAGATATAATGTTGAATCTGCCTGTGGGTGTGGTTGATTTTTCATTATTTATGATTTTTTTCAGATTTTTAACGAAACAATTGGTAAAAATTTTAAATATATATTGTTTAAGCTTTTTATATTTTTTTTCCCATTGAAGATCTGCAAAGTGAAAGAAGATACGTTCCCGTTGTTTTATTGGGTCGTGTTTATTTAATTTCACGAGTTCCTCGCGGGCGATCGTCCTTGTAACACATGAACGAGCTGCGTAAAACAAAACACCGCAGCGTTGTGAAACCGGCGAAAGTGTCGGGTAACGTAAACGGAAGGTTGTTTTGTCTTTTTGATAAACAGCAAGAACAGATGCGGTAGTAAACAGTTATTATGTCCTGTTTGTGTTTGTGCAGCGCAAACACACCAACACCTGCTGAGTAATTGCATTGTAATGATATTTACCCGAATCGTTTTTTTTTTTTGAGACGCCGGAATAAAAAATATAAGCAATTTCAGCTGATATACAGCCAGGATGTCGATACAAACCCTGAGCCGATTAGCCCGCTGTAAAACCTCCAAATCCTATGGTAAAATTACAATTTCCGCCACCCGTAAGTACACCTTCCGGACAGGAACTATATGTGTTTATAAACTCTAATACGCTTGGCTATCGGAACAATTACTTGGCTTTGGGGTAAGCAGGAGTCACAGATGGATGATCTGAGGGAAGAAAGTTTAGGTTATAAGAATTTCAACGCTTCGAGGCTTCGCGTCGCATTACAGAGTAATATACTAAACCCCCAGTTTAATGTCACATAAAATATGCACTTTTTTTCCACGCAGATAGAATCATCGCATTTCCTCCTTCGCTTCTTGCGCATTCCAGCCAAAGCCGAGCCGTGCCACAGATTAAAAAAAAAAAAAAGTAACTGGATTCCAGACTGAACGCCTGAGCCTGTAGCCCTTTGGCTACTGATTTCTGTATTATACAGAGTAAATTTTACATCGTTTGCGGGTCGGCTGCTTCTGCTCTGCACATAATTAAAAAGTATAAATGACTACCTGCATTGTACAAGATAAAGTGTAACCCTCCAACTGCGCTAAGAAGGAGCTGCACGGTGGAAGTTACTCGTGCACTGAAAATGTATCCAATGTATCCAGCTCTAGAACATTGATTAGCTACATTTTCATAAAGTTCTTCTCCAAACCAGCTGGCCATATTGCAGACAGTTTATTGGCTGCAGTGGCAAGACAGACTTTTAAACATGGTGTGTAGTGCTACTATGTGCCCATCATGGAAGTTCTTGATAGAATACAGCCCGGATATCATGCTGCTCCCAACTGCCACTAGGTGAAGGGATGCGTTTCACGTGAGATGCTCTGACGTGTTTCGCTCCTCTTGGAGTTTTCTCAAAGGCAGTCACATTTCATTTGTGGTGTGCATGCATACTCTCCAAAAGAGTCCCAGGAGGCTTATACTTGCTATACCATCTATGTGAACCATCTAATACTCAAGAGATACCATCTATGTGAACCATATGACGTTTGAGAGATACCATTTATGTGAACCATCTGATGTTCGAGATATACCATCTATGTGAGCCATCTAATACTACAGAGATACCATCTATGTGAACCATATGATGTTTGAGAGATACCATTTATGTGAACTATCTGATGTTCGAGATATACCATCTATGTGAGCCATCTAATACTACAGAGATGCCATCAATGTTATTCATCTAGTGCTCAAGAGATCCCAGCTATGTGAACCATCTAATGCTCCAGAAATGCCATCTATGTGAGATCCCATCTAACGTTTGATACATACCACATATGTGAAACGTCTAATACTCAATATGCTCTAATACTCATAGATGCCATCTATGTGAACCATGTAATGCTTGGGAGATAGCATCTAGGTGAACCATCTAATACTCGTCAGATACCATCTACTGTATGTGAACCATAAGATGTTCGAGAGATACCATCTATGTGAGCCATCTAATACTCCAGGGATGCCCTCTATGTCAACCATCTAATGCTCAAGAGATCCCATCTAATGTTTGATACATACCACATATGTGATATGTCTAATACTCAAGAAATGCCATCTATGTGAACCATGTACTGCTCCAGACTGAGATGCCAACTATGTGAATCATCTAATGCTCAAGAAACACCATCGTTGTGAACCATGTAATGCTTGGGAGATAGCATCTAGGTGAACCATCTAATACTCAACAGATACCATCTATGTGAACCATATGATGTTCGAGAGATGCCATCTATGTCAACCATCTAATGCTCAAGAGATCCCACCTAACGTTTGATAGATACCACATATGTGAAACATCTAATGCTCCAGAGATGCCATCTATGTGAACAATCTAATACTCTAGTGATAGCAAAGAAGTCACTTGGCTCTGCCTTCAAACATTGACCAACTAGTCATGGCCAGGGACCCAGATGAATTGGCTTCCTGGACTTGGTACACCAGTTTCCAGTGTAGATACAGAACATGGTTATCCAACAGCAAAATACAGCAACAAGGAAAATATGCCATTCTTCGGTTCATGGCAACTCTACTGTTACTCCTGATTTACAGAAGCACAAAGTTCCACTAGGAAACTCTGAAAGTGATAAAGTGATATTCTGTAACCAAAGCTACCTTATTTAATGAGAATGAAACATACAATAAAAAGAACTGTGATACATAAATCAACGACCGTGTCCGTCTGATGAGCTATCTGTGCATCCATCTCCACGGAAGCATCCCAGCTTCTCTTTGAATTCCCTTCAATAGATACGGCTTGAAACACATGCAAATAAAAAGATGAAAGGGGCACTCTGTCCTTTCAAAATTAAAGCTAATTTAGGGAGATGTACTTTACTCACCATTAAAGTTTATTCTTCCCTCTTCCGCTTTCACTGCTGTTGCTTCTTGATTTCATGATCTGCGTTCATTTTTATACCACGACCTCTGGGTCTCTCACAAGGCTTGATGGTCTCCTTTCAAACATTTTGTTGAGTCGCAAAGACATAAAAGAGACATAAGAGGTCTTTTGATTTCCCTGTGCTGGTTCGATGAATATTCACATTTCCAGTGAAAGAATGAAACTATGTTTTGAGCAGAAAAAAAGCAAATTGTCTTGTAGGTAATTCCTATAAATATAACCAACCATGACTCAATTGAACAACAAAGACATGCTCTTCATTTTTCATCATTAAGGTAGGCAGCACTTATTTTTGTACTCATTGTCAAAGGCAGCGTTGGCCCGCATGAAGAGCATGAACCCAGAGCACCATCCAATAACCTAATACCAGTCCTTGCATTGACCAGACGTAGAATAGGCATCTAAGGGTGACAAGGGTTAGCTGTGGCTAGCAGACAGAGAAAGAACCTCTGAAGAAAACCAAAACACTTTTGACCAGTCCTTCAAGTGCCTCATTAGCTTGACTTCTCATTGTGTCATTGCCATGACGTCTGGACGTCTGGATATACATGGACTGACATGCAGAGCCTTCCATGTCAATATCAATGTATGCATGACACAGGTCCAAGGCAGTGTTGATGTCAGTCTGAGGAAGACAAAGAAGTGAAGGTGCATCAATTTGATGAAACCGTGTCATCAATATGCCATCAGGAATTGTGCAATCGTAGCACTCATGGATCAAAAGTCTATTGTTGCTCATTAATTAATACAAAGTATGAAATATGATTTAAATAAGCTCGTTATCTTGTGTATCAATGAACAAGTGGGTGATCGCCTCCTGACTTCATCTCATGGAAGTCCGTTCCTACTTGTTCTTTAGATGTTGTCTTTTTGGTCAAGTCAACAGATGTTCCACAGCAATTTTCAAGATCTTACTTTGCAGATTCTCTCATACCCAAACCCATGTGCAACTATACATTGCTTTGGAAAATGTATAATTAAAATGAGATGATAACTCAGAGGAAGAAGACACTCTTTCCTTTGAAGTCAAAGTCCGAATGTTGAGGTCCTGTGCCTTGACTTGATCCCTTTCACTGTTTATATCAGATGCATATAATGGATGGTTAATATGTATGTATGATTACCAACAGATGCCAATAATGTTATGCCATTTCGAAGTCCTCCTTAAGCTGGAAATTTCTCTATAAATTGGTGCAACTTCCACCATTGAATTGGAGCAAAGTCAATATGTGTTGAGTAGAGGAGCACGATTACAATAATTTGCCAAGAAATCCCAATATTCGAGTTTAACCAATAGTGATGAGAACAACTTCTAACTGTAATGATGTGCAAATCATCTCAGAGAAATTAGACATTTAATGTTTATCGAATTGTCAGCTCTGCAGACATATCCCTTTCATCCTTTCCTCACCCGAGATTCTCTAATTCCTAAACTCACCATCTCCTACTCCTGTGACTTTCTGTGGATTCCTACAGATTTCTAAGGATAGCTTCTCGAGAGGCCAAGACAATAGAGTGGGTGCTCCACGTCCCATGGATAAGAAACCTCTCTTGTTTTTCGCTATTGAACAACCAACGTTGGGGAACCAGTCAATGGAACAGATGATTCAATGGATCAAGAAGGCTAAAGGTCACCAGAGACCTTCTACCATCCACGTTTAACTTCCTCCAGGGCATTTCTCTTCCGTCAACTCCAACTGCTTTGAAAACCAACATTGCTGGAGGAGCAGAGTTTAATTTATGCATAAAAGGATTTGTTGATAGATACTGTAACACGCTGACAAACAAACACTATAAAAGCAAACTACTTGGCTGAAAATTTTTCATTAGTGTTAATTATCTCTTTCCAACGTTTGAAAGCTTTCAAACGCAAACTCTAAAATATATCAAAGACGAGTCTTTCTCCAGCCTCCAAGTAATTAATTAATAACGAACAAAGAGATGGCCAACAATCCCCCCGTGTCTACACGCAGATTAAAAGCTGCACTTGAAAGACGCGGAAGAGATTCTAGCGAGAAAGGGAGAAGATAACACCCCCTAACATCAGTTTATCAATAAAGCATAAAAGATATAGACATAAATTCCTGTATTTCGGTGAGCGGGAAAGCTCGCTCATACACCAAGTTAATTAGTCAGGTGTTGTCATGGGTGGAAAGTGATTGTCCCTCCGGTGTCGGGAGTTTTTCCGCAGCACATATGTTTAACAACATTCCGTAGACTGATAACTTGGAAAAACATAAAACGCATCTTAGCAGATCTTTAAAAAGTGACACGGAATACTCTTATGTCATGAAAATGTTTCTCGGAGCTATCAAAATAAATAAATAAGAATAGTCCAACAAAATGTTGCCAACAAACCTGGACAAGAGGTGCTAAGAATTAAAGGGACAAGCATTAAGGTTAGCGGGTACCTGCCTTCCTGTCATGGTGAGCCGTAATTCTCCCCTTGCTTCTGAGAGTTACACTTCGTATATTCATATTATTATTATGCTTTATTTATATAGCGCCACATATTCCACAGCGCTTTACAAAATCAGTGTCACAAGGTATTGATACATTAGAATACCACACATGGATGATGATCTGATTCAGGGGGATATAGAATCAAAATTCAAAAACTTTAAGTTTTTTTAACTTCTTTTACTGTGAATATCTAGCTTTAATGAAAATCAGTCTTAGGGCTCGACTTAATACCATTGGCAGATATTAAGGAAAAATATTCAGCTTCGGTTAATATATTTTTGGAACTATATCGGTTGATTCATTAAATGACACTTGTTAAATTTTGATGGTAAAAAAAGCTAAAAAAAAGGCTCTTATTTTAAACAAAGGTGTATCTGATGAATAACTACTTATAACCCTAACCCTAAATATTTTTAGGGTTAGGGTAACTGTAACCAGTTGATGTCATGGCGGCACCAGGTTTGCGCCAAGGTGGGGCCCAGGTTCAAGTGGAAAGCCCCAATATGCAGGAATAATAATGCAGACAACAATAGCTGGTACGAGCAACCCAGGGTTAAACACAGACTCCTGCACGGCAATACCAAAGAATCCCTAAACTGATAGGCCGGTCTTTAAAGTAGAGATGTGCACTGCTGAAAATTTAGTTTTGTTCTTTTTCAGTTTTTTTTTAGTTTTGGGTCGTTTTGGACCGTTTTCGTTTCGATTCGGGGATTCGAAATTTCGAATCGATGCAGCGATTCGGGTCACTTTGGCGTTTGGATCATTTCGGCGATTTGGGTGATTCGGTTCAGTTTGGTTTTTCGTTTTTTAATGAGTTATTTGTTTTTTATTGCTTATTTAAGAATGGGAAGTAGATTTACTACGAATAGAATGAAAGTTCCTTTACTTATTTATTCTTTTAAGATTTTTTAAGCATTTTTTGGGTGAAATATTAGGTTTCTTAGCTTTTTTTTAAAGAAACAAGGCTTTTTAACCCATAGGTTTCAATGCAGCATATGACTCCGCACACTGCTGGGCAGCACCTCTACAGTATACTAATGCAGCATATGATTCCGCACACTGCTGGGCAGCACCTCTACAGTATAATTAAAGCAGCATTTGAATCCGCACACTGTCGGGCAGCACCTCTACAGTATAGTAATGCAGCATAAAACGAGAAACCAACTGAACCGAACGACCTGAGATGATCCGAATCACCGAAATGATCCAAACGCCGAAATGACCCGAATCACCAAATCGACCCAAATTTCGAATCATCCGAAGTATCGAATCGAATGACTCGAAATTTCGAATCGATCCGAAATTTCATGTGGTCGACATTTCGGATTCGGGATGTCCTCAGAAGCACGAAAATAGTAAATTTCGTCTGAAAATCAATATGGTACGAAATGAATTGCACATCCTTACTTTAAAGTAGCCAAATCTGTGCTAGATGAAAAAATATCACAGAGCCGTGCAGAGTGTTATGAAATATACAGATACCATCAATCAATACAGTCTTCGGTAATACAAAAGCATAGTCATGAGGAAAGCCAGAAGTCACAAAACCAGAAAGAGTTCGATAGCCAGATGCCAGGGTTCTAGAGCCAGAAGAGTAGTCACACAAGCCTAATACAGGAATCAGTATGAAACGATAAACAGAAAACCAAAACACAGCAAGGAAAAACCACGAACTGAATAACACAGGAGTAACAGACAGACAGACAGGGAAACAGGACCAGAAGTATATAAACAAAACATACAAACAGAACAGGAACAAAACAGCAGGCAGCTCTCTGAATAGTAAACTCTGAATAAACCAGGAAGAGTGAAATCATGGAGCAATGCACTGTGGGAGCATTGCTCTAATACAGGGAGTGCATCAAGACAATGACGGACAGATGAGCTGAGAGAGTAGAACAATTAACACCTGGGCTACAGCCTGCAACCCAGGAATGGCAACTTCAATCAAGGCCTGCAAAGGATTTCACATATACAGGGGACAGGGCTGGAAACGTGGAACGTGACAGTTGATGTATTTTTTATCTGCTTGTTCCGCATTACTCCTCTAAGACAAGCGTCGGCTCTTTCACTTTATTTCTTAGAGGTATCGTTGCCACTTTTTATGTATATTTGCGTGAAGCCTTCTGTTTTATCTCCTGCGTGTATACAGTTATTACTTTATTTCTTGGAATGTTGGTTAAAAAACCTCTCAGAAGTATAGATTTTAATAAGACTTTGGGAACGCCACTCGCGCTATAATTTAGTAAATTATCTGGGAGCTTAATCAGCCGGCACAGCTCTCTGCGCAAACACGCATTGGAGAGAACGTTTATGAAGTTGTAAAAGAACATAGTTATTAGCATAATTGCATACATAAAGGTTGTGAAGATGCCATTTAATGTACTTTGAGTGAATCATTACTTATTGCCTGTGTGTATAAATATATCAATTTGCTTCGGGATTGCAAAACACGTGAGAAGTTTTAAAAAGCAAAGTTAAACCTGCAGCGAAGGCAATAAAAACATTCAGATACATTTTAAAGGCATTTCTTGTGGTTAAAATGGGACTTTAATAAAAAAACGTCAGAATTCCACCATAAAGGGTGATGATCGACATGTAGAAAATTATTATTATCACTATATTTTTATGTTTCCTATTAAACTCTCAATTCCACGGAAATACGAAGAGAGGTACAAACGTAAGGTTAAAGGGATGCGCTATAAAAACATTAGACTTACCCTTTTTCTTGACATATGGGGGGTTATTCGGAGAGCTCTGGTGCTCTATTGTTAGATGCACTTCGGCGATTTTATATCGCCGACCCTACGGGGAATTCCCTATTCATTGCAGGGTCCCCGAAATGCGCCGAATGGGATCCGGGGAAGATCGTCAAACGCTGCCAATCAGCCTGACGAACAGACCGCCGGATGCCGTTGAAAATTAGCCGATGATCCGTTGAATGCCGACGAACTCACCGCCACCTTATATCAAAAATATTAGATACCGACAGGGTTATTCAGAGAGCCAAACTTTCCCTGAATTTGCACCGAAGAGTGAATTTCCCCGTACGGTGCAATTTCTTGACCATTCGGGTATTCAGAAAGCTGGCAGTTGGCAAATTTTTCAGAGACACCGAACAGCAGTGAAAATTTGCCGAAGTGCCCGGCTATTCGGTGGTTTCATTCTGCAGGTTTAATCAGGTGAATCCCATAGGTTTCAATGTTAGAAACATTTCCGTTTTAATTCAATATTTAATAAACCGTTTATTATTTTAATCTGCAGCAAAAAGTCTCTTTATTGATTCATTTTTTTAGGAATTTTTTTTCCATTTCTATTTAAATAGTGTTTTTTTTTCTTGCAACAGACCTTTATATAATTATTCAAAGGATCTTATATGTTAATTCCAGACATTTTTGTGCAGTAGTTTTTTTGCAAACAGCGATTAAAATTTGAAACTTTCAATAGGTTTTTATTTTTACCCTACTCGTCTTTGCCGGCTTTTTTCTGGTGGCTGGCAGTGCTCTGGTCTGAGTTTTTTTGGCTGTTTTGCAGTGGACCGTCGGCATTTTCAGATGCTTTTTCGGTGATTTTGCAGAGGTTTTTGCGTTCGAATCAGGGTTTTTTCGGAGGCGGTCGACGGCTTTTCCCCGCACTTCAGGGACCCTGCGGTGAAGGTGATACCTGAATAGACCGCAGGGTCGGTGAACTGGAATCGCCTAATCGCCCCCTAGTCGCCGCCTAATCGACACCATAGGTGCTGGTCTTTAATATATCTAATGATACACTGTATAATTTATTAAGGAATATTAGGTAATTATTGAGGCTATATAAGGCGCTTCGAATGAGCGCGCTGTGTTAATTATTTATTTTTCGTGTAGTTTTTGGGGGATTCATCATATTACCACATTCTGCATCATACCTATTAGCTTTAAATTTAACCATTTTTTGGGGTACTCGTTTTTCTTCTGGGCACCCCTATAGAAACATATTCTGCCAAGAGACCTGTTTGAGCCATCATTAAATATATAAATATTCCAAGTGATTTCTGCAGTTTTACTCAAATAATAGGGGCCTCGGAGCTGAGCTTTGCGTGAGGCCTCACCGGCTCCGGAGCCGCTTCTCATGGCTTGATATGTTTGGTTACAGTAGCTGTTATATTTGTTAAGTGCTTGTGCATTAAGCTTAATGGAAGCGTTACGGGGAGGGAATAAATGCTGAGGTCGGATCCTGCGTCATGATTAACAGTAAACCCTGGTCACACGGCAAGGTCAGCGCCGGAGAGGTTAGAAGCGATGTTTACTTACTCTCTGAAAAGACAGTTTTGATTGAACACTATGTTATAGGAAAGGTATTATGACACCAACGTTACCTGTTTATTAACAGGATTGTGCAAAGGACACCAGGTCATCCACTGATACCAAAGGAAACGGGACAAAAGGCAAAGCACAAGAAGATACTCCTTGCAGTAACAATAATAAACATATGTGGTTCACTGCAAACTGGTGAAGACTTTGCATTTCAAAGGGGTATTTTTAAGGTAAAGCGTCCTCATATAAACAATCAGAGTTTAACTATTAAATATTTACTTATTAATTATATTAACCAAGAATGATATAAAATGCTATATTGGATTTTCTTTTTCCTTTTTGAAGCATAATTGAAAATCAATAAAGCATAGGGTTTTGTATCGCGGGTCCCCTCCCCCCCCCAGTAAAATACAATGAGATTTATTCAATAAATAGATTGCTGAGGCGATTTCACAATTTGCATTATATGAAAATGGCTGGAAGAGAAGTTTATCGAATCATCTTTTACTGTTCTCTGCTCAATAGATAGAAGGAAGGAAAGAAAGATGGATTGATATGTATTTTCTCCAGTATTGTAGAACAGACTTTGTTTTGATAAATAACAAAAAATAGTAACAATAAGGAGAAACCTGCATGGATAAACAGAGAAAAAGATCAATATATAGATACAGATAGATAGATACAGATAGATACAGATAGATAGCCACAGATAGATAGATAGATATAGATAGATACAGATAGATAGATAGATAGATAGATACAGATAGATAGAGATAGATACAGATAGATAGAGATAGATAGATACAGATAAATAGATAAATACATACAGATAGATACAGATAGACAGAGATAGATAGATACAGATAAATAAATAGATACAGATAAATAGATAGATATATACAGATAAATAGATATATACAGATAAGTAGATAGATAGATAGATACAGATAGATAGATACAGATAAATAGATAAATAGATACAGATAGATACAGATAAATAAATAGATACAGATAAATAGATAGATATATACAGATAAATAGATATATACAGATAAGTAGATAGATAGATAGATACAGATAGATAGATACAGATAAATAGATAAATAGATACAGATAGATACAGATAAATAAATAGATACAGATAAATAGATAGATATATACAGATAAATAGATATATACAGATAAGTAGATAGATAGATACAGATAGATAGATACAGATAGATAGATACAGATAAATAGATAGATAGATACAGATACAGATAGATATAGATACAGATACATACAGATAGATAGATAGATACATATAGATACAGATAGATAGATACAGATAGATAGATAGATAGATACAGATAATAGATATATACAGATAAGTAGATAGATAGATAGATACAGATAGATAGATACAGATAGATAGATAGATAGATAGATACAGATAGATACAGATAAATAAATAGATACAGATAAATAGATAGATATATACAGATAAATAGATATATACAGATAAGTAGATAGATAGATACAGATAGATAGATACAGATAGATAGATACAGATAAATAGATAGATAGATACAGATACAGATAGATATAGATACAGATACATACAGATAGATAGATAGATACATATAGATACAGATAGATAGATACAGATAGATAGATAGATAGATACAGA